>CM021104.1:130505276-130630514 GCA_007115665.2 Sequoiadendron giganteum
GAGATGGTGAGATTTATGTCGAGTAACATCATTTCAAAGAAGTTAAGGTATGGATAGAGGAAAAAAAAGTGATGCCCCAACCACTTAAGGAAGTAAGGAATAAGATGAATGAAGAAAAGGGATGATAGAAGAATATGATGATGCAAAAGATATGAAGAAATGGAATGATGATATAGGATATGATAATGATGATGATGCCCCCTTGAGAGGATAGGTGGGTTGGACAAACACAAATATTCTCTCGAAATGAATGAGATGATAAAGGAGGGATAAGATGAATGATATAAGATAAGAAGTAGACGAAAAAGAAAAATGACACGCTATGCTGCAATAAAGTGAGCAATCATATGTTTGATATAGCACTAGACGTTATGCACCAAGGTATAAAGGACCAAGGTGACGTTGTGTCTCATGCCCCAACATAATACAACCTTGTCTAGATACAAGATATGAATATTAGTTGGGAGTGATTCGGATTTGATGCAAATGCAAATTAAAATGATAAAACACACAAGCAAGCAAGCATGCACAAATGATACAAAAACAAACAAGGTATTGCCCCTGTCAAGCTGTAAACTGATGATTAATTGATTGACTGATGATGATGATAGTGTTGTCATTGTGGGGAACGATATATCCCTAGATCAACATGAGGATGATTGATTGATTGATTGATGATGATGATAGTGTTGTCATTGCGGGGAACGATATATCCCTAGATCAACACAAGGATGATTGACTGATTGATTGGGTTTACAACAAGATTAGGATCAAGACCAAAGGATGTGATTGGATAATTTGGAAAGATTGATTAGCTTCGTTGGTATGGATTAAGGATTGACTTGCATTTGGATTATTGCTTGGAAGGATTGAAGATGCTTGATTTGAAGATTTGGATGATGATTGTTGAATTAAATCGAGGAATAATTTACTTGGAATGATTTTGATTGATTGGATTGATGAAGAAATGATTTGATTTGATGATAATGATTAGATTGATTAGAAGAATAGGTTTGATTGAAAGAAGTGATGTGATTGATTTTATTGTTTGGATTTTTGAAATGTTTTAATTTTTTGGATTTTTGGAATATTTTGATTTTTTTGGATTTTTGAAATGTTTTGATTTTTTTTGGATTTTTTTAGGACCTTTTTCATTTTATTTTTTTGCATTTTTTCAAGACTTTTTTGAAATGTTTTGAGATGTCAATGGATGACAATTTGGGTAGCCTTTGTGCTAGATACCAATGACAAGGGAAAACCAAGTCTAGGTGCAAGGAGATAGAGGAGATTGATGGATGAAAGGGTGGGTGATAGGATAAGGGACAAAAGGCTCGTGATATATGGATGGATACAAAGGATAGGTCATAATGAATGAAATGGATGTATGCATCATAGGAGAGCAAGGATGTGATCTCCAAAGACTATGTCGCATAGGAATAACATGCCCCATTCTAGGTACAATACTTAGGACTTTTCATGGAAAATGTTATGACACTAGGATAATGGTAGGCTTGTTTGGAAGGATGAGGTATATCAAAAGATATCCAAAGCATGTCTCAACATTTTGCCCCACATTTTTATCAAGATCAAAAGGAGGAAGAGAGGATGAATGGACTCAATATGATAAGTATATGGGCATGATGGCTAAGGATGATAAGATAGGAGATGGTAAGATAGGATATGATAGGATAAAAAAATGATATAGTAGGATGGGACAACATGCCCCCAAGTGTAAGTGACATAGAAGATCAACCTACACATGATGCCTATTTATTAGGTTTTCATCATGGTACTTATCCAGGGCACCTGTTTACCAGGTTTTCACCGTTGGACGAAGGGGTTTATCTTTACTTTTTTTTTGACTTTTTTGACTTTTTTGATTTTTGATTTGTTTTTGGATAAGAGAAGGGGAATATGGATAAGAGGGACTCAAGTGTCTAGTTCCATGAAAGGTGATAGTCCCACTAGAGATGGATGTCATCACATGGACCATGTCAAATGTCATTATGCTCATAGATGTTGGTAAGGGATGACATGAAAGGGAGATGGAGTAGGTAGATGATGGATTATGATGTGGATTATGGAGGGATTGGTGGATTATGATGTGGATTATGTAGGGGAGATGAATGGGAGGCTTAGCCAAAAGCATGGACCATAGGAAGGTGATGGGGGAGATATGTAGGATAATGAGTGAAGGGTGAGGAGATGGAGGTATGTGGAATTGTTGTGAAATTGAAGGGAACCATGACCAATGGTTGCACACACTGTGATAAACGTTGAAGTTTTTGATGTGGAGGGGGTGTAGGAAGCAATGGAGATGTTTTCTTAGGAGATGGGTGATGAAGTGCTTTAGGTACCCACATAGACTTAGTATTTTTATGACTTTTATTTTGCTTGTGGGATGAAATATGAGATTCTTGAATAGAGTGGGAATATGAGGTGGAAGTGGATGGTTGGGATTTTTGTGATGTAGATGCCTCGTTTGACTTGTTTTCTTTTTTCTTAGGTACCCAAACCATTTTGTTTTTAGACTTTTCTTTTGAAGGTATGGGATTATATTTCTTTTTGGATGGATTTTTCTTTGATTCTTTGCTTTTGTGTCCTAGGGCATGAGGACCCTTCATATTTTTTCCTTTATAGATAGAGGCATCGATTATTTTTGCTTTTGAATCCCATGGGTATGGTGGAATGAGTGGAAGCTTCATGTTTAGACAATGTGTGCATTGATTGGTCATGATTAAGATTTTTAGAGGATTTATGGATAGGTGGATAAGGAGATTGGATAATGGGGATATTAGGTGTTGGGAGTAGTGGAGGTAAATTAGATGGATGGATATTAGGAGTTGGAAGCAATGGTGGCAAAGTTGATGGTGGAAGATGTACGGTCACATGCTTTTGGCATTTGTAAGATGATGGAGGAGGGATGGAAACATATGTTTTAGGCATATGATAGGATTTATGGTGGAAAGAGGACTTATGATGGATGGAGGAAGTACCAACATCTTTAGATCGGTGTCCTTGGGGTGTATATCCAAGGCCATAAGAGCGTAGAGGGACCTTAACATGGATGGGCTCCAAAACACCTTGTTCATGAAGGCCTAAACCTTTACCTTGATAGTTCATGTCTTGAAGCATGCGATGGACAATGGGACTGGGTGTGTTTTGGACACTAGACTTGAGCTCATTGTTAGATGAAGAAGGTGAAGTGGATAAAGGTTGTTGTTGTTCTAAGGAGGAACATTCATGAATAAATATGGATAGACCAATAGGACATGTTGGTGGATTTGAAATGGGGTTTATAGTGGATGCAGAAGGATCATTAGGATCTTGATTATGTTCATTTAGGTCCACACTATTGGTTTGATCTTCTACATTTACTTGGGAGGCATGTGTCTCATCATGACAAGTGGATAATGCGGGATCATGGATAGGACTAGGTAGAGGGTCTATAGGAGAAATGGAGGTTTTTTTATCATGGATAGGTGAAGTGATAGGCTCTTGACCATGGAATTCATAGAGTTGGCTAAGGGGGTCATCATAGTCTTCTTGATCATAGGTAGGATCTAGATCATAAAGGGAAGCTTCATCATGAATAGGACCAAGTATGTTATGAGTGGGATCATTAGAAGGGTCTAGATCTTGATTAGAATGAGAGGTTAATGTTTTTTATGCTTAGTATAATACTCTTGACATAGCTCTTGGATTTGACTGGAAATGGAAGTGGGAGGCTCTAGAAGAGGCTCGGTATGCTCTTTATGATCAACAACATGATGGCATGATGGAATTTTACTTAGACGTATAAGATCAATAGATTGTGGACCACATGATGGAGTTGGAAGAATAGACATGGCATTCAAAGGTTTGTTGGTAAGCTCATTAATGGGTGCTTGACATGGGGATGGTCTATTCTGTGCTAGTAGTCTTTGGAGAAAATCGTTAAAGGATTCTTTGGTTGATGGATTAGAGCTTGAGAAGTTAGATGGTGGTGTTGGTGTAAGACTAGTGTGATTTGAGATAGGCATTTTATTAGATGGTGATGGAGGACTAGTAGATGGAATGGTGTATGATTCCAAACTTATGGTGGTATTTCCCTTGTCAATAGCACCATTAAGGTGACCTAAGATTTCAACAAATTTTTCATCATCACTAGGATCTACAAAGTTCTCATCATCACTAGGAGCAAAGTTTGGACCACCTTGGAGGATATATGGTTTTGGATTATCTTCATGATTAGGCAAAGGGGCTCCTTGAAGTATGAGCTTGGGCTTGTGACTAGAATTGTGAAGGATTAGGACCATTTTAGCAACTACTTGACTAGGATTAGGGTGATGATAATGATGTGGAAAGATTAGATTGGATGGCTTGGATTGATTAGGATGAAATTGATTTGAATGTGATTCAAAAAATGATGATTAGGATGATTAGAATGATATGTTTATGTGTTGTTGTTTATAGCTTGATATGGAAATTTTCAAACAAATGATTACACATGTACACACATGAATCACACATGCAACACACATAAGCAAGTTTGAATTTGAAATTATGAATGTGATGATTAAGCACACACTTGAAGAAGACACATCAACAAGTCTTAGAACTAGTCAAGTGGGTATGGTCAATTAGGTCTTAATCTAGGATACATGAGGTTGACTAAGGATAATTTGAAAGAAAAATTGTGCCACATAGCTGGGAGAAAGGGATAACCCACCTTTCACCTTCACTTCCCAAAGGTATAAAGTTCTTTGGGGCTTAGCCAAGAGTGACAAGATTTTAACTCTCAAAGAAGCGTGTCTTTCGATTCACACCTTGATTGAGGTCATTCCCTAGGGGTGATGAAATCCCCTAGCAAGCCTCCTATGAAGGGTATGACAAAAGCGAACCAAGTGAAGTGTTTTTGATCACACACATATTTGATTCACACTCGCAATTGTTAATTTCCCTTTAAAAAAATTGAAATGTGTGTAAAACAATTAAAACACTTGTTTTCTTTAACCCAAAGCCAAAATGTGTGATGAAAAACAATGATTCTTCTTAAGCCCAATTTCAAAGTGTGATTGCAAATAAGATGTTCATTTTAAAACCCCAAATTCAAGTGTTTTGCAAACAAAATTGATTGATCAAATGAGAGATAAAGATAATAGAATAAGTGCACCCGAAAATTTTTGCTTTCCAATTTATTGTGTATGACTGATATTGCTGCTACTATAGTTCCTTATGATCACCTATAAAATTAAAAAAAATGATATTATAATGCAGCCAAAACAAAAAGTTCATCAGGAAATTTCAATTTCAGATACACGTTTTTAACATAACCGAATTAGATTCAATTATTTGAAGATATTATTGATCTGAAAAATAAAAACTCAAAGAATGAACCTTTGGTAATTTTTTGTGAGATTTCCAGAAATATAAAGAAGTTAGAAAAATTCCCTGTTTTGCTCTCAGAAATGCGGATTTATGAAAAAACTATAAGAAATGAAGATATATTTTTTCACATTGTATTTGACTTCTAAATTAAATCTGTAAAAGAAAGACCCCCATGAAAATTTCACAAGGTTTCCAAAACTGTAAATATTTCTCAAAAATTCATTGATTTGCATCCGAAAAGTTAATTTTATGAAAAAAAATAAAATACTGATAACGCCTACAAAATGAGTGATAACCCTTCAATATTTTTACTATAGTCCTTTGAGATGATGATTAATCTTCTATGAAAATCGTGGAGAGAAATATGTAGTTGTTGGAAAGATATGATGGAATTTGTAAATAATGGGGTTTCATCCAAAAACTGGCAAATCTGCAACAAAAAAATAATAAACCTGCAAAAAAGCAAGTTAAATCAAAGGATTCACATCAGGTTCACCAATGTAATTAGGGAAAATCAGATATAAAACTAGAATAACAAGATATCAAAACCCTAACTAGCACAATAGAGTACAAGCAAGCATGAAAATCAAAATAACAAGCAAATGCAAACCAATCTCCAAGCTTGAATTGATTTATCTCCATTGCTCTTCTCCACCTGCATGAGAATGCAAGATTTTGAAGGTTTGATTGTTGATATGTTGATTGCTCATTTTTGCAACATAACGATAAGATGAAAGATAATAGAAGAAAATAGATAAATAAAAGGAAATTTTGGCAGAGTAATGATGCTAGAAGAAGATTCCCCAAATGGCATGTGAAAGGCTTGATTTATAGGAGAACGCTGATTTTATTCGATGGCCAAGATTAAAAGTCAAATTTGTGACATATATGGCTAGGATTAAAAGTTTATTTTAGTGTCTATGATGCACATTAAGTGGGTTATGGCATGAGGTTAAAATTAATATGTGAGGAAATAAGTGGGATTCTTTTGTTTATTTTGGAAGAAAAGATGTTTATGACGCACAATGAATGGGGGTAAAAATAGGATGTGAGTGGGAATCTCATAATTTAAATAATAAAATTATTTAAATTATTTATGCATGTGAAGAGTTGTAGTCATGCGACACATGTTGCAATGTGACAATAAGTGGGATTAATTCAAATATTTAATTTGAATTATTTTGAGACATGTGAAGGGAGAATTAATTAAATAAATGATTTATTTAATTAATTGGGAAGGTGATTAAGTGGAATAAATGGGATAAGTGGGATAATGTAATGACCTAGGGTAAAATATTACAAGATGTTTTACAAGGTCATGTATCGACTAGGTAATGTTATGACATGGACAATTTTGAGTGTCTACACTTACCATCGAAAGGAATACATCCTCTACCATGGATTATACCACCATTGTTATCACCAAATCTTACAACACCACCATCATACTTCTTTAGGCTTACAAATTTTCTTTTATCACCTATCATGTGATGTGAACATCCACTGTCAATTACCCATTTGAATCTTTTTCTTCAAATCAAGCAGCTAGAGCTTTCTCCACATTTGTACAACTAACAAATTCAGTAGATAGAATTATTTTCCTTGATAGCAATAAATACAAACTCATCTTCACTTACATTCCCTTTTTTCAGATTCATCATTTGTCACACCTTCATCAACAACATAATAACACTTCTTTTGAAATTTAGGCTTGTAAGTTCTTGGCTTGGGAACTCTTTCTAGACACCTTGATGCAAAATGACCTATCTTGTTGCAAAAAGAATATTTTATAAGAAAATTTCCTTTATACTTACCTTCTCCTCTAGATTCCCTTTTGACAATAAATGCTTCAAGCTCATTTAGTTCTCTTTCTTCTTCTTCAATCTGTCTCATTTCTTCCTCATATATGAATACCTTTCTAGAAGAAATTTCACCTGGATCATATCTTTGCTTGTCTCTCCTAGAAGTACTAGCTTTAAATGAAGATTATGTCTTAGGAAGGGCATCACAAAATTCACTCAACTCAAAAGCAGTAAGTTTACCAACCAACATATCTCTAGTTATATTTGTCACAGTTCAGAGCTCCTTAATGGTTGCAGCTTTGATTTTGTATGCATCAAGAAAGGATCTAAGCACTTTAGAAATAATATTTGATTCATCCACCTGTCCACCAACACATCTGATACCACACACAAGTTCATTCACTCTTTACATGAAAGTAGCAATACTATCATCATTACCCATCTTCAATAGTTCATATTTTCCTTTTAGAAACTATAGCTTATCCATCTTCACATTAGCATCACCTTCGCATAAATTTTCCAACTTTTTCCAGATCTCATAAGCAATTCTCAAATCCATAACATTTGTCATCTCAGAATCAGTCAAAGCACTCAACAATGCTTCCTTAGCCCTAATGTTATATTCAACATCCCTATTCTTAGCAGTAGTAGTAGGACCACTTGGAGGAATAACATACCTATTGCATGTAATTTGACAATAGGATTCACCAATGCATCTTAGATGACACTCCATTCAAGTCTTCCACAAAGAATAATTTGTTCCATAAAATCTCGGACTATCCTTCTTGTATGTTGTCATCTCGGATCACCTCAAGTTGTTAAACTTCTCCTAAGCAACCTGCTTTGATACCAATTATTGGCAACACAAGGGTAGACAATTGAGAAGGGGGGTGAATCAGTTGTCACAAAATTTCAAACTTATTAAAATTATTAACCTTTATTCTCAGATTTGATTAATAACAGTGAAAGAATGAATCAACAACACATCAGAACACACAAGAGAAAATCTTGGATCACGGGCACAATGATAAATGTGGACATGCAACATAGATAGAACATGATCTAGAAACATCCACAGACACCTCAGGAACATATGAAACAACTCAGATTACAAGAATCACATTATATTCTTCCATGAACACCATTTGCAGTAACATAATAGTTGTCAGAACACAAAAACTTATAACTTGCTCAAATCTTCATGCGCACATTTGAAACTTTCAGAGTAGAGACTAGATAGGCTTGAAAACAAACCCTTTAATCCACAACATCTAGTTATGAACATACTGAACTTTCTACCATACTGATCTTCACTACTTCACAGACAACATGTAACATATTTTATTATAATTTTCTCAATATCCTCAACATATATAGTCTTAAAGACATTAATTCTAATAGTGTTGACATCGATGACAACCAAATATCAACAACCAGACCACAACATCCAATACTCATATCCTCAAACAAGGTGAGTAAAGGATCCCTATATCCCCTCCTTTGGTCGACCAATTGATTCAACCAATTCCTATATGCTTGCAAGACATAAACACTCAAAAAAACTCATAAAATCCTTTAGAAGGCATGACACTCCATTTTTTCATTTAAAATAGCAACTTGATTAAGTGCTTTATAGCAATTTAACACTTAAGTCAAATTATTTACAATTCAAATTAATACAAAAAACAAGGCACTATTTCAACCATGTGAGGAAAACAATGCAAATTCATAAGTCTTGAAGACTTCATGCATAGCATACACAAGGTAACATAATTATAAGGCATAAGGAATATGACTTGAATTCTTTTCCCATGGGTGCATTAGTTACATTGTATATATTAAATAAAATGTAAAAATACCCTTTATTGTTGGCCTTCATTAGGGTTTTGAAACCCTAAACACCAGGACAATGCAAAATGCATTTCATTTTTGACTCCTCACTTCTAGAGAGCTCTCAGCCACCGACATAGGGTTTGTATAGGTATTCCATGGAGGTTTTGATACAAATCTAGGGGCATACTCTATGAAAGATCGACCAAATGAGTTTAGGTAAGCTCTTGAAAAGAATTTTCCTATCTTTCATTATATTTCCTGAAGAAAGAAATGCTCGAAATCGAGCCATATTTGCAGAAACAGGATTATATTTCACTTTTATTTTATTATTTTCCCCTGTCATTACTACCTTTACATTCTAAGTTTCTTTCCTCAAGGCCGCCGACATCATTTTAGTGTTCTCCACCCATGCCACTTTTTGTTACTTTCTATTGGCAAGAGACACTGCACATGTCATATGGTGTTGTCATTGATGGCAACCCTAGTCAGTGATTCAATTCGCACTTCAGTAATTGCTCATACCAAAAGCCAGATCGAAGTTTAGTGATTAACTGTCAAGTTAGAACAGAGTATTCGGCAGAGTTGTGTTTTTCGATTCATATGTAATTCTTTGTTATCATTATGTGTTGTGGATCTCAGGAAAGGTATTTTTATGTAAATACCATCTTATCCGTAAATCATTAGGGTTCACATTCATTGGTGTGCAAGTTAGAAGATTTGGTTGATTAATTTTATGTTTATCGGCGCAAGAAAGTCGACTAAATGAATATAGCTTGTTGTGGATCTTCGACGAATAATTTTTGAAGGTGTTTCATGTTCTAGGATGTTTTTTTGGGTCCTCACTATGTTGTGATAGACTTTGGTTAGTGCACATTGAAAATTATCTATGGATTGAGCTGACGATCTGTAAATATTTCATGTTTTACTGAAGCCGACATGTGGTTGATTAAATCTTTAGTTGCAGATTTATAAAGCGATCATCTATATCATTTGGAGAGATGTATGAAGCGTGTTAGTGTGTGTTGAAATTTTCAAAAGGATTGTAGAGCGATTATTCACAGTTTCACTTATGCATTAAAGTATTTGTGATGCGAATTAAAGCAAACATAGCAAAAGAGCATAATCAAACAGAAGGTCAAGAGAGTGATTTATGTGCTTAATCGGAACTGTAATCAGGCATTAGTAGATGCTATTATATTAGTTCAAATATTCAAATGGATTTAATCTAAATGTTTTGTAAGATAGTGAGTCTTCATTTTGTATCTGAGCAGTGATCTCTATGCAGTGTGCCTGAATTCATGTTCATTCCCATTTGTAAACACTTATATTTGAGTATACTCATTTTGGATTGGCCTTCCACCATGGTTTTTCCCCTAATAGTTACTCCACATAAAAAACCTTGTGTTATGGTGTTGTGGTTTCTTGCTTTGTGTTTCTGCATCTTTCTTTTAGTTCAATATTGTAAGTGGTTTAAAGATCAGATTAATAAAGTTAAATTTTGCAGAACACTGATTCATCCCCCCTCTTAGTGTTCCTTGATTCCAAAAATTGGTATCAGAGCTCCGCTCCTCAAAAGAAGTTTAAAAGCTTGGGGAAGATCCAGGAAATTCATTTGATGGATTCAATCAATCTTCAACAACAACTTTTGGTGGCACTAGATGATCTTGATCAATCCAAATCTGAATTCAAGGAATTGCAGGTAAGCCTCTTGAATGCTAAGAAATTCATTTAGTCATTGAAAGATAAAACCAATGATTCAAGGGAAAAGAGAAACAAAATTTGTGATCAGATCAAGCAGAAAGAAAGTAAAGGCATGGAAGATGAACACCTGAGTCAAGCCCTAAAGGAAAAGACAGAAGAATGTGAAAATCTCACCAGAGAAAATGTTGTCCTGAAGCATGAGATGGAATCTATTATGATGAGGATGACCAAGGAAAATGAAGATAGAAAGAAGAATGAAGAGAATCTTGCTCAGTCCTTGAAAGAGAAATCTGAAGAATGCAGCCGAATCAATGATGGATTCATTCAATTGGTGTTTGAATTGCAGCAATCTAGAAACAATGAAGAAGAGCTTGATAGACATATTGTTTCCCTCAGAGATGAAATTGCTACTACAAATGAATACAAGGAGAAGTTCAAGATTAGCTCATCCAAGCTTGATCAACTAATTAAAAGTCAGAGGACTAGAAGTGACAAGCGAGGTCTTGGATATGAGGAAGGAGAAAGCTCTAGATATGGGCAAAGGAATTTTAGGCAAGAAAATTAGATGAACAAAGTTGGAAGGTATCTGGTTAGATAACCTAATGCTCAAAGGTTCAATGGTTACTATTTTAGTTACAATAAATTTGGTCGTATGGCTACTCAATACAAAAGTAGAATCAATCCAAGTGGTCCATCATTTTTTGGTCAGTGTTTCAATTGCAATAAGTATGGTCATAAATCAGTTGAATGTAGAAATATGTCAAAAGACTTTTTCAATAGAGATGTCAGATGTTATGCATGTAATAGATTTGGCCATATTTCTAACCAATGCATATCAAGAGAAAATCAATGCAAACAATTGGTCTAAACAAAGAAATGTGATATGCTACAACTGTAACAAATCTGGTTACATTGCTAGATTTTGTAAAAGCGGAAAGGGTTCGGTAAATCAAAGGAAAAACATGCAGAAGGATGAAAAGGGAAAAGGAAAAGTTACTACATATGAAATTAGCAAGAAAATAAAGAATACATGGGTGAAGAAGAGTCCTTCTAATGCAGGAAATGAGCCAGCACCAGAATCTAGTTCTGGTAATTCATCCGAGAATTAGTTTAAGGCCTCTAACCTAGGGGGAGTTCTCAAGAAAATATTTTAAACCCCTTATCAGTAGTTGGTACCGAAATGTGGCAGATAGCATTGATTGCATTAGTAATGTGTAGATGTTTTTGGATCTCTTGTGGAGGAAATTTGTGCAAAATTGAAGGTCTGCAGAAGAATTTTCTTTCACAGTCTATGAAAACAGGGTATTTGGATGACCTAGGGAAAAATCATTTATTGTTAATAAAGGTTAGGTGCGCAAATGATAAAAAATCATTTTTATCTCTCATTTGTAACATTGCATTTTGAGAAAAAGAAGTTTGGAGAGCTCTGAAGCGAACTTTGGTGAAAATTCAAGTCTGAAGGCAATTCGATGATCAAACCCTAATCCGATGAAAGGTATTTATCTGCAAAACGTGTGAACTTGAAAATTCTAGAAATGGCTACTTTGTTGCTTGTTTATGTTAAGGATAGGCCCCGTTCAAAATTCAAATGGCACCCATTCAAATCTATTGAGATAGAACCATTAGGTGCATTTTCTTCTGTTTCGTATGGTGTTTTGAATATTGAAGATATTAGGGCATACATTCATGAAAATGTTAAAGAATTAGGAAGCTCCCAGTTGCTGAATTTGTACAATAATCACATTGTGGGAGAAGATTTCTATGTGAAACCTGAATTCAAGACTTTGGAAGAGAAGAAGTTCACTCAAATTGTGAAGTTTCCCGTGTTCAAAGAAAATGCATGGGTTCAATATATATTGAGTTGAGTGCATGTTGAGTTTATGTGGTTAAGTTAGCCTTTCAAGATCACAAAGGAAGTTATAAGGATTGTTACTGGTTTGAATTCAATCGGTGGGTTTCCAACACCGAAATCCGTGAAGAACCAAATAGTCACAGATGCAAACGGTTCCAATTTCAATAGAAGAGCCATGTCAATCAATGATATCATCGAAGTGGATGTGATATTTTCCTCTATGGTTATTGGTTACAAAATCTATCACTCCAACCAGGATAATTTTGTATCTGGTATTGCAATTTATGCAACTTATTAGATGGTCAAATAAAATGCAGAGTTTGACCTATGTGAGTTACTCAGAAGCCAGCTAATTGAAAATCTTGGAAAAATCAAGAAGGATAAGAACATTTTCAAGTATGGAAATTTTCTCTTGTGTCTATTCTTCTACTTCATGAATGAAATTCCAAGAGTTGGAAAAGTGCATTGGCAAGGTGACAAACCTGTAGCTATTCAAATCAGAGATATCTTAAATAGGATTGGAGATAGGAAAGCTAGAAAACTACTATTTGGGGTTATTTCAAGAACTTTCAGAATAAAATGCAAGCTAGGGAAAGGATTCCTACATCTATTGTGGAGAAGTACAAGGACACAATTTGCTTCATGGTTGGTATTGATCAATGTTTGATGGAATTTATAGAACCTAGAATAGTGTGGATAATGCCTATGGGTTATGAGGTTGAAGAACACATTTTGGAGATGTATGTTGAACACTTGTTGAGTAAACCTCAGGATCCGGCGGAAGAAAGGTTTGGTACCTTTGCAAAAAAGGATATACAAGTGCATGATCAACTAAGAAATCCTGTGATAGTCAAGAGAGTGAGAAGGGAAGTTGAATATTTGTAGAAAGTGTGGGGATATCAGCTAAGCAGTCAGGGAAGCTAGGAGGAAGAGAGAACAAGTTAAAGTAGGAGAGCTAGTTAGAACTAAGTCTGCTAGTTTGGCAACATCCTCTATCTAATCTAGATCTATAAGGAGCTATGCTCTCTCATCCAGTCCTACAAAGAATTCAAGCCCTATGAAAGCTTAAGCCAAGACATCCAAAAGAGAAGGAAAGAGGAAGAAGGATAAAAACAAAAGATTCTATGTTGTTGTTTTAGAGGATGAAGAAATTGAATCTGATGAAGAGATAAGAGAAATTAAGCAAAAGGGCTCTAAAGCATCAAAATTCTCTAAGGACAAGCCCTGCAATGAAGAGAAAGCAAAGAAAAGGATGAAAATGGATAAATCAGGTATTTTTGTAGAAGAAGTGGAAAAAGACTTGATTAAGGATGGTAATCTCAAGCCACTATCTAAATGGTATGACACCTTTGATAGTGTTGGTCAAAGAATTCTTGAGGAAGCCAAAATAAAGTGTTTGAATAATTTCAATATGACTCTCATTGAAATAATGTCTGAGTTACCTAAAGGTCTATATGAAGTCTTAGAAATGAGGAGAGTGAATGCAAGAACTGAAGAAGAGCAAATGTGAGAACAAATACTTGTTGATATGTGTCCGATATTGTCAATGGAAGAATTGAAGAAGATCCTCAGTGATGTAAAATTGGATTTTAAGAGAAAAAAAGGGGTGAACAAGCTAATGATTGGTCAGACTGAAGAATTTGCAAAAGACTGAGAAAATCCTTCTTAAGGCAGTGTTATTGAAAAACAAATATAATATTGTTTCTAAAGAAGCTCATAGTGAAGATGCTCCATCTGGTTCGGTAAATGAAGAAGGAAAAGATGATACATTTGAGGATAATCTGAATCCTCTTGACATGCAAGATGTTGAAATTCCTATGGAGACTGAAGCTCCTAAAGTTGTGTTAGTTGATAAAATTGAGATTCTTGAAGTTAAGGAAGAATCAATGATTGAAGAAAAGAAGGTTGAAGCGAAGGAGATTCATATGGAAGCAAGAGACACTGCTAAGGCAGTAAAGGATTTTTTGGAAGAATGATAAGTTAAAGGTCCTATCAATTTGGCCACACTATCTCCTATTGAGAAACTGAAGGTAGCATCATTTTCTCAGGCCAAGGTAAGGGAGGAGATTCAGAAATCTCACATTGAAGACAGTGAGTTGTTAAATCTTGCATCCTATATTCTAGAGAAGATAATGCCTACATATGTTAGGGATTCATCTGATTCCCCATCCGGTCAGCTGAAGAAACTTGTCAATTTTGTAAGTACTCATTTTGAGTCTCTTGAAAAGTTAGCTATGGATAAGGTTTAGAAGGAATTTGATGCAAACAAGTTTAGTAGATTGAAGGGAATGATTGCTAATGATAAATATTTATTAGCTACTTGTGTAAAGAATATTCAAGGTGATTTTTTTGAAGGTGGAAACATTTATAATTCATGCTTATCATTGTCTAAATTCACTGAGGACACTGAAAAGAAAATGAAGGAATATGAGAAATAGCTAGCAAATATTTCTCAAGCATTTGATCCTCTAACTATTTCTGTGAGCAAGGAAGAAGGTCAAGTCATATCCCTGCTTGAAAAAATCAAAAGTTTGAAGCATGAAGAAGGCAAAATTGTTGAAAGAGTATGCAAGCTTAGAGGACTAATTGGTCCTAAGATGGAGACAATGCTTAGTGCATTGAAGGAAGTGCAGGATGATATGGATGTCAATGATCCGACAAACCTTGAGTCAACAGAGATGTAATCTTACTTATTATGTGGTCACATGACTATTTTTTAGAGTCTCAAAAAGAGTTGGGACACAAGTTTGAGCTTATTGAAGAGAAATTTTCCATACATATTCAAGTTTATGTAAGTTGTAGAAGCATGTTTGTACATATGTAGTTTGTTCATAGCAATTTTGTATGATTTTTGGTATGCAAATTCCCATCTTTGCCATTGATTTCAAAGGGGGAGAGTGGGACAATGAAAAAAATCATATTCATCTCAGGGGGAATTGTGCTTTGAAGTTTTGAAGGTTGGCAATTTATTCATGTTGGTATTGATCCGACACTTAGTCATTTTTCACTAAGTTTTGGCATCAATGCCAAAGGGGGAGATTGTTGGCAAGAGATGCTGCACATGTCATCTAGTGTTGTCATTGATGGCAACCCTAGTCATTGATTCGATTCGCACTTTTGTAATTTCTCATACCAAAAGCCAGATCGAAATTTAGTGATTAATTGTAAAGTTAGAATAGAGTATCCGACAGAGTTGTGTTTTTTGATTCACATGTAATTCTTTGTTATCATTTTATGTTGTGGGTCTCAAGGAAGTTATTTTGGTGTATGTACTATCTTATCCATAAATCATCAAGGTTCACATTCATTGGTGTGCAAGTTAGAAGATCTGATTGATTAATTTTTTTTTATCAGCACCAAAAAGCTGACTAAGTGAATATAGTGTGTTGTGGATCTTCGAGGAATAATTGTTGAAGGTGTTTCATGTTTGAGAATGTTGTTTTGGGTCCTCACTATGTTTTGACCAACTTTGGTTGGTATGCATTTAAAATTATCTATGGATTGAGCTGATGGTTTGTAAATATTTCATGTTTCATTGAAGCTGACATGTGGTTGATTAAATCTTTAGTTGTGGATATATATAAGAGATCATCTATATCATTTGGAGATATGTACAAAGCGTGTTGGTGTGTGTTGCAAAAGTCAGGAGGATTGTAGAGCGATTATGCACAATTTCACTTTTGCATTAAAGGATTTGTGATGTGAATTAAAGCAAATAGGGAAGAAGAGTAGAATCAGACAGAAGGTCAAGAGAGTGATTGGTGTGCTTAATCGTAATTGTAATCAGGCGTTAGTAGATTCTATTCTTTTAGTTCAAACCTTCAGATGGATTTAATCTGAATATTCTATAAGACAGTGAGTCTTCATTTTGTATTTGAGCAGTGATCTCTAGGCAGTGTTCCTGAATGCATGTGCATTCCCATTTGTAAACACTTATATCTAAGTATACTCATTGTGGATTGGCCTTCCACTATGGTTTTTCCCCTAACAGGGTTTCCACATAAAAATCCTTGTGTTATGCTATTGTGGTTGCTTGCTTTGTGTTTCTGCATCTTTCTTTTCATTCAATGTTGTAATTGGTTTAAATATCAGATTAATAAAGTTACATTTTCTAGAACACTGATTCACCCCCCTCTCAGTGTTCCTTGATTCCAACACTTTCATGCATTCTTAATGTGATATTTCTTTAAACAAAACCTAGTAATAAATAAAACGGTTCACTCAACAGGTCGTGGCCTTTCCTTCTCCACATTTTGGGTTTATTTTTGATGTCAAGGGTTTTATTGTAGCCTTTTTTTCTTGTTTCCATTCATGGCTATTGATGATCTTACCCTTTTAGCTCTCAACCTCATCTTTGTTTTTGGGTTAACAAGTTGAAAGGTGCAAACTGTAATCACCCCTGCTATGAAAAGGTCATGCAAGATTATAATATGGAAGAGACTTCATGAGAGTGGACAGCTGAAATAAGAACCCTCTCGGTTAACTGTTCCATAATAAATGTTGCCCTGTGAAAAAAAAAATGACTTGCAAAATTATTCAATGCCACTCCACAGTATGGGTAAAAATCAAAGGCTCCACACATTTCCATTCCTTCTTGAACAATACCCTTTTCACTAACCTTCAAACTGTGACTTTTCATTTTGTGCATTTATCTCATTTATGTCACTTTCACATTATTATCATCTTTTTTATGTATGTAGACCATTTAACTTCTCCATCATGGAGGAATAATAAAGTTTACACAAGAATATTTTATGAGAAACAAAGACATCAATAGCATTTGCACTCCTTGCATCAATCTTCTTAATGAGTTGTCATTATAGCAACTTTGTTTCTCTTGATTGTATTATCCTTATTGCATTCTCTGATCTTTTATAACTGAAAGTAGTGTTTCTTTCTTTAAATACTAAACTTCATGGTGTTTTTGGCACTATTTCCCATGAATATGATCACCTTTTGCATACATCTTTAACCTTTTTCAATGATCTTGAATTCTCTATAACTCATGATAGCTCCTTATAGCACTTAATGGCTCCTGCACTTATGAATTTCAGACTACAATCATCATAGTCTTTGTAGACTAATTTTGTGGCATGCTCCTATTGGTAAGGAGTATCATTATTAATGTGAAAACTCATATTAATAAGATATCTATTCTTTATCAGTATCACCATGACTAATGAAACTTGTCTTTCGGGATCCATTGGTGACACAAAATGTAACTATCTCTCTCTAATGAAACAAAGGGAAGCATGTTGGGCTCAACCCTTGTGGGAGCCCATTTCACTCCACATGTTGTAATTAGATGAAATAAAATAGCAACAAGGATTTGACCTATACCTACACAATGAGAAAACATGTTAGATAAAATAGAGCATATGATAGATGTGTTTGAAAACTCCTTTTTTTCCTGGAAATCTATGGTATGCAAGCTATTTTAATGCTTATGAGGATCAGACTATATGTTTATGGATTTTTGCATATATATTGATTGGTGATCCTTCATTTCTCTAACAAAAATATTCATACACATGCAAGAAACCTAGGAGCGATAGGGAGCGCAACAACTAGAGGCTGGATTGTAGGAGGAGCTGAAGATGATGCAAAACAAGACAACTGGGATTCTTCATTCAGGCAATGATGAGTCCCCTATCTCTATATATGCATTTTTTTTATTATGTATCTATAAATGTATAGGTTTTTCAAGCATTTTCATTCAGATGTTAGTCCCACGGCTTGTTTGGGACACCATACATTTATATTATCAATAAAGACTACATTTTTGAAAAAGATTGTGCACTCTCTTCTATGTTATATGCATTTGCATATTATAATGTAATAGTGTAGTCTTTTGATATTTTTTTATGCACATGAATATGATATAGCAGAGTAAAAATGTGCCCCCTTTTTTATGTTTTTAACCTTAAAAAACAAAAATAGCTCTACCTGATTGAGCTAGTAGCTAAATTAGGTAACACTTTTGGTAACATATGTTATATGTTTGCTTGCTAAACATCATGACTAGTTGCCTAGTCTTATCCATTGGGTACAAAGTCACTTATAATCCAAAACAAGACTTGAAAAATAGTCGTGTACATGTTGTAACTCATCAGATCAATGCATGACACCCTAGAAACTTATTCCAACTACCAAAACTCATGCCAAATGAACTAACTATGCAAAACAACACTTAGAGGAAAATAAAAATAAAAACAAACTAAAACTTATTCTAACCTACTCTAACCAACATCAAGGTTTAGTCAAATAAAACCATTGATTGGCTTTGTAAAATAACTACCCCTCCTGACCAACAAAGGATGCATTACATGATCATGCATTGATGAAAGGATATGAAGCACACGCAGATATTCAATAGATTGTTGGAGTGCTTTGAATAAAAAATGTGAATAAACTCACTAATGCTTTGATTTTGATCATGCCTAATGTTGTCTTGAACTAGACAAGTGAGTTGAATCTGATCACTTTTAGCTGCAACTCTAAATGCAATTTTTTCCTTGATTGCATCCTCATGCTTGGGTGCAAGCATGACCAGCAAAACTTTAGTGGTCTCCATACTGGCTAAAAATTGTATAGGACAACCTCTTGAATGGACAAAACTCGGATACCCAGTGCTAGGTTCTTCTCTTTCTTCCTATTTTTCATGGTTGCCATGCTTCGTGGCTAAGTTTGGACTACAGAGAAGACAATATGAATGGTTAGAAAAAGAAAAATTACCTTCACCTTGCATAATAACCTTCCATGTTGATTCCTCCTCCATGGTCAATGGACAATCCTCTTCCTCTAGGGTAGCTAATAACTCATCAAATCTATCGGCTCTTGGAAGGCTCTTAGGAACAACTGGATTAAGCTCAAAATCTTCATTATCATTCAAAGAGGTACACTCCAAATCAAAAATTTCTTCTTCAATGAAAGAAGGAAAATATTTAAAAAATGAAGTAGCCTCTTGGAACAAACTTTCAACTAATATACTAGCCTCCATCTCCTTTATACAACAGAAAGGAAGCTCCTCCAACCTGCTAACATCTTGCAAAACAAGTTCATGAGGAGTTTCTTGACCTAAGAGAATGCACTCCTCTTTAGAAAGATCATATTCCTCCTATTGCTTCAACACTTTTTCAAGCTTGTGAACCTATTGTTCTAGTTCATCATGATTTTCAACTTCTTCTAACTGGATTGATTCCTTCTTATCCAGCTTTGAAGAAAAATATTCTATTATGCATGTGCACATCTCTTCATAAATCTTGACATTAGCTTTCTCTTCATAACATGCTCGAAGATATCAAATCTCATACCTCTGAAGATGGTGTTAGGTTCAAATTTATGCTCCTCTACATGGTCCAAGGCTCCACTATCATACTAATTTTCATCAATCAACAACTCCTCAAATTTTTTGATGTCCCCTTGTTGTTCTGAAACTGCATCCTTGTCAACAAAACAAGGCAGCTAATCAGATGAGATGATCGACTCTTCCTCGCGGTCCTCATCAATTCTCCTTGCACCTTCCTTATTTTCCTTGATGCTTGGGATTGTAAACACATGCTCTTCCAAGTTAGCAATTTCATTATAGTTGTCCATGCTAGATAGAGCTGGCAAGGTAATTTTAGAAGGCTATGACACTTCTAATTTATCTTCAAAAGAAGGTTCATCTTGTTTGAAGCTTAATACATTGAACATTGGAACCCCTTCCCCAAAGAATGGGTTTGGAAAAGAAAGTGTTGAATTTTCTTCTAAATTTTGAGCTTGAACAAGTAGAAACTTCATCTCCTCCTCTTTCACAATAACCTCTCTTGCAATAGTTTCCTCATATTGCCTCTTTCATCACTCCATCTCCTGTACTCTTTCAACAGCCCTCATTTTCTCTTGAAAATCTGACAGTATATCTTTTGTGCTCATGTCGTCAACCTGCTGAAACTGATTTTGAAAATAGACATGTTAGCTTGGAATAAAATGGTCTTATTGGGAATGGTTATGATCATGTACAGGTTGCCAACTAGGATGAGTAGGGGTGGGTGGGTGGATAACTTGTTAGTTACTTGTTCTAGAAAAAGTGTTTGGACCACTTTGGATGAGGCCAATAGTATATCCATTTTGATATGGTTGGTAGGAAGTGGCATGAACATCCCTTTCATGAAATGGAGAATGATAAAATCTATTTCCATGAAATGAAGACATCCTTTTTTCATTCAAGCAGTTGGAAAGTCAGAAAATCATATTTTCATTTAATAAGTTTTGAAACATATCGGAATTGGTGTTGCTAAAACCGGTAAAGTTGAGCTTAGAGTCGCCAGGTATGTGATTTGCTTGCCTTAAAAAGGCTGAAAATACCTCTATGCACACCAAAAAACATTAATATAAGGCTTGAAGTGAACTAAAACTTAGTTCTCAATCCCACCAAGCGTCCCAAAATTGTTAACTCTCAAAACTGTACCCTTGCTAAGTTGCAGAACTTAGCATTTTGGAGTAACATGGGAACAATCCTAGTCCATAGGTTACCTAATAAATGGAGTGAAATTTTAGATACGACTAGATCCTAACTAGTTATCACCTAAACTATTTAACTATTATATTGATTGGAAAAGGAAAATTGAAGCGGGAAATGCATAAACTAAAAAACTAAAAAATGAATCTAAGGAGGTGATACACCAAACTAAACTAAGACATAAAGCTCATATTACAAACACTTTCCTGCAATGATTGAAATCAAACATTCACAACTCACTTTTGTATGTCTTTGCATAAGTTTTTTACAAAGAGGTCCTAATGCTCAAACTCCTAGGGGGGAGGTAACTTCATAGCTAAAAGCCATTTGCATCTTTGACACGGATTATAACCTACATTAACATACTTTTTGCATAAAGGTGCTAAATATGAGACAAAGCTATAAAGAAATGAATAATACCTCACAAATAACTTGATCAAATCAATTGAGTGCACACAATAAAGAAAACAAGAAGGCAAAAACTCCAAATCACTGATATCCAAGGTCTTCATTGTTATTCATGTCCAAAAATGAGTTACAAAAGTATGCCAAAATCTGTCAAAGCATTGAAAAGTCACTAAGTACAAAAATGCATAATCAGAACTGACTACAAAAAGAGTCAACAAAGTTACTATATCTCCAACTCCCGAGAAGTTGCACCAAAATAGGAGCTAGAAGCTTCCTTGGTTGTATGCATCCAAAAAGCCAAAAATATAGCTCCTAAATCTCCTCAAAAAAGACTCCAAAGTGTTGAAAAGGACAATTTTGACCAAGTCCGTAATGAAGGCATGCAAAACCACCGCCAATATGCTCTCATATCCTCCAACAAGGTGAGTAAAGGCTCCCTATATCCCCTCCTTTGGTCGACCAACTGATTCGGCCAATTCCTATATGCTTGCAAGACATAAACACTCAACAAAACTCATAAAAACCTTTACAAGGCATGACACTCTATTTTTGCATTTAAAATATTAACTTGATAAAGTGCTTTATAACAATAACACTTAATTAAAATTCTTTACAATTCAAATTAATGCAAAAAACAAGGCAATAGTTTGACCATGTGTGGAAAATAATGCAGATTCATAAGTCTTGAAGACTTCATGAATAACATACATAAGGTAACATAATTATAAGGCATAAGGCATATGACTTGAAGTCTTTACCCACAAGTGCATTAGATACATTGTATATTTTCAATAAAAGGTAAAAATACCTTTTGTTGTCGGCCTTTGTTAGGGTTTTTAAACCATAAACACCAAAACAATGCAAAACTCATTTCATTTTCGACTCCTCACTTTTAGAGATCTCTTAGCCGCCAACATAGGGTTTGTATAGGTATTCCATGGAAGTTTTGATATAAATTTGGGCGCATAATCTATGAAAGATCAACCAAATGAGCTTAGGTAAGCTCTTGAAAAGCATTTTCCTGTCTTCCATTCTATTTTCTAAAGAAACAAATGCTCGAAATCGAGCCATATTTACAGAAACAGGATTATATTTCACTTTTATTTCTTTCCTCTATCATTATTACCTTTACATTCTAAGTTTCTTTCCTCAAGGTCGTCGACATCATTTTAGTGTTCTCCACTCATGCCACTTTTTGTTGCTTTCATGCATTCTTAATGTGATATTTCTTTAAACAAACCGCAGTAAGAAATACAAGGGTTCACTCAACAAGCTATGGCCTTTCCTTCTCCACATTCTCGGTGTATTTTTGATGTCAAAGGTTTTACTGTAGCCTTTTTCCCTGTTACCATTCATGGCTATTGATGATCTTACCCTTTTAGCTCTCGGCCTCATCTTTGTTTCTGGGTTTACATGTTGAAAGGTGCAAACCGTAATCACCCTTACTATTAAAAGGTCACACAAGAGTATAATATGGAAGAGACTTCATGAGAGAGTGGACAGTTAAAATAAGAGCCCTCTCAGTTAACTATTCCACAATAAATTTTTCCCTGTGAAATAAAAAATGACTTGAAAAATGATTCAATGCCACTGCATAGTATGGGTACAACTCAAACGCTCCACATATTTCCATTCCCTCTTGAACAATGCCCTTTTCACTAACCTGTAGGCCATGAATTTAATTATGTGCATTTATCTCAAATATGTCTCTTTCACATTATTATCATCTTTGTCATGTATGTAGACCATTTAACTTCTCCATCATGGAGGACACAGGCGCGGACTACCATATAGGCTCAATAAAGTCTACACAAGAATCTTTGATGAGAAACAAAGACATCAATAGCATTTGCTCTCCTTGCATCAATCTTCTTAATGAGATATCATTATAGTAACTTTGTTGCTCTTTACTATATTTTCCTTACTTCATTTTTTGATCTTTTATAACAACAAGTAGTGTTTCTTTCTTTAAATACTGAACTTCATGGTTTTTTTGGCACTATTTCTCATGAATATGATCACCTTTTGCATACATCTTTAACTATTTTCAATGATCTTGAAGTCTTTGTAACTCATGATAGCTCTTGATAGCACTTGATGGCTCCTACACTTATGAATTTAAGACTGCAATCATCATAGTCTTTGTAGACTAGTTTTTTGTCATGCTCCTATTGGTAAGGAGTATCATTATTAATATGAAAACTCATATTATTAAGATATATATTCTTTATCAATATCACCATGAATAATGAAACTTATCTTCAGGGATCCATTGATGACACAAAATGTAACTATCCCTCTCTAATGAAACAAAGGGTAGCATGATGGGCTCAACTCTTGTGGGAGCCAATTTCACTCCACATGTTGTAATCATATAAAACAAAATAGCAACAAGGATTTGACCTATACCTATACAATGAGAAAACATGTTAGATAAAGTAGAGCATATGATAGATGTGTTTGATAACTCCTTTGCTCTCTTGGACATCTGTGGTATGCAAGATATTTTTATGCTTATGAGGATCAGACTATATGTTTATGGATATTTGTATATATATTGATTGGTGATCCTTCATTGCTCTAACAAAAATCTTCTTACACATGCAAGAAACCTAGGAGCAGTAGGGAGTGCAACAATTGGAGTCTGGATTGTAGGAGGAGCTGAAGATGATGCAGAACAAGACAACTGGGATTCGTCATTCAGGAAATGATGGGTCCCCTATCTCTATATATGCATTTATTTCATTATGTATCTATAAATGTATAGTTTTTTCAAGCATTTGCATTCAGATGGTTAGTCTCACGGCTTGTGTGGGACACCATACATTTATATTATCAATAAAGACTACATTTTTGAAAAGATTGTGCATTCTCTTCTATGTTATATGCATTTGCATAATGTAATGTAATAGTTTAGTCTTCTGATATTTATTTATACACATGAATATGATATAGCAGAGTAAAAATTTACCCCTTTTTTTTACGTTTTTTACCTTTAAAAACATAAACAGCTCTACCTAATTGAGCTAGTAGCTAAATTAGGTAGCAAATAGAAAACAAGAACTTAAGATAAATAAAATATTATACAAAATATACAAATTTAATCTCAAAGTAAATCCAAAATTAGTGGAACAAAAAGTATTAAATATTCACTTTTCATATCTATAAGAACCATTAAATAAGTGAACAGTAGTTTTAAAAAAATTGTTAACTAACATGTAGATACACATTTTAGAGACCATAATTGAAAGTGAAGCTCGAAAACATTCAAATCTTTTTAAACTAATTATTTATTTTTTACTTTGTAATCTTTTATCTAAATAAAATTAGGTTATTATAAACTAACGACATGTGAATACTCACTTCAAAAACTACAAGTAAAAGGAAAATAATAGAATTTACAATTATTTATAAAATTATCCCTTTTAATTATAAGGAACTTACATTATTATAAACTATGGACATGTGGGTACCCAATTCAAAAGGTATAAGCCAAAGAAAAGCACCATAATCTTCAATTATTTTTCTAGAGTTATCCCTTTTTAACTTTTTGTACTTTTTGGTCATACTTTACACTGCGTAGTTCTGGTGCATTTCTGTATTCTATACCTTTTGGTCTTTTCTGGTTTGCTATTTACGCCAAGCACAATAATTTGATAGAAAAAATATTTGAACATAATAGGGGAAAAGACCCAATTGCCGCCCATGATCCAATACCCGTTCACTTATTGTTCACCTGACCCCCCAATAACCATTTACATTTTAGTCATTTCATTGTTTTAATTATGTCAATAAAAATTTACAAATTACACCAATATATGTTCACTACTGAATGTGTAGTTGACAAAAAAAATTAAAACACATTAAAAACTAATGAAAACACCTTTTTAACTATTGAAAATACTTTAAATTTTTGTGGGTTTTTATTGTTTGTCTAATGAACAGGTACTGGCGAAGTGGTAAAGATATATGGGACAAAGGTTTTAAAACACCCTTTTTTAACACCTTTCGCTTTATGAGTTCCACAAGGCATGTTTTAAATACCCAAAAGCCAAATTTTTCTTTTTAAGGTGCTAACTTGCTTATGAAGAAGCCCAAAAAAAAAAAATTGAAATCGGACCTATTTTGCACTCTACACGAATGTGCGAAGTTAGCCCTGACGGCTACTAGTACGTTTCCCCTAGACCAAGATGCAAACATTCATCATGATGATTCATAATATTCCAAGTTCATGAGAGATGTAGTCTACAACAAGTCCTGATAGTGCATGACTCATAAAATTCTTAGTGTGTGAAGATGCAGTTGTAGACTTGGGATTATTTAATGATTATGTGATTTCAAGATATTGTACAATTATTTTAATGAATTTTCATCTGCCAAACAAGACATGAGAATTATTTGATGAAAAAATGAGATAATAGAGCTCGAAGGTTTTGATTTGAATGGGTGTTGTTGCCCAAGATTTGACTCTACAATTTGTTTGTGAATGAGCCACTTTTTTTTAATTCTCTCTGGTTCTACACATTTTCTACTAAAAATTTTAGGTTTTCTAGAAAATGGAGATGAGAAATATCTAACTGAATTAAAATTTATAAAATATTCTTATCTAATTAGTTTAGACATTTGAATTTCACTAGTTGTAATGACAAGCTCAAGAAAAATAGCATTATTTTCTCTTTGGTCTTAATTTTTATTATCCTTCCAATTTAACATATTTTTAAATAAAAAAAATTAGTTAACTTTTTTTATTTTTAGTCATTCTAGTTTTAATGCTAGAGACAATCTAATTTCTATCAATTTAATCTTGATTTTAGATGTAGAGGAGAAAATTATATACTTTATTTTATTTCTATTTGACTAGGAAGCTTCTATAAAGTATTAAGTCTTAAACTTCTATTGCAGAGAATCTTTGGAATCTTCAACCATCTCAAAAATGTTTACTCTTAAAATATCTCAGTTTGATGATCACTTGGTAAATTTTGACTTGTAAAATTAAGACAACTATTCATAACCTTTTTGGTAGGGATGAGTTGTAATAATTATATTAAGTATTTGACCATTGAAACATGTAATGTTAAAGTAGAGTATTCAATTAAACTGGTCAATTTAAAATAATAGGGAAGCAATGACTAATCTAGTTGGTTCTCATCTAAGTGAAGAATAATTGTCCATGCTTTGAATTCAAATTCCATATGTTTCCTATGATGAATTTTTGTCCTTAAACCTCATGTCTAGAAGTTGTTCGATATTTGGACCAATAAAAAAATTTTGCATCCCCCAAAGACACTAAATTTTAATTGCATATAGATAGGTTGTAATCACGATTCTAAATTAAACATGACTAAATTGGAAATTGGTTAACCATGTCATAATAATTTGCATTTGTAAACTAGAATTTTGACCTTTAAGAGATAGAGTTAATAGTAAATAATACAAATAACCACAATATTCAATCCTAATTACTCAATAAGGTCCAATCTATTCAATGGAAAACATGCAATAATAGGTAAAACCATATTTCAAGCAAGTGATACCTTCACCTTCATCGTATTGCCATGGATGACTTCCATTGTTCCTTCTTAGTTTATTTTTCTCTCAGAAATGGGTACGTTATCTTCTCACTATGAGCTTCAAGTATACATGATGATTGCAATGATGCAACACCGAAGTTTTAGAGTTCATTGTTAGCCATCAACATGCTATGAAGGCTTTCTTTTATAGAAATGTTTGTTTCAAATGAACAATCTGGATTCGAAGATGAAATATTAGGATCAATGTCTGAGGTCTGTTGAGAGGAAATAAACTGGAGAGTGAACTGGCTTGATTAATTCAATCAAGAGAATTGATTGGATAATTAGTGGAAATTGATTGATCAATCAATGGGATTGATTGATTAATTAGTGGGATTGATTTGTTAGTCAACTGATTTGATTGAATAATCAATGGAATTAATTTGTTAGTAAACTGATTTGATTGAATAATCAATGGGATTGATTGATTATTCAATGTGTGAGAGGATAATTACTTAATTAATTAATCTTTGGAGAAATGTGCAATTAAATATTGAATTAATAAATAAAATTTTATTTATTAATGGATCAAGGTATGTGCAGGATCATGATGGGCCAAAAAGTGGTGATATCGAAGTGATATGATGACCCATGTGGCTGACGACGTTTTTTTAAACCAAAATTGATCAAATGAAAAGGGTTTTTAAAGGAGATACTCAGCTTTCCACCAATATAAGTCATGCTTTACTTTGAGTTTAATAAATTATTATTATTCATTTTCTATTTGAATTATGACTAAAGTCTTGATTGATAGGCTGATTGAAAAACATCCATAGCTTTAAATGGTGTCACATTTTTTGAATCTGAAACATGCATCACATTCTATGCTTTGCATACTATAGGATTAAAAAAAAAAAAAAATTAATTTCATGAAGTTTTGACCAAGTTAAGGTGGTTAGACATACGAGTTTTTATATTTTTAAAATTTGTAATAAAAAAATCATAATTAATTATTTACTTGGAAAAAAATTACAAAAAAATATTCATCACATCGAGACATGAGTCTCCTACTTATAGCTAAAATCTTATAAAAAAAAATTATCATTTTATTGTGGTTAGGGTGGTCAGACAGACACTTACTTCTTATTTTTTCCCTGAAATTTAAGTATTACTGCATTAAAATTTCAAATTTTCACCAAATAGATTTTTTTTTTTTAAATAAACCTTGTAGTTTAGAAACTACATTCAATTTGCTACAGATTCTATTCTTACATATTTTTAAAATAATATAGATGAATTATTCAAATTTTTACGTCAAGTTACCTAACTCTAATTTTCTGAATTTTATTGCCACTTAAGGGCCTGTTTTTTCTATGATGATCCTGCACATACCCATCATGTTGAGTGAATAATGGAGAATTAAATAATTAATTTAATTATTTAATCTAGAAGTGGGAAAGTGGTTTAATTAAATAATTTGTAATAATTATTTAATATAAGAAGGGTGTTTGATATTATTAAATAATTACAAGATAACTATTTAATTAAAATAAAAGAATAAGTGAAGTTAGTGATATAATTAAATAAATAATGTTTATTTAATTAATTAAGAAGATTAATGATAATTAGGACATTATTAAATAAATAGGATTTATTTAATTAGTCAGAAATAATGAGGATAATTAGTGCATTATTAAATAAATAGGATTTATTTAATTAGTCAGAAATAATGAATTAGAATGAATTAATTAGAATATGTAAAAATACTTAATTTATAGTAGAATATGAAATTTTATGATAATTAAATAATAAGGTATTATTTAATCATTAGGGGAAAGGAGTGAAAATTAGTAAAAAGGTGTTGCTCGCAAGTCACGAAAATTTAGGGTATCTACAACATTATGATATCATGATTTTGTTATGACAACATTATTTAATGTTGATGCATCCTCAATATTAGCTTACCTACTAATGTGTAATGTAAAGATCTTATAAATAAATTACTCTAAATTATGCAAAATAAGCAATGGCCAAATAATGGTTACAAGGGCTTTATGTAAGTCAACATAATTAAATTCTTACCATATTTTATTGCATGTAAATATTCAATAAGACAGAAAAAAAATTAGTTGGTTTTTTGGTGCATGAGCTCTACTAGGGTTTTGAGTTTTCTGAGGTCATTCGTGGCCCCTCCTACGTCATACTGCACTTATTGTGCAGGATTTTGGTTCCTCCATTGCGTACGATCGCATTTACTGCGGTTTTAGGGGTTTATTATGCCTTCAACCGGCTCTAACCCGACAATTCTTGATGGTGTTAGCAGTTCAATGGCACAGTTTAATGGCTCCCCCACCAAACAAACGCCCTCAAAAATTTGTTCTAAAAGTCTTTCATGAGGTAAGCATTCTGACGCTCCTGCTGATGTAGTTTTACTTTTACCTGATTTTGATTCTGCATGCCAATGGCTTGAAAAACACACCCTTGTGGGTTATTTTGTTGGGAGGACTCCCCTTGAAAGTGTGCTAAAAGACTGGGTTAACAAGGCCTGGGTCCCTCATGGGGTCCGCCTTGATATGGTCCAAAATCTGACCAAGGGTTTTTTCTTGTTTTGCTTTGCAGAAGTAAATCATGTCCAAGCTATTCTGGGTCATGGACCCTAGTATGTTTGTTCCTCCTTGTTGGTTTTCCAGTCCTAGACTCAGGATTTTGCTATCTCCAAGGACACCAAAATGCGTGTGTCGGTCTGGATTGAGTTTCTCGGGTTGCCCTTGCCATGTGTGCCCTTCTTGCACCATATTGCTTCCTCTCTAGGGAAGGTTGTTTGCATTGAACCTGATAAGTTCTTTCAAGCCCGTCCTCAGAAGAGGGTTTGTGTGGAAGTTGATTTATCCAAGAATTTGAAAGAGACTGTTGACCTTCAAATTGGGGATATTCGCCACTCCCAGAAAATCACGTATTTTAACCTTCCCAACATGTGCTACCGGTACCAATTAGTTGATCATAAGATCAGGGACTTCCCTTTGTCAGTTTCCCATACTGTTTCTCAGCCGGGGGGTGCTAAAAAGCCTCGTTAGATAGAGCCTTCGGCTAAGGTAGACACAAAGTCGACCACGGTCGCCAACCGAAAAAATAAGTGACATGGTTCTGGGTCGGCTCCCAAAGCCCCGAAACTGACCCAGCAGGTTTCAAACCCTTCCGAGAAGGGGAAGGCCACTCCCACAGGAGTGGCTTCTGAAAATTTTATAGCCTAGGCCGCAGACCACGCCCCAGCCTGCTACAGTCTTATGTGCTCAACCGACATTATCCGCCGGTGTGGAGACCCAACGGCGTTCTCGCAGCTAGTCTCCTCCACTGGAAGAAGGTGAATATGTGCCAGAAAAGTAGAGGTATTCTCCCTCTATTCAAATGGGTTCAGTTCCACAAGAGTTTTTGAAGAATAGCTTCTCTTCCCTGTGTGAAGAGGACCAGGATTCTGCAAGCATGGAAGAATTTCCATGAATTTTCCCTCATGGAATGTTCGAGGTCTCATAGACCTCTCAAGGAAGTATTTTTTTAGGAATACTTTGAAGAATTTTCCGCAGATTGAAGTGCTTTGTCTCCAGGACATTAAAATTTCAGGTTTTTTGCTTGCTTCGGCTTATCACTCTATTTGGCCAGCTAGCACTATGTTTTGTACCCTGCATGAGGTTGGTCATGGTGGAGCAGCTACTCTTTTGGCCCCGTGGTTGCTTCCTTACGTGGTTGACCATGGGGTGGATCCCTCCCAGCGGGTTGTCTGGACTCTTCTCAATATTGAGAACCATTCCTTTGGGATTATCAATATTTACGCCTCTATTGATGTTGTGGAGCACTGCTTGCTTTGGCGATGGTTTGCAGACTCTTTGCCAGTTGCCACTTGGTTGCTCTGTGGGGATTTCAACATGGTTGAAATGGCGTATGATAAAAATGGCATTGTACCTTTTCGTTGGGCTGCAAGCGAAAGGGAGGCGTGCTTTTACATGCGCAATAAATTGGGGCTTTTTGATCCCAATTTGGGTTACCATCATTCTCATTTCCTCTGGCACACTTGGTGTAACTATAGAGCTGGTGTTGATAGAGTCTTTAAGTGCCTTGATCATGCCATGATCTCAGCACAATCTTTTTTTTCTTTCAAAAGCTCTGCCTTGCCTATTAAGCTACTTGTGGATGTGACCCTTTCGGATCACTTCCCCATTCAATTTCAGATTGAGTGGGAAACTTGGAAACCTCGCACGTGTAAGACGCAATTCTTTTTGAACACGTCTCTACTCCGTCACAAGCCCACCATGTCCCACATTCTTTGAGTGTGGAATTTAGAGTGTCGTCCATCTGGCAGTATGGGCTAGATTGCTTGGTGGAATGATGCTATCATTCGTACTACGCGCTTCCTGTGCATTTATGGGCGACAGCTTGCTTTATTCCGTCAGTGCTCTTATGAGGCCACCACTGCTGACTTGCGTGTTACTACGGAGGCCTTAGCGGCTTGTCCTTTCTCTCCATCACATCAAGTCCAGGTGGTGGACTTAAGACACCAGAAGCAAGTGGCTGATAGCTATTCTGCCAGGGGCACTCAAATCAAGGCGCAGCTCCACTGGCTCAAAATTGGGGACTATACTTCCAAAGAATTTTTTTTTGCTCTTCGTGCTAGGCACTCCTCCCCAGGCATTAAAGCCATCAAAGATGGTAATCAAGTGCTGTCTAAGCTACCTGACATTCTCCAGGCTTTTGTGCATCACTATGAGCAATTTTTCACGGCTCAAGACCCCACGCATATGTGCCAGCAAGCCCTTCAGAGCTGCCTTGTTGTTGTGCCACATAGGCTTTCTTCAGCCCAGATTAATTTTTGTGATTAATTATTAACAATTGATGATCTCAAGGAAGTTGTTTCCTCCATGGTTGATGACAAGGCTCCTAGGATTGATGGTTTCCCCTATGAATTCTATAAAGTGCTTTGGGACTGTATTGGGAGTGACCTTCATCATGTTTATCTTGAAGCCTTTCACAACAATTCTTTAGGCAATTTAATAAGTAAAGGCAATATTAAAGTCATACCTAAGTCTGGAGATCCGGAGGATATTTGTAACTAGCTGCCCATCACACTTCTTAATATCTCTTATAAAATTATTTCCAAAGCCTTGGCTCTAAAAATCCGCCACCTCCTACCTCAGATTGTGCGTCCTGAGCAGACTAGATTCATCAAATCCAGGTTCATTCTTGACAACATTATTGTTGTTTGGGAAGGCATGGAGTGGGCCTGGTGTTCGAACCAGAAAGTCGTGTTTATCAAAATCAATTTTGCTAAAGCATATGACCACATTGAATGGCCTTTCATTCTTGCGATGTTATAGACATTGAGTTTTAGAGCCAATTTTCTTCAGTCCGTTCACATGATTTTTTTCGATGCCTCGACTTGTATCTCCATTAATGGCCGCCAGTCCTCTGCTTTTGGCCTCTTTCGTTCTATTCGCCAGGGATGCCCTCTTTCCCCTGCGTTGTATGTTCTGGCAGCTGAGGGTTTTGGATATCTACTAGCCAATGCTATCTCCCAACAGCTTGTTAAAGGAATAACACTCCCAGATTCTCAAGAGCAACTTGTCAATGGGCATTTTGCTGATGACTCCTTCCTCACTCTCTTAGAGGACGAAGGTTCGATCACTATTTCCCTTGAATGCCTTGACACTTTTTGTCTTGCATCTGGTTCTACAATTCAATGGCACAAAACGTTATGCTACATACAATTTGTGCTTCCCACTCCTGCGTGGCTTCAATCCTATAACTGGAAGTGGATTGGTCAAGGGGAAATCTTCTGCTTCTTGGGAATTTTATTCACCTTCCAAGCTTCCCCCCGGGAGCTCTGGCAAGCCGTGCTCTCCAAAGTTGAGCAGAAGCTGGCCTATTGGATTACCAAGCCTCTCTCGCTGGCAGGCAAATTCTAGGTGTGCTCTAAAGTTTTGGCTGCCACCCATGTCTATTATTCTTCCTATTGGGCTCCTTCTAAAGCAACCTATAGTAGGCTCGAGAAGTTGCTCCGTGATTTTCTTTGGGCCTCTTTTGAGACCCATAAGGGTTTTCATCAGGTCGCTTGGGAATTTTGTTGTCTTCCCAAGGAGCCGGGAGAGCTCGGCTTGCTTTCCACTCAACAACAGGGAACTGCCCTCTATGTCAAATGGATCATCCATGCACTTACTGGGGATGAAGCTTGGAAAGTTCTCCTCAGACATTGCATTCAGTCTAGGTTTCCCATTCACAGACCTACCTAGAAAGGCATCAGCTTCCAAACCCTGCTAGTGATGATGGAGCCGGTTCAAATTATTGGCTCCTTTGTGGCTAAAAGCATTTGGCATTCTTGGGAAAATGTCAAGCCCTGGCTCCATTGGGCTGGTGTCGGGTTTTTTGATGGGCTCTCCATCAACTAGCATAATCTCTGGTGATCTCCCCTTCTTGCCCAAAATGGTCAACCCCTGGCCGAGTCGCCTTGGCTCAAAGCTCTCCGATTTCACAAGAAGGGCATTCAGACACTGCACCAGCTCTTCCACTGGCCTACCATGAGTATTATATAGTGGGATTTTTTTAAAGCTCATTATAGCCTTCAAAACCAGGACCATCCTACTTTTGACGGTCTGGTGAACGCCATTCCGGCAGAGATTCTTCACAAAGTTGGTATTCGTTGGCGCAAACCTTGGTGGAAAGACTGGAAATGGTTTCCAGATACTCCTCTTAGGAGCTACAAGCCATGGTTTGGTTATAGGTGGCTTTCACACCATTTCCCTATGCTCAGCTCGTTGAACCAGAGGTGGCTTCTTAACTCCTCGACCTTTACTTGGCGTAGGAGGTTTGATGCCATTTGGTTTGCAAGTGTTAATCCGAAGCTGGCCCACTTTGCTTGGTGTATTATTTTCCAAGGCTTGCCTGTGGGTTCTCAGCTGGTTCATTTGGGGGTCTTTGACCCTTGCTGCCCGTTTTGTGGGCAGCCTGAAAGCTTCAAGCACCTTGTTTGGTTTTTTCCCAGAGCTCAGCAGTTCTGGACTTGGATTCATGATTTCTTTCGGCCTTTTAGGCCTAAACCCTTTTCGTGGCATATGGTTCTTCTGGGGGACCCGCCTGGAACCCCGGCTAAGTTCACCCAAATTTGTCACACTTTCAGAGTGGAAATCCTTCTTAGTATCTGGAAAGACATAAATGCTTGTATTTTTGCTCATTTGCATATAGATATTAATGTTTCTATTTATGCTAAAGCTGTTATATGCTCTAATGTTATATTACAGATTCAAGTGCAAGCCAACAAGGTTGCACTGGAAGTGGCTCACCTGCAGGTTCTCCTGGACCACTAGGGCAATGCCCCTTGTACTGTGGCTCGGATTCCTGACTCGCCCTCCTCCTCTCGCCGCCAGTCGCCCTCTTGGGGCCGGAAGCAGAGTGATTCCACATGGGCTCACTCCCAACCTCCTCCTCGGAGGGATTCTCGGCCTCCCCGATGAACTCGTTCACCTCCGTCGTGACCTGATCAGGGTTGGCACTCTAGTGGTGCACTGAGGAACAGTGGTGGCGGCTCTGGTTGGCCCTCCTCTGTGAAAAGCTTTCTGCGGCTTGCTCTTGCAATCTCGCCTCAATGCGAGGATAAAGAAAAAGAAGATAAAAATGATGATGGTTGGGGTGCTCCTCCTAACGTCACTCCTAACCCTGCTGATGTATGGGGTAGAAATTTGGATGACCAAAATCCCCTAGGATCTACTGGCACTACCTTAGCTGCATAAATTTCATTCTGTTTTTTTTCTGGGCTAGGCCCATGTGACTTTAGTTAATTTTGCTGGGCTAGGCCCATGTCGCTTTCGGGGTGTGCTTTCCTACCACCCAACCCTTTTTTGTGAATTTTGTAACTTTATTTATATTAATATAGATATCTGGAAAATTCATCAAAAAATATATATATATTCAATAATGTTGGGCATGATTGTTAAAGGTTCACTTGTTATCTCATTATGCACATGTAATTGGCTAATATCATAACTAACATTAATCGTATTACTTGAATAATTTTATCTATTACACTAGTTAGAGTAATTCATTTTCGACTATTGGTTAAAGTTATACAAGAAAGGAAAAAATGAGGAAAATTAATTGGAGACTATTTTATGAAATTTTATCACACTTATAATATCACTAATTAGTAAATGTTCAATGAAGGGAATGTTTTAAAAAAACTACCTAAAGTAGCTTAAAATATTGGTAAAATATTTAGTATAGAAAGTGCATATCGTATGCTCCAACCTCTCTAGAATGAATAGGAAACCTACACATTTGAAAATCTAATCACTTGAGTGAGCATCAAATTATAGAATAATGTGGGGTAATAAAGAAAATGTATGAGAAAGGATAGAAGTAAGGGGTGGGTAATAGCCTAGGAGGAGGTGTAAGGTTGAAATCTGCCAAAGGGGGGCTCACCTTACTAATGGGTTGTGTTAAATGGCCATGGAAAATATTCTTGCAAATCATTATTTTTAAATAATAGAAAAGGAACGGGGAAAAGGGGTTGAAAGACATGAAACCCATGAGAAAAGAGGAGAAACCTACTCACAATGCAAATATACTTGTGGCCATTTTAGTGGGAGTCATGGTTGTACTTGTTGTGACTACTATTGTTATAACTTCTCATGGTCAAAATAATACAAACGAGGATTCAAATAGAAAAATTGTAGAAACATTAGCTATTACACTTGTTGTATAACCTACATATAGATGACAATGTGTATGGAAGTAGACATGCCTACTAGATAGCATCCAAAAAACTAGAGATGAAACCTATGGCAATAAATGAATGGACTATTGTTGCACCAATGCTTCTTGTAGTCCCATTATTGGTTTTTAGGCATGGATTATTCACAACCTAATAATCACAAATTATAAAATCCGTGGAATATATATCCTATCTTATTATTTAGAATTTTCAATTGAGTGCAAACTTAGTTCCTCGAAGACATATGTCTTTGAGGAATTCCAAGAAAAGGGACTAAATAATCCTCCATGTAGATTTTATTAGGATTAATGTTATTTCCGTTAGTCATCTTTTTTTAATAGGTTCATTTATTTGAATATTATAGTGTGTAATTCCTTCTAACCCATAATTTTTATTGCTTGATCAATATTTAGCATCTAGCATGTCATCTTTTAAGTTATTAATCCTTCACGAATTTTTACATGATATAATTATCCAAGAGATTATTTTCAAGATATCAATTTTGAAACCAAACCATAAACAAAGGATGATATCTTACAACAAATCTATTGATTAGTGGGATAATTTTTTAAGCTATACCTATTGACCATAGAATGTCCCTTTTAAAATGATAACTTTAATTGATTCAATCAAATGCAATGAGCATATATTTTTTATACTTTCATGTTTTCCTTGCATGTATATAGTACTTGGTCTCAATAACAATGGTTGAGGAGTTTGGTTTTACATGTGCTAGTTGCACTCACTTTTAATTTTTTGGCACAAACTTAGATTTTTCTAATAAAAAATAAGGCCTTTTTAGTATTTTTATTGAGGTATTTCATTAAATAGTTCATGTGCCTTGTCCATTCTTTTATTTTTCTTTGACACATTTTTTCAAATAGTTCACACACCTTGTGCATGCTTCTATAGTTTTGCATAGACATCTCCTAATGTAATTTTAATTATTTGTTGAAATTTCTTTATCCTTGATACAACTCTATTCCAAAGATCTTATTTTGGATTAGGATGGGAAATTGCTAGCTAAGGTAAATTGATCAAGTTTGTAGACCTATTCATTACATTTAGTGCAATAGTGTGATTGCTTCTTCTAGTGTATTAAAATTATCCTTTAAAGGGGTTGGGTAATTATTCCACCTCTACCATGGAGATTGAGTTTGGTTACCTGTCTTAATGATTCCAAATTCTACTATATTTATTATAATGACATTCATAACAAATATGTTCTTGAATGCAATAAATTCACTGGTGTATTTCCTTTATTAATATATACCTATGTGGTTTCATGTACAACTTATTGCTATTTAGTTTGGTTTATCCCTTAGTACACATGAGAAACTATAAAATTTGAATATTGGTAGGTCACATAGTTGATCTATTTTAGTATTTATGTCTTCAATTTCTTTCTTATCATCTATTTAAAGTTCCTTGTTCTAATATAAAAATTATTGAATATATGATTGTTTTAGGCTTTGTTAAAAACCAATGGTTCAATCATACCCATGTGTTTCTTATTTTTTAGACCAATAGTTTAAAATATCACAATGTAGCTTTGATTTGAAGACAATAAAATTAGGTGGTGTCTAAATATAAAAAATATTAAGATATTATATCCATCCATAATTAGTATAGCTAATACATGCAAATAACTATTCCAACATGGTGTGTTATAGTTGAGGTGGGTTTTTAATTTCTGACCTACCACTAAGACAATTAGCTAAATATTATGACCCTTCCATTATTGTAAATACATAGAACAACAAATAATAAGTATTAGACATAATCTAAACCATAAATTTCCATCATATTTGTGTAGGTTGAGTGAAGATGCAACCTTGGTGGGCATGGAAATGGTCTAAATCCTACCTTTTATCACCATATATGATCATTCTCATCAAGGATCTCACACATATTAAATATTGAACTCTTTTCAAATAGATGAATAATAAACATATAGGCATGTGCACAAAGATGGGAGACCAAAAAGTGGCCACCACCACTTTTTGGTCCATCAAGGTAAAATGTGAGTGCACTCACATTATGGATTAGTAGTGATTGAGCGTAGGTAGGTCACTACTAATCCATAATGTGAGAATATTATAACATTCTTGTGTTTTTCCTTTGATAAAAAGGAAAAAAATAGATATTGAGCTCATTTGAGCTTGACCCCATTTCTTTCAATGTCCAAACATGTGTGAGGAAAAGCGTGAGTGTTTGTAAATTGTTCGAATTCGAGAAAACATGAATTTTCATGACATCCACAAGATTAAGGAGGTAAGTTTTTTAACTTTTTAATGGTTAAAATTAAAACGAAATCTATTTTTCTATTACTTTGATTCAATATTTTTAATTTGTAGGAATTGAAAATTTGTCAACACCCTCAAACCCTAATCCATTGAATTGTATGCATGAGAAAAATTCATGTTGAAGAGAAAAAAAGGATAGACCCTCTTAAAAACCATCCCTCTATTACTCGTCATCCTCATGAAACATAATAAAGTCTATTCGGTCAAATTGAAACCAACAAAAAAAGATCTCCAAACATTGGTTGACACATTAAAAAATCCAAATGTAACTAGCTCACATTGAAAATACCTCACCACATTAGAATATATTGATTCTCATATAGATTTTATTAGTATCCAAAGTGTGGGTATAATGAGATGGGGAGCCAAAAAGTGGCCAAATTTTCAAAAATCATTTGATAGGCTATAACGCAAGTGTGTTATAACGTGCTCATGTTATGGCTTGGTGTGACCAAGACAAAGGCTCAGTCACATTGAGCCTATAATGTGAGTGCATTATAACGTAAGTGTGTTATAATGTGAGCGCATTATAATGTGAGCGTGTTATAACGTGAGCATTTTATAACATGAGCATTTTATAACGTGAGCGTGTTATAACGTGAGCGCATTATAATGTTATAACGTGAGCGCATTATAATGTGAGCGTGTTATAACGTGCTTGTGCTATAACACAAGTGTGTTATATCTCATTAAAACAAAAAAAGGCAAAAAAAAAATCATTTGTATTGTGACTATGTTTTTTGCTTCCCATAGCCAAAAACCTTGCTTTTGTGTGCTTGCATTCTGGAAGGAGGTTATTTTGCATTTTCTTCATCAATTTTTTGCAATTTCATCACCAAGATGCTGCCACGTTGACAGGGAGGTCGAACAAGTAAGCATTTTTTGTTTTTTGTTGTAAATTTATTGTTAAATTGGTAGTTTTAGGTTGTTTTTGATATTCATTTGTTTAATTTGGAGGAAATGTTAATGAACCTGAAAACCCTCCTGAAAATATTGAACAACCACTGCAAGAAGCACCCAAAAAAATCCTCAACAACCACAACAACAATCTCCTCACCAATTCCTCAACATCCTCCTAGCACTTAGCAAAATTTAATGGGGGTAATTGAAAACTATAAAAAAATAGATTGAGGAGTTAATCACGAGGTTGAATGATCCAGTAAGTTTAACCATGGAAAGAAGAACACTTGCAAGTTTACTTAAAGAATTGTTAAAACATGTAGATGCAATCAACAAACAATTAAGTGGTTGGGCAGATAGGAGGCAGGCAGCTAAGAATTTTTACATGGATAAATTATCATATAAAGAAGTAAAAGATGAAAAAATTACAAAATATGATTTGTGCTCATTATTCACTGACCCAAACACAAATCAAAATATTGACCTTAATGCCAAGAGGTTTCCTCTCCATTGGTGCCACCACCAAGGGATTAGGAACTATTTTTGGGATAGGTGCTACATGGTTTTTGACTATCCACCATGCAACAATTGCAAAGTCCCCCAATATTTCTTGAGGAAACTCTATTGTAAGTTCATCCTCAACAAAATCCCCAATTATTTTGATATGAGGGACTTTCAAGGGAGAGGTGGGGGATCAGCACAAGATATACCTAGTGCACAATTGGATCCTCAGTGATAAGCGAGATGAGCTCTCGCTAGGCTGGCTTGTGAGCACGTCATTATCCCTTCCATCATGAAGGAGAGTGTTGAGGTGGACACTTTTCAGTCCATCAACTCTTTGACCCAGAGTATCATCTAGCATGACAATCTTGTAGTATAGTGCCTTTCAGAGGATTCTTTGAGTGGTAGGCTTCCACCCCATTCATGTCAAGTTTGTGGGTTGACTTGTACATATGACCCCATAGACACTCAGGAGGCTGCTACGCAAGATACATTTGTAGCTACGAAGATGGCAAGGGCAACTAACATTTTGAATGAGGCTTTTTGCATCGATACTCAGGTAAATGTTAGCATGTTCATTGAATTTAATTTATTAAATTTCATTTTTAAAATACAAGATTAACTAATTTAGTTTTATGATTGTAATAAAATTTCAAGGTCACAATGTTGATACTGGATACACCAGCCTTCCACCTATTTATTACTCCACTATATCTACCATTGAGGTATGTAACTAGTAAACAATTATAAATTTATTACATGTGAATAGAATTGTTATATGAATGGTATTCTAATATCTGATTTTGGATGTTGAATAGGATAATATTGGAAGTTTTGTGGGAACACCTACCAATGCCAGTGCAGTTGTACAAACCTTCATGTAGGTAATAGAATAAAGATTTTAACTAATGAATTGTACTTAATAGATTTGTGTAGTTTATATTCATATCATTGATTACATTGCATTGCACATCTTTCAAAATCAAAAAATTACTTCACATTGCATAACTAATAACTAGATGTTGATAGATGACAAAATTTTAACTAAAATATAGTTGTTTAGAAAGTCAACATAAGCAGTGTTACAATTACTTCACATAGCATTTAAGTAATAACTAGGAGCAGCTGCCAATTGCATTTTCTTGTCATGGCATTCCATGAGACCACTTTTTATTGAGGCATTTTTTCAAACAGTTCACTTCCTTGTCTACGCTATGGATGCTTGGAAGAAATAATTGAAAGAATAATAGTAAGCAATAGCATAGACAAGGAAATGAGTTGTTTGAAAAAATTCCTCAAAGAAATGTGGTCTCATGGTGATCACCATGAGACTCAATTTCTTTGAGGCATTTTTTCAAATAGCTTGCTTCCTTTTCTATGCTACCACATTTTCCATACATGCCTACCAAATAATTTTATCAAAAAGTTCACTTCCTTGCTGCTATGGCTAAAATCCTAAAAAGGTGCTTTCCAACAAACTATGGATTCTTGGAAAAAAATATATCAAAGGATAATAGAAAGCAATAGCATAGACAAGGTAGTGAGTAGTTTGAAAAAATGCCTTGAAGAAATAATTTTTTCAAACAACTCACTGCCTTTTCTATGCTACCACATTTTCCATACATGTCTACCAAAGCATTTTATCAATCTACTCACTTTTGTGCTGCTATGGCTAAAAGCCTAAAATAGGTTCTTTCCAACAAACTATGGATGCTTGGAAAAAATCTATCAAAGAATAATAGTAAGCAATAGCATAGACAAGGCAGTGAGTAGTTTTTAAAAAATCCTTAAAGAAATGTGGTCTCATGGTGATGGAATTCCATTCCATCACCATGAGACCATATTTCCTTGAGGCATTTTTTCAAACAGCTCACCACCTTTCCTATTCTACCATAGTTTCCATACACGTCTACCAAAGAATTTAATCAATATACTCACTTCCTTGCTGCTATGGCTAAAAGCCTAAAATAGTTGCTTTCCAACAAACTATGGATGCTTGGAAAAAATATATCAAAGCATAATAGTAAGCAATAACATAGACAAGGCAGTGAGTAGTTTGAAAAAATTCCTCAAAGAAGTGTGGTCTCATGGTGATGGAATGCCATTCCATCACCATGAGACCACATTTCTTTGAGGAATTTTTTCAAACAGCTCACCGCCTTTTCTATGCTACCACATTTTTTATACATGTCTACCAAAGCATTATATCAAACTACTTGAACTTCCTTGCTGCTATTGCTAAAAGCCTAAAAAAGGTGATTTCACACAAACTATGGATGCTTGGAAAAAATCTATCAAAGCATAATAGTAAGCAATGGCATAGACAAGGCAGTGAGTAGTTTGAACAAATTCCTTGAAGAAATGTGGTCTCATGGTGATGGAATGCCATTCCATCACCATGAGACCACATTTCTTTGAGGCATTTTTTCAAATAGCTCACCACCTTTTCTATGCTACCACAATTTCCATACATTTCTACCAAAGCATTTTATCAAACTACTCACTTCCTTGCTGCTATGGCTAAAAGCCTAAAATAGGTGCTTTCCAACAAACTATGGATACTTGGAAAATATCTATCAAAGCATAATAGTAAGCAATATCATAGTCAAGGCAATGATTAGTTTGAAAAAATGCCTTGAAGAAATGTGGTCTCATGGGGATGGAATTCCATTCCATCACCATGAGACCACATTTCTTTGAGGTATTTTTTCAAGCAACTCACTACCTGAAGAATAGAAACCAAGCCTTTAGCCAAAATTCCCCTCCAAATTATTTTCAAGGTCCTCATCCTCAATTTACCAATCCATAGAACCTTTCACCTTTTATTCCACTTGTTCATATCCCACCCCTCCCTCTTCCTGTCATGATTTCCCTCCATCTCATAACCAAGACCACACTATACCATCCACCCCATCCCAGCATAATACCATGGAGAAGGCAATAAACTATTTGAAAAAATGCCTCAAAGAAATGCAGTCTCATTGTGATGGAATTACATGACACATTTTTTTGTATTGGCATTCCATCACCATGAGACTGCATTTCTTTGAGGCATTTTTTCAAATAGTTCACTACTTTCTCTATGCTACCATAGTTTTTGTACATGTCTACCAAAGAATTTTATCAAATGGTTCACCGCCTTGCTGCTATGGATAAAAGCCTAAAATAGGTGCTTTCGAACAAGCTATGAATAGGTAAAATAGTAAGCATGATAGTCATAAATATATAGTTCAATAAGCACTCAAAAAAAAAAATCATTATCTTATACATTATAAGCCATGACATGCATCACTATTGTAGTTTATGTGATTGAATAATTTTTTGTTTTATTTTCAGATGTTGGAAGTGGATACACCTTCAGATGTTCATAGGGTAATGCAACTTGGTGTTTCTTCTACTATAGACTCCTCGATGCCTCTCACGGAGGTATGAGGCAAATTATTAAATTTCAATTTACATTCATTATTATAGTTGTTAGTGAAAATTCAAACCATTATTGATTCATAGTTTAATTTATCTTTGGATGGTTTCTACAAGGCTTTAGCATGCCATAGCATGGGCATGTGAATATTTCCCTCGAGGAGAGTGATCCTCTAGTGGCAGTAAGTGATTATTTTGTTAAATATATCATTTTTTATAATGTAATTTCTATATATTAATGTCTTTACTTGTTATTTTAATAGATAAAGCTTGACCAGGACTAAACCCTAGGAGGAGCACTAGGAGCACTCCTCAACCTCAGAATAAATGAGTGATAGACTTATCGCCATTAAGCTGACAAGCAAAGAGAAAGATTTTATTTCGAGAGCATGGAGAGCAATGACTTTTGATTCCAAAGCCCTTTGTTTTATGCCTATATGGAATTTTTGTACATATTTTGTATTGTATATATTTGACATTGTATGCCTTTATGGCATTCTCATAATCCTATATGGATATTTTGCATATATTTTATACTTATATCGGCATATATTGATGTATGCCTACATGGCTATTTGGTTAATACAAACATTTTTTATCAATGGTGTCCATATTTGCATTATAAATCCACATTTCAATAGATATGAGTTAGGTGTATTCAAGTGTATAATTTACAACTTATGTGTATACTTTGTGACTTACATGTATTCCAATGTATACTTTGTGATTTACATGTTTTCATGCATATACCTTGTATTCATGCATATACTTTGTATTAATTTGTGTATAGTATGTATTCATGTGTATACTTCAAGGCTTACATGTATTTGAGTACATGTGTTTCACTTATTCACATGTATGCTTGACTTATTCACATGTATACTTATTAATTGGTTAGCCCTAGAATTTCTCTTTGTTGTCCTTCATGGTTTGTATTGAATATTTATTGATTGATGTTAAACAACTTTATTAGTTGATGCTAAACAACTTCAATATTTCCAAGAATACTAATAGAGTTACAAATTACAAAATTGCACAAATTGAAAAGAAAATATTAATTGTAAATAAATGCACTGATTATTAACTTGATAATTTCTTAAGAATGAGTATAATATATATATCAAGAGATGAACCTTCTAGAATGGAAACTGCCAACTAGAAAATAGGCATGCAACTCCATGCAAGATTGCACAATTAAGCAATCATTATCCTAAAATTATAACAACTAGAAAACTTATCTAAAGGAATATTTTGGGAAAAATATTCTACACTAACATTTTCATAATCAATGCCTTGTTTCCATGGTCGCTCCCCAACTGTCAACCAAAATTTTTCAAGAAACCCATTTGATATATTTCTATGTCCATCGAATCAATAGATATAAATCTACCCAAAGCATCCCCAATACTTTGAAAGAAATAATCCACCCAAAATTACAATGGGAGATAAGTCAAATGAACCCACATAGGCATAACTAAATAAAGAATAGCTCACCCTTCACAACTTGGTGAAACCATTTCCAAAGTTAGAAGATCTTAAAGATAAAGAAGAAATATGATCTATATAATATAGAATTAGTACCCACTTTGATCAATACAAAATTTTCAACCATGGGCTTATCATTCTTTTTCAAATTTGGTAAGAAGGCTTATTTAAGATCCTTGAGCAATGTATTTCCTAGTGCTCCCTTGTTCTTACATATCTCAATTTAGTTTAATTCAAAGAGTTCCATCAAATGCTTTATCTAAAAGCCAAAAATGTGTTTTCAATTGGTATTCCATGAGATGTTTCATAAAAAGATTCCAGTATATTTAATCTTTTTATTGGACCAACTCAATTAAGCAAAGGATACATAATATTCACAACACTTGGAAAACATAATATTCATAGTAGATGATGAGTAGTTAACCTCTTGACACATTATCATACAAAAATTTATCTTGAATAGTCTTTAAACATTTTCATAGCATAATCCTCACAGTACAAAATGAATTAGTATGTTCTTTATCAATCACCATATAAACACGTCGAAAGATGTATATGTCAACTTTTTGCAATATTATTTCCTATATAGGAAATGGACTTGGGAAAAAGCTTTATGATTTATAATACAAATAAGAAATGGACTTCGGTGAGCTACTTTATTTATCACACCAAATAATAAATGTATGTGTGAGCATCACTTGTTTCTCTTAGACTCAATTTTCAAGCATATAAAATCATTTCAAATGAAAATGACAAAATGCTTCACAACCAAAGTTGTTAATTGAGGAAAAATAAAATGTTTCCAAGTTCCACCATTGTACGCATTTTCAGTTGGTTGTATATTGTTGTAAGGGAAAGGAGGATAATTAAAAAATGTCTTTCCCTTGCTAGACTGAGGATGATCATATGCTTTTGGGGTGGAAAACTCAGACTTCTCAACTACCGTGTGAATGTTTCTCTTTTTGATTGTTTTGCATGTCATCATAAGGGATCGAGCCAGTTGAACTTAGCTCAGAGTGATTCAGTGTGTTTGGGTGTAAAAGAGGACATTGTCTAGTGTAAAAATACATATCCAAATATATTGGAACAGTTTGTTTGGTCACATGAGTTGTAGAACGAAAGTTGGACCACTTTACAACTTTACACTGCTTGCATTTGACACTTTTTCCATCAATTGAAAATTCATCACCACAGGAAAAATGACTCTAAGATAAGAAAACCGAGAGAGGTTATTGTAGAGGGGCCCAATTCAATCTCATAGGCTTAGACAAAGAGTTCCTAAGCATCACAGTTTCTAAGTAATAACCTATCAAATATTTCAGCCATTTTGCACTTTGGACCCTTAAGGGATCAAGTTGGTTGAATGTAGCTCGGAGTGAATCGATGTGTTTAGGTGACAAAGAGGACCATGCCTAGCATAAAATTACCCATCCACATGCATTTGAATAGTTCATTTGGTCACACGAGTTGCAGAATGAAAGCTGCACCACTTTGCAACTTTACATTGCTTGCTTTTGACACTTTTTTCATCAAGTGAAAACTAGACACCATAGGAAAATGACTATGAGATAACAAAAAATGAGAGATTTATTGTAGAGAGGCCCAACACAATCTCATAGTCTTGGATGGAGAGTTTGTAAGCATCATGATTTATGAGTAATATCCCATCAAAGATTGCAGTCATTTTGCACTTTGGACTCTTAAGGGATCAAGTCGGTTGAACATAGCTCAGAGTGATTCAATGTGTTTGGATATAAAAGAGGACCATTCCTAGTGTAAAATTGTCCGTATAGATGTGTTGGAATATTTTTTTTGGTCACACGAGTTGTAGAACGAAAGTTGCATCACTTTGCAACTTTACACTACTTGCATTTGACACTTTTTCCATCAAGTGAAAATTGGACACCACGGGAAAATGAATTTGATATTAAAAAAACCAAGAGAGGTTATTGTAGAGGGATCCAAAACAATTTTGTAGGCTCAGATGAAGAGTTCATAAGCATCACGGTTTCCAAGTAATAGCCCATCAAAGATCACAGTCATTTTGCACTTTTGACCCTTCAGGGATCGAGCCAGTTGAACGTAGCTCATAGTGATTCAGCATGTTTGGGTGTGAAAGAAAACCATGAATAGTGTAATGAACCAATTTGAATGTGTTGGAATAGTTTTTTTGGTCACACGAGTTGCAGAACAAAAGTTTCACCACTTTGCAACTTGACACTGCTTGCATTTGACACTTTTTCCATCAAGTGAAAACTAGACACCATGAGAAAATGACTCTAAGATAACACAAATTGAGAGATATTATTGTAGAGGGGCCCAACGCAATCCCATAGACTCGAACGGAGATTTTTTAAGCGTCACAGTTTCTAAGTAATAGCCTATCAAAGATTGCATCCATTTTGCACTTTTGACTCTTAACGGATCGAGTCAATTGAACGTAGCTCAGAGTGATTCGGCGTGTTTGGGTGTGAAAGAGGGCCATGCCTAGTGTAAACTTACCTATCTAAATGCATTGGAAAAAAAAAATTGTCACACGATTTACAGAACAAAAGTTGCACCACTTTGCAACTTTACACTACTTGCATTTGACACTTTTTCCAACAACTGAAAAGTCGTCACCACAAGAAAACAACTCCGAGATAACAAAAACTAAGAGAGTTTATTGTAGAGGGTCCCAATGTATTCTCGTAGGCTCAGAAAGAGATTTCATAAGCATCATGGTTTCTGAGTAATATTCCATCAAATATTGCAACCATTTTGCACTTTGGACCCTTAAGGGATTGAGTCGGTTGAACGTAGTTCAAAGTGATTCGACATGTTTGGGTTAAAAATAAGACCATTAATAGTATAAAATTACCCATCCATATGCATTGGAATAGTTTGTTTGGTCACATGAGTTGCAGAATGAAAGTTGTGCCACTTTGCAACTTTATACTGCTTGCATTTGACACTTTTTCCATCAAGTGAAAACTGGACACCACAGGAAAATGACTATGAGATAACAAAAAATGAAATAGTTTATTGTAGAGGGGCCTAGTACAATAATTTAGGCTCAGATGAATATTTTGTAAGCATCACGATTTATGAGTAATATCCCATCAAATATTGCAATCATTTTGCACTTTGGACTCTTGAGGGATCGAGTCGGTGTGTTTGGGTGTGAAAGAGGACCATTCCTAGCGTAAACGCACCCATCTTGATGTGTTGGAACAATCTGTTTGGTCACATGAGTTGCAGAATGAAATTTGCACCACTTTGCAACTTTACACTACTTACATTTGACACTTTTCTATCAAATGAAAATTGGACACCACGGGAAAACGACTCCAAGATAACAAAAACTGAGAGAGGTTATTGTACAAGGACCCAATGCAATCTTGTAGGCTCAGACAATGAGTTTGTAAGAATCACGATTTCCAACTAATAGCCCATCAAATATTGCATTCATTTTGCACTTTGGACCCTTAAGGGATCGAGCCGATTGAACGTAGCTCAGATTGATTCAGCATGTTTGGTTTTGAAAGAGGATCATGCCTAGCATAAACATACCCATTTGGATGCATTGGAAAAAAAAATTAGTCACACGAGTTGCATAACAAAAGTTGCACCACTTTGCAACTTTACAATGCTTGCATTTGACACTTTTTCCATCAAGTGAAAACTAGACACCACGGGAAAATGACTCTGAGATAACCAAAATTGAGAGAATCTATTATAGATGGGCCCAATTCAATCCCATAGGCTCAGATAAAGAGGTCATAAGCATCATGGTTTCTAAGTAATATTCTGTCAAAGATTGCAGCCATTTTGCACTTTGGACTCTTAAGGGATCAAGTCGATTGAACATATCTTGAAGTGATTTGGCATGTTTGGGTGTGAAAGAGGACCATTCCTAGCATAAACATACCCATTTTAGTGCATTGGAATAGTCTGTTTGGTTACACGAGTTGCATAATGAAAGTTGCACCACTTTGCAACTTTACACTACTTGCATTTGACACTTTTTTCTTCAAGTGAAAACTGGTCACCATGAGAAAATGACTTTGAGATAACAAAAACTGAGAGAGGTTATTGTATAGGGGGGAAATTAAATCTCATTAGCTCATATGGAGAGTTTCTAATCATCATGGTTTCTGAGTAATAGGTCGTCAAAGATTGCATCTATTTTACACTTTGGACCCTTAAGGGATCAAGTTGTTTGAACGTAGCTCAAAGTGATTCGATGTGTTTTGGTGAAAAAGAGGACCATTCCTAGCATAAATGTACCCATTTGGATGTGTTGGAATAGTCTGTTTGATCACATGAGTTGCAAAATGAAAGTTGCACCACTTTGCAACTTTACACTGCTTGCATTTGACACTTTTTCCATCAAGTGAAAACTGGATAGTGCAGGAAAATGACTCTGAGATAACAATAATTGAGAGAGGTTATTGTAGAGCTTCCCTACATGATCCTGATGCCTCAAATGAAATTCCTATAATTGACATGATCTCTAGGTAGCAGGTCACCAAATATTTCTTCCATTTTACAATTTGGACCGTTAAGGGATTACACTGCATGAATTACAAATATTTGAGGGCAGCAATAAATTTCAAATTTTGAGTAAATATCATTACAAATGTTTATTTAAATAGATGGTATGCTATATTGATATTGATATATAATAATTAGGTTTATTTGTTTTAATAAATGAAGTTTTTATAATAAGTTAGTCAATTGGTGCTAGTTATAATAGGGAGAGAATAAAAGAAGAAAAAGAATGATTGGTAACCATTAATGGTTATTATACTCACTATATTAATAATATTATTTTTACAATAAAATGAGATTTATTTGGTAGTCATAATTCTTATGTTTGTGCTACAATTGTCTAATATGCTTCATACACCATTATGAAACCCAAGTGCTTGTACTTGTAGGCACAATGTTTTCTCAAAAATATTAAGTGGTAATAAAAAATCATAAGAAAACAATCAACCTATATGAACTCTAACAACCCACTTAAATCAAATATTGAATTAATGTGCCCCATTTTCATGCACACAAACTTAGCTTATAAGATTCTCATAATAACCAAAAATAGGATTCAAAGATGCCTTAGGTACTTAGTTCTCATAGATCTTTTACAATGTCAAGCATACATTTGAGATGCTCTTATAATGTCTACATCATAGGTGCTCATGATGAGGTTAACTTCAAATGAATAACTTGAAATTCCCTCGTTAAGCTTCACACACACTTTTATAATGTCTACACCATAGGTGGTCACAATGACATTAACTTCAAATGAATAATTTAGTACCATCTGCTAGTCTTGGATTTGGCATATACTTTATAAATTTATTTGAGTTTACTAGCTCCCACCTAAACAAAGAAAAGAGATTGTCAATATTAATAATCACATAATCAATTCAAATAAACATGTGATATTTCAATAATCTAAAACTTGTGTGCTCAATTACGCAATATCTTATAACTTATCACTAGTCAATCTAGACCATTGAATATCTTAAAAAGTAATTTTTATATGAATATCAAGCATACCTCCCATTTATTAGGATTATAGTTTAGAGGGTCCTCGAAGTAATGAGGATGAACATGAATAGAACATAACCAAACTATCACTTTGAAACCTTTTGGAAACTCGTAACCTATTATAAAAATAACACAATTTAATCTTCCACTTAGCTTACTAATCTATTGAGAATATCCTACATCATTTTTTTGCATATATTTGAGAAAAAATTAAATACCATTGAACTTTGTATCATTTTCCACAGTTCTAAACATAAAGTGTGCTACATTTTCAAGTCTAATAACTTCATCAATCACCTACATACATGATATAAAAATTAGATGATAGCATTGGCATCATACAAATTAATGTGCACACTTACAAATTAATAAAAACCAATGTGCATACTTACAAATTAATCCAATGAACCATCTGGGTCTGGTCTACTCTTTATTGTGTCAAATATTACCTCATGGTCAGACTCACGCACCTTCCACAAGGTCTTGTTCAAAGGTCTACCCCCATATTTGATCAAACAAAAATTGGATGTCACGATAAGGTTCGAGTAATGAAGAATCTTTCGATGAATGTCAAAGTCCTAAAACAGCCGAACATTAACACTCTTATGTAGGCACCTTCTAAGCCACATTCCAGTAGCAACAACTGAGCCTATAGGGTATTCAATGTTTTCTCCATTTATAAATGGGGCCTCCAATTTCTTTTTGGCCTCAACACAATGACACAAGTAATAATTTGTTCCCTCTTCATTGTCTTCATCTGCAATAACTACATAAGCATGCCCTACATTGATATCTATAGCAAGTTAGATGAAATTAGTCAACATTGCAAATACACTACAAATTAAGATAACAATAGGAATTTAAAAAACTATGCAAGTAGATATATTACCTAGTTGAACTAGATCTGATATGTGGTCAAAGTCAACTGATGATTCCATCTATGTTACTTCCAATGTCATCAAAGGGCGATACGTGTGAAGTTGGCTAAGATAACTTAACCACCATTTCTCAACCCACTCCTTTGACTCGCAATCATCCTAGGCTTGCATTGTACATGAAGAACAAAAGCATGCCATCTTCCACATATGGATACTCCATGAACCTATATTTGAGTTAAGGAAAGAGTGTAGCTCACTCGATCCTATCATTATACAACAATCCTCATATGGTTCAATGTTAGTATCATCCATCAACCAAAAAAATCTACAAATTGAAGACTTACCTTCATTACCTGAACCCATTGAAGCATTACACCACTCGACGATTGATTTTGCATTTGTCAACTTTGCATTGTCTATATACTTTAACTCTTCTCATGCTAATTCTCTTTTGACACATGATCCTACACCATCATGCTCCCCCTTTCCAAGCCCATCCTTACAAAATTTCCACATATGTTGAACACCTATAATGGCATGCATCCTACTCAGCTAGTAGAACATGTGTGAGTTCTTGAATTGTACTGCACAGTTATCTGACCATATTATTTGATGACCGTATGCTATGCCCCTCTGAGCCAAATCATTGTAGAACAAATGGATGAAACCTTGCATGAACTCTGGAGAATGTGTGTGATCATCACTAATATAAAAGTGGTACTCCCTCAATACCTTCCTTTGGTCCTCTGTACTATCAGCTACATGAATGAATGTTATCTGCACAAATATCAAAACCTATGTGGAGTTGCAATATTGTGACTACACCTCATGTTGTGGTTGTAGAGTGTAGTTATCTGCAAAGTCGACCACTGAAACTATGCTACCAACTAGAAAGGTTTCCTTGCATACTCATACACTACACTGTCACAAAATATAGACATAAACTTATACATTGGAATCTTCTGAATAACCAAATTACACATTTTTGCTTGATTACCATCTTTTGTAATATATGCCACTATTTTATACTTCCCAAACTCTACTAGTTTCCTTCCCACCTCATGTGTTCTTTCCATATGTTGACATATTGGCATACGTTGCAAGCCACCGCAACACTGGCATGAACCATCCAAGCATAGTTTCCTATAGAATATTTGGCCATCCTCTCTTTCACATAAATTTTTTGATAAGAACTCTCTTGAAGATGTTGGTGGGGCATGTATGTCACAACCCTGCAAAACATCAATAGTATGCAAATCTAAACATATAGAATTATAAACATCATAATGGTTAGAGAATTCAATATGTAATCTAAAACAACAAGTAGTTTGTGTGTGATTTATCTTGACATAAAAAGGTTTAAGCATTTCAAAATATCTTTGACAAATTTGAATTTGAAGATAATCCTCTTGAAATTTACGAAAAAATTGGGTTAGAGTCATATACAAAAAATTCTTTGGATGTGGCTCACGGTTCTGACTACCAATTCTCCTTCTTACCACATCCCTTTTATTCAGAGATGGCCTTGTTTTATTCTACCAATAGTCTTCAATTAGTGTTCTCAATGCTTCAAAAACCTGTTTATCTTTCAATGGGAGTCTCCTTGAGAATGCCCATAATTCATTTTGAATCATTTCCCTCAATTATTTTCCACCTTTGAATGGCTCTTGATAAAGTTTTTCTATTAATTCTTAATTGTTGACTCATCTTTCTAATGAGATAAGATCTCCTTGTTTGACTACTTACCAGATTCGATGTAATTACACATCGGGTGACATTACTATCCTTTGAGTGTGATTTCTTACCCACACTCTCATAAGCATCCATTAGATTCTTCAAAATAGTGTTTTCACTTGAAGCATTCGATGTTCTCAACCCAAGAATCTTCATGATGTTTCTATACTTTATACCTTGCATCATTTCAAAAAATAGTTGACATCTTTTAGTCTCATTTATCCTTTCAAAGAGCAATTTCCAAATCTTATCAGCATATCTTCTACAAGTGCATTCTGGAATCTTACCTTCCATGTGCTACAAAATATTCTCATCAATATTAATCAAATACTTTGGATTTCTATGCAAAATTCTAGGTGGTGTTCTCCTAGGTACATACATCTCAATATTAGGAATTTCATCAATATTTAAGTGAAATGGGCTATATCGTGTACCTTCGATCAAGGGTGGAATAAACGACATGCCTTGAGGCTGACATGGGGATGATGGCATGCCTTCTTCATCAAATCCGAGTGATGATGTACTCTCAATTGGAGATGTGGTGGATGGTGTCCCTTCATATTCACTTGCGGTAGATGGTGTCCTTCCATATTAACTTGTGGTAGATGGTGTCCCTCCATATTCACTTGTGGTAGATGGTGTCCCTTCATATTCATATGTACATCACCATGAGCCCCCATTTCTATGAGGCATTTTTTCATGCTGCCCCTACCTTGCCAACCCTATCGCATTGACAAGCTAGTGTTTGACACATGAGCCCCCATTTCTATGAGGAATTTTTTAATGCTACCCCTACCTTTCCAACCCTACCACATTGAAAAGCCAGTGAGCTCACCATTTTGAGCCTATCTTGCAATCATGGCATGCCACATGACCACATTTCTTTAAGGCATGCCATCCAAAAATTCATGTGACCTTTGTCTATGCTAGAAATAATCTTCTACAAGATGATTGTAAGTATTTTGTATGAAGCCTTGAATGAAATATGTTTCATTTATTTGTATGGATTCATTTTTTAGGAACCAATATTTGTCTCATTACCATGCTATAGGTAAAATTATCTGCCATGTTGAGGAAACGAAGAAGGAATAAACTAGCAGATGAAGGGTACGAAACTAATAAAGAAAATAAAAAATAATGGATGAGGGAATATCTTCAAAAGAAGAAATTGGATATGATTGACGAAAATAAGCCAATTGAAGAGGAACCTCGACCATAAAAAGGAGAAAAGGCATGGGCGAAACAAAGGGCATGAATGCAAAAACATTGTGCTAAGATAGATTTGAATACCATAGTTGGACACACACCCTCTACTGCAATTGAATATGAAGGGACACCATCTACCACAAGTGAATATCAAGGGACACCATCTACCACAAGTGAATATGGAGGGACACCATGTTAGAACACAATAGTCTACTGAGAGGGGGGGTGAATCAGTAGATATTAAAATTCTATCCTTCTTAAAACCTTTTTATGCAGACTACTTTTTTAACCCTTAATGTGTAGATATTAAGAATGTGATATAGAAATATAATTGAGCACACAACACATGACATAACACATGATATATGCTGAAAACCAAAGATGGGAAAAACCATGGTGATAAATGTTGCTAGGATCTACTGTCCTAATCCATCCTCACAAGAAATGAAGTTCAGTTACAATATTTTAGGGCACCAACCCAAGGAAGCATCAACTCCTTGATTTAGGAGCACCAAATCTAAAGAGACACCAATCCCCTACTTTGAGCACCAACTCAATTTAAATGAGACTACAACCTCTTACAACATTACAAGCTCAATTATGCATATAATTGGCTCTACATAAACCTAATATGCATCAATACATACAATATATTGTTGCACTTATTAAAATTTACACTCTATTGTTGTAGCTTCACTCTCAGCAACACATACCTCTTCTCTACACTCTCCTCTCCTTTGCACTCTCTTTTCTACTATATTCTCAGTTGTACTTTTTGTTTAGCACACAGTGCACTCGTAGACTTCTCACTTCTAGATTCGACACATCACCCATAGCTGCTATAAAAATACTTAGACAATTTCCCAAATTATCTTTTCTCATCAACTTGCATTCAATGCCTCGAGATTCTCACACCTGATCAGATCATCTCAAATATTTTGTTATAGTTTTCTTCACTTGCACACTTCACCATCAAGCTACCTATTCACCAAGCTACACACCATCATTTCACTGACCATTAAGGCATCTGATAGGGTTTATTAGATATCACCGTCCCTCTATATCAAGCCACACAACATTTAATTTTGATATAGAGAATTTTCCTCCATTCTCTTCTTCAAACCCTAAGATCTAATTATGCATTAAATGTATTCACTTATTAGTATGATCAGATCTTATCCTGATCACTTTTCTAGTCCATATTACGGACTTGAAGATCATATCTTCACTGACATTGGTCACAAGTGTAGTTGGACCAATTAATTCTTCATTCTATATTGGTTACCAGTCAAAACCCTATTTACACAGACATAGTCGTTTGAGATCTTTATCTTTGAATCTAGGTCATCGATCTCTTTCTTCGTGCCATGATCCTACGATCCTCACACACTTTCATATATTTAAAACCCAACCATTTGATTAGCTACTTTAAATGTGTTTTGTTGATCCATTACTTACTACCGATCGTCATTAGACCTCTACCTTTTGATCTTCACCATTGATCACATTCATATATCATTCACCATACGTGGGGTCCACCAAGACACATGTCCAAAGTTTGCTCATCTTGCGAGCTTGAAAATGGGCCCACACAAACCTTGCAGGGTTAGCCGGTTGTTGCCATTTTTCATCCATATCGTCACCACCTAAATCACAACAATGATGTGAATTAGCATATCGATTAATCATTCTTCGCCACATGTTCATCTCTGTCACAATCTATCAAAATATCAGGTCCTACCAAATTCACTGTGGGCACCATCAGATCAAGGGATAATCTACACCATTCCCCGCTGACCTCGCGGGTCTTGATTGAGCCCCACCAAAATTCTAGCAAGGTGCACAGGATTTTTTCATTTTTCCACTATTACATCACTTTCCACTAGCTAAAATCGCTACCTTTGTAGGTCCCACTATGCATCGACGGTCAATATCCACCCATCGTGGATTAATCTCCATAGCTCCCCATTGACCCCGCAGGTCATTGAGCAGGCCCCACTAACATCTCAGCGGGGTATGTGAGCACCATTAGATCCCACAACATCAACCACAATTGTCGATCAAAATATATTTCATCACACCTTTAGGACACCACCAACCTAGGTGATGGGGCCGGTCACCAACTTGGAATGAATGACTTGTTATCACTTAAGTGACTTGCTACCTGCAATACCAAGTCACCAATGAAATAGAAAATATTTGAATGTTGTGACTGTAAAATCCTACACACTTAGGGTTTAACTGATAAACCCTAGACCGAGAGCATGAACAAATGAAATATGGCATCTCCATTGATATCAAGACCTACACAATACCTTTCTGGAAAGCTCTCGAGAAACCCAGTTCGAATATGCCATCTAATTTTCCATCAGATCAACTATTCTCACACTCATCTTCTATCATTATGCTAGCAATCTCCCTTGCATGATTTGCACTTTTGGCATCAATGACAACTATATGCCAACAATCTTCCCCTTTGGCATTGATGGAAAAACTAAATTCTCATACCAATCGATTGAAATGGTCTGATACCAATTGAAAACAATTGAGATCAGTTACTATTTGATTTTTGCACCAATTGGACACATAAAGTAATGCTCCCCCTTTGATATGCTCATCTTGCTCAAATGAGAATTTTTTCATGATCTTCTCCCCCTTTTACATCAATGGAAAAGGGTAGACTCCCCCTAACACATTACTCTCCCTTGAAAAGGAAATTCAAAGAGAAGTTGGGAATCTAGAATAAGACAACCATCAAGTCATTAGAAATTTGTAAAACCATTGATACCTGGCTTGATCTATCCTGTCTATTTCTAGGGATGATTGAAATATGGATGAAACTCCCCCTGGATATATTCCCCATCACTAGAGACTAGTGATATGATGTGGGAGCAATGACTCCTAATTTTTGCCTCAGGTATTCAAATTGTTCCTTGGGAAGAGGCTTGGTGAAAATGTCAGCTACATGTTCCTTTGTGGAACATACTCCACTCTGACTTCCTTATCAACAACCTTCTCTCTTATGAAGTGATACTTAATAGATATGTGCTTTTTTTAGAATGCATCATTGAATTCTTTGATATATTTATGGAACTTTAATTATCACAAAGAATTGAGATACGTTCTTTTTACTCAACCTTGATGTCTTTGAGTGTTTTCTCCATCCATAGAACTTGAGTGCAACATGTTACTGCTAGCACATACTTTGCTTCCATATTGGGTAGAGTGATTGATTCTTGTTTCTTTCTCATCTAGGAAACCAACTTGTTTCCCAAAAATAATGCTCATCCACTAGTGCTTTTCCTATCATCCACACTTCCTACCCAATCAGCATCTGTATATGTAGTTATAGAAAATTCCTTGCTCTTGCAATACCATAGTCCATAGTCAATAGTACTCTTGATGTATCTAAAAATTATTTTTACTATGTTGACATGTGACTCTATATGTGCTACCTAAAATCTTGCCACTAAACATAATGCTTGCGTAATATCAGGCCTTGATGCAGTCAAATACAGCAAGCTTCCAATCATTGAACTATACATTGTTTGATTTGCCTCAGGTGAGTCATCTATTTTTCTTAACTTGCAGCCAGTTATCATGGGGGTATTGACTGGTTTGTTCTCTTCCATGCCAAATTTCTTGAGCATTTTCTTAGCATGCTTGGTTTGAGATATGAATATTCCATTATTAGTTTGTACAATTTGCAAACTAAGGAAAAATGACAATTCTCCTAACATTGACATCTCAAATTTATCTTGCATGTGTGTAGCAAATCTTCTACATAGTTTATCATTGCTACCACAAAAAAATGATATCATCCACATAAAAAACAACTATAATCATGTTCTCACCTTCATATTTGAAATATAGGTTACTATCTACACATCCCTTTTTGAATCCTTGTTGTTGCAAGTAAAGGTCTAATCTTGAGTACCAAGCTCTAGGTGCTTGTTTTAGACCATATAAGGCCTTTCTCAATATTCAAACATAATCATCATCCTCTGACAGTTGAAAACATTCTGGTTGTTCTATGTAGACTTCCTCTTCTAGGTCGCTCCATCTTCGTTTAGCTTGTTTCTAAACACCCACTTGGTTCCAATCACATTTTTGCTTGGGGGCCTAGGAACTAGTTCCCATGTTTTGTTCTTTTCAATCTGGTTTAATTCCTCTTCCATGGCTTCTATCCAGCTATCATCCTTGCTAGCTTCAAAGAAACTCTCTGATTCAATTTGTGATAGGAGATAAAAATTTACTTGTTCTTTGTTCTTTGTAATTCTCCTTCTGGTTTGAACTCCTTCATTTTTATCCCCAATTATCTAGTTTGTTGGATGGTCCTTTTGAACATATTTTGTAGGGTCCTTCTCAGTTTCTATTTCCTTGGGTTCTTCATCATCATTTTCTACATTGTCTTCATAGTCTGATGCATCATCAAAATTGTTTTGACCAGACTTGATATGTTTTATACTTTCATCAATCTTCACATTGACGCTTTCCACAATCTTGTCTAGCATTTTATTATATAATTTGTAGGCTTTACTTTGAGTGGAATATCCTAAAAATATTCCTTCATCACTTCTTGATTCAAACTTTCCCAAGTTTTCATCTTCTCTTTTTATTTAGCACTTACTTCCAAATACTTTAAAATATTTCATAGATGTAGGTCTACCATACCATGATTCATAGGGAGTACTATCACTATGTACTTGGATTTGAACTCTATTCAAAATGTATATTACATTATATATTGCTCTCTCCAGAACATATCAGTTAATCTAGCCTCTTATAACATTGTTCTAGCCATGTCTTGCACAACTCTATTCTTCCTCTATACCACTCCATTTTGTTGTGGAGTTCTTGGTGTCGAATATTGTCTCTTAATTCCATGTGCTTCGCAATAATCAACAAATTCACCAGATGTGAATTCTCCTCCTTTGTTTGACCTTAAAGATTTTATCTTCCTTCCTATCTCCTTCTCAACCATCTTTCTGAATATTTTGAATCTCTCAAATTCTTGTGACTTGTCCCTCAGAAATGTTACCCATGTCATCCTTGTGTAGTCATCTATTAATAGCATAAATTATATTTCTCCATTCAGTCCTCTTGTTCTTGTGGGTCCACACAGGTCAATGTGAACTAGCTATAAAGGCTTTGTGGTTGAGTATTCTTTAGTTGGAAAGCTATTCTTTGTTTCATTTCCCTGCTGGAACTCTTTGCATATGATGTTTGTGGGCTTAGATACTTTAGGAATATGACTGACTAAAACTCTTGAACTCACTTTTACCAAGTTGTCAAAGTTAATGTGGCCTAGTCTTCTATGCCAAATCCAACTCTCGTCAACCTATCCCATCAAATAAGTTTGACCTTTTACTTCGACAAGGCTCTAAAGATTATAGTCGATTCTCAACCCTTGTGCAAATATCTTTCCATTATTTCTGATTTTCTAACCTTCTAAATAAAATGTGACCTTATAACCATTGTCACACATTTGGCTCACACTTAACAAATTGTGCTTTAAACCTTCAACATATAGGACATCTTTTGTGGGGATTTTTCCATCTCAACTTAAGATGCCTTTACCACATATCTTGATTGTGGTTTTATCACCCAAACTCACAGATCCTCCATTGCATTTATTGTGTTTGATGAACTTATTCTTATCTCTAGTCATGTGTTTGGAGCATCCACTGTCGATCACCTATAGATTCTACTTCTTGGTAAACATAGTTGTTTGTGCAATCAATGATTGTGTGGAGATTTCTCCCTTTTCTTTCCACACTTTCTTAGTTTTCTTTTCTATCTTTTCTACCTTCTCATCCTTATTTCCAGATTATTTGTTTGACATAGGAGGTAGAACTTTCTTTTTCTCATTCTTAACATTTGGTCTTTTAAAATTTGTTCTATAATTTTTATCTATATGACCAAAGTTATCACAATTATAACAAACTACATTCATATCAATTAAAGGAGCAAATGAATTTTTTCTTTCAAAGATTGAACTCATAGGGTTGACAAGGTAGGGGCAGCATGAAAAAATGCCTCATAGAAATGGGGTCTCATGGTGATGTACATCACCGTGAGCCCCCATTTCTATGAGGCATATTTTCATGATGTACATCACCATGAGCCCCCATTTGCACATCATAAAAAAATTCCTCATAGAAATGTGGGCTCACAGTGATGTACATCACCGTGAGACCCCATTTCTATGAGAAATTTTTTCATGTTGCCCCTACCTTGTCAACTCTACCACATTAGCAAGCTAGTGTTTGACAAGCTCACTAGCTTGTCAATGCTCACATGAATTTTTTGATCCAATGTCATAAAGAAATGTGGTCTTGTTGCATGCCATGATTGCAAGATAGGTTGCACCTTTCCCCATGTTTCTAACTTAGCCTTGAATAAAGAGTCTTGAAACAGTGAGGAGAAGGGTTACAATCCCTTGTAGGTAGACTAATCAAGGAAACATTTAAAATATATCACAACATTAGTGATGAGGTAAATTTAGAAATAGAAATGAAAACCAAAATAGATTCAAATATCTATCAATGTGGGAGGAGTATATTCCAATTTTGTAGAGACATGTATGGAAAATTTGGTAGCATAGACAATGCAATCAGTTGTTTGAAAAAAGGCACATCACCATGAGACCCCATTTCTTTGAGGCATTTCTTCAAATAGTTGATTGCCTTGTCTATGTTGCTTAATAAAATGCTTTGGTAGACATGTATGGAAAATTTGGTAGCATAGATAATGCAATCAGCTTCTTGGTATAACTATTTGACAAAATACTGCAATGAGATATGTCCTCATGGACTAGAATGATTGCAGGATATGCACAAAATGGATTTGTTGAAAAGGCTTTAGAAAATTTCAAGCATATGCAATTTCTAGGTGTAAAACCAAATTCCATTTCATTTTCCAACATCCCCCATGCCTATACCAAAATGAAATTTTTGGAGAGGGGTATGCACATCCATAGTAAAGGATTAAGAAATGATGTATTATTTTACTAGATTATAACTTATGTCATATATATGTGTATAAAAAATGTGGAAGCAGACACAAGGTAAGTCAATTGTTTAACAAAATGCCTCAAAGAGATGTGGTTTAAAAATGTAATTGGCAAGTGTAAAGAATTGTGTAATTTAAAATGTACATTGATAAGCTAAGGTTATAATGACAAACAAACAATGATGAACATGGAATATGAAAAATAACAAAATCAAATCAAGCCAAAATAGAATGAAATAAAATGTGTAAAGACTTCACATATCTAAAAAATGGATATCTAACTTTTTCAAAAGCTTGTTTCCCTCCAAACTTCAATTGTATATCACTCTTGAATAGAATTGAGACTTGAATTGATATTATATGACTTTCAGAGTGAAAATTTGTATTTCATACAAAGTTGGTGGAAAGATCATGAAAAAGGTGGTGGAATGTGAAAAAGTTGCATTCACACTTCATAAAATCATCAAAAATATTTTTTTGTCAAAACACGTGCATAACCAGGAGAATATGCAAAATGTGGGCCTAGAGATCATGGGTATATTGATTTTTTTACCATTTTTAGAGCAATACAAAGTGTGCATGTGTTATAAGGCACTCGCATTATAATGTGGGCACGTTATGTCTTGCTAAACAAATGGTCATATCTCAACTACTTCAAAATGAGCTCGTGTTATGAGAAAGGTTGTTTTGTATAGGTTTCTTTTCTCTCTCTTTCTCTCTATCCTTAGCCATCCATCCCCCTTAGCCATCTAGGTCTCTCACTTATCCCTAAACCCTCAACCCTATACACTATGCCTTAAACCCTAATCCCTTAAAAATTAAACCCTAAACCCTAATCTCTCTCTCTCCCACTCTCTCCCTCTATCTCTCTCCCCTGTACCCTTAACCCTAAAATCTCTCTCTCAAGTCTCTCTCTCACTCACTCACTCCTATCTCTCTCCCCTCTACCCTCTACCATTAACCCTTAAACCCTCTACCCTCTACCCTCTATCTCTCTCCCACTCCCTCCCTCTCTCTCTCTCTCTTAATTCTCTCCCTCATACCCCCTCTCCCTCTCTCAATTCTCTCTCTCTCACTCACTCACTCCTTCTATCTATATCCCCTCTACCCTCTACCCTTTACCCTCTACCCTCTATCTCTTTATCTCTCTCCCAATCCTCTCTCTCTAAGCTCTCCTATCCACCCCCTCTCCCTCTCACTCACTCCCTTTATCTCTCTCCCCTCTCCCCTTAACCCTAAACCTTGAACCCTTACCCTTAACCACCTCTCTCTCTCTCTCCCTCTCAAGTCTCTCTAGTCTCTCTCCCTCACTCACTCACTCTACCCTCTACCATTAACCCTTAAACCCTCTACCCTCTACACTCTATCTCTCTCTCTCTCTCAATTCTCTCCCTCATACCCCCTCTCCCTCTCTCAATTCTCTCTCTCTCACTCACTCACTCCTTCTATCTATATCCCCTATATCCTCTACCCTTAACCCTCTACCCTCTATCTCTTTATTACCCTCTACCCTCTATCTCTTTATCTCTCTCCCAATCCTCTCTCTCTAAGCTCTCCTATCCACCCCCTCTCCCTCTCACTCACTCCCTTTATCTCTCTCCCCTCTCCCCTTAACCCTAAACCTTGAACCCTTACCCTTAACCACCTCTCTCTCTCTCTCCCTCTCAAGTCTCTCTAGTCTCTCTCCCTCACTCACTCCTCCTCACTCCTTCTATCTCTCTCCCCTCTACCCCTCACCACCCTCTTACCCTCCTATCTCTCTCCCCTCCCTCCCTCTCTCTCTCTCTCTCAATTCTCTCCCTCATACCCCCCTCTCCCTCTCTCAATTATCTCTCTCACTCACTCACTCCTTCTATCGCTGTCCCCTCTGTCCTATACCCTTAACCTCTACCCTCTACCCTTAACTCTCTCTCTCTCTCTCTCTCTCTCTCTCTCTCTCTCTCTTTGAAGTCTCTCCCTCCCACCCCCTCTCCCTCTCTCAGGTATCTCTCACTCACTCCCTCTATCTCTCTCCCCTCTACCCTTAACCCTTAAACCCTACCCTCTCTCTCTCTCAAGTCTCTCCCTCCACCCCCACCTCTCCCTCTCTCAGCTCTCTCTCTCTCACTCACTCCCTCTATCTCTCTCCCCTCTACCTTTAACCCTTAAAACCCTCTACCCATCAAACCCTCTACCCCATAACCATCTCTCTCTCTCTCTCTCTCTCTCTCTCTCTCTCTCTCTCTCTCTCTCTCTCTCTCTCTCTCTCTCTCTCTCTCTCTCTCTATCTATCTATCTATCCTGTCTCTCTCTCTCTCTCCCCACCCCTCTCCTCTTTTAGGTCTCACTCACTCACTCATGCTCCTCTATCTCTCTCCCCTCACCCTTAACCCTCTACCCTCTACCTCTACCCTCTACCCTCACCATCTACCCTCTACCCTCTACACTTAACCTTCTACCTTTAAAACCCTCTACCTCAACCCAATGCCCTCTGCCCTAAGACCTAATCCTCAACCCTAAACCCTCAGCCCTCATCCTTAAACTCTCAACCATCAACCTTAAACCCTCTACCCTCAACCCAATACCCTCTACCTAATCCCTCAACCCTATGCACCCTCTGTATCCAATGCATTGGTCCCTCAGCCCTAATCCTCAAACCTATGCCTAAACCCTCTACCCTCAACCTAAGACCTCAACCCTAAATCCTTAAACCCTAAACCCTTAAACCTTTTACCCTCTACCCTCAACCCTAATACCTCAACCCTATACCCTCAACCCAATACCCTAAACCATCAACCCTATAGGTCCTCAATCCTATACCCTCAATTCTCAACCCTCTACCCTATAAATTGGATCCTCAAACCTCATATATCTTTTTACCTCCCTCCTCTTCTCTCCTCTCTCCTCTTTATCTCACTTCTCCCTCCATCTCTCCCTCCATCCATCCCTCCCTCTCTACCATAATTTTTCAACCCTATACCCTCAACCCTTAAACACTCAACCCTAAACCCTAAACCCTCTACCCTTTACCCTTAAACCCTCTACCCTCTACCCTCTACCCAATACCCTCTACCCTTAACCCTAATCCCTCAACACTATATCCTCAACCCTTAAACCCAAGTAAACTCTCTACCCTAATCCATCAACCCTCAAACCTTAATCACTCAGCCCTTAAACCCTCAACCCTCTACTCTCTACCCTCAACCCTAAACCCTTAAACCCTAATCCCTCTACCCTATACATTGGACCCTCAATCCTATACCCTCAACATTAAACCCTCAACCCTCAACCCTTAAACCCTCTGCCCTAAACATTAAACCCTTAACCCTCAATTCTCAACCCTCAACCCTTATTCCCTCAACCCTCAACCCTTAAACCCTAAACCCTCAACCCCTATACCCTTTGTGACCAATGACATATTGAAGGCTAACTACACCCGATCCATATGAATTTGAGTCATATTTAACCCACTAAAAACTGATCCCAATAAGATCATTCATTGTAAACAAAGAAAAAGAAGCCATTAAAACTAACATTCTAAATCATGAAAGCTTGACAAACCTCTAATCTAAGAAATTGAAAATTATCCTATTATGGGAGTGGTGTCGCATTGATTTGGAATGGTGACCCTTTCCCAATCCCTTTGATAATGAGCTTTTTTCAATCAGTTTATTGAAGAAAACTGATGAAACCATGAGAGATATGTGATAAAACATTATTTAAATGCTAAATTAACATGATATATGCTAAGATGATCGATATGGGTGTATAAAAATCTACTCTAAATGTATGCGAGCTTAAAAAGATTAAAATCTTAATTAACAAATAAGCTAAATGTATGCATCTATGTTATTATGGAAGTCATTAATAGAATCTAAGCTAATATGCAAGTAAATAAAGCTAAAATGATGTAAAATGTGATTGCAAGTGCAAAAGAGTTTAACAGCATAAGTTTGATGTTAAAAGATGGATCCATTTTTCTCTAAATAGTGCTTTATTTATAAGAGAGCAAATGAAAAATGAAGGGCTAAGATTGATAAATCTAATCAATGGTCAAAAAGGAAAGAATATGGAGGCATGGATCATGTATTCTCATCAAGGGTTGAAATGCAAGTTGATATTTAATCAAGGGCTTACATTCATCCAAACAAACACACTTTTGACCTATACAAGAGGTCACAAGTTAACTTGCACAAGAAGTTTTGAGTTAACTTGCACATGAAGCTTTGTAAGAATATTCCTTTTTTCTCAAATGAGTGAGGAGAAAGAATATTCTTTGGAATATTCTCATGGGTAAGGAAATAGATATTTTGAAAATTAAAACAAAGTTTAATTGTGCAAAAGGGAGAGGAATATTCCATGGGAATATTCCCTTGCAAGTGGAAGAATTGGTAATTTGATAATTAAAACAAAGTTTCAATTATGCAAATTAGGGGAATTATATGATATTCATTAAATAATTGATTTAATGGAGATCAAATGAAAAAGAAATGGATGAGATTGATTTGATCTATCAATGGTCACAAATGAAAGGAGGATGAAACATGGATCAAGGATTCTCATCAATGGATGAGAATCAAAGATCACATGGATCAAGAAAAGATCAAGGACTCACAATCATGCAAACAAACACAATTTGCAACAACTTTTAAAAAAAAAATCAAAGTTTGTTTGGAGTAATCATTACCTTTTCTTGGAGGAAAATAGGAGAATATTTTTTTGGAATATTCCCTATGCAAGTGGATGAGAGGGAAATTAGCAATTTACTTAGTTAAAACTAAATTTGAATGTGAAAGATGAGGAATGTCAGGATATTCATTTATTAATTTATTTAATGAAAAGGAGATGCACATATGATATTTAATTAAATAGTTTCGATTATTTAATTAAATAAGAGGACTTAGGGTTAAAATTAAATAATTTTCATTATTTAATTACATCAGATGAAATGTCAGTGTGAGAAGGGGTGAATTAACCCAATTAGGTCAATTAGATTAATAGGTGAAAATGAGGCAATTAATTAAATATCTAGGATAATTTAATCAATTACGTAAAAAGAGGATGGGTTTTAGGATGAAATGATGTTAGTTAGCGAATGTAATTCATCAAGACATTTTTAGGTTTCTACACTCTCTACCCTATACATTGGACCCTCAACCCCAATCCTTCAACCATATACCCTCAAACCTATACCCTAAACCCTCTACCCTCAACCCTAAACCCTAAACCCTTAAACCTTAAACCCTTAAATCTTCTACCCTCAACCCTAATCCCTCAACCATATACCCTCAACCCAATACCCTAAACCATCAACCCTATAGGTCATCAACCCTATACCCTTAATTATCAACCCTCTACCCTATACATTAAATCCTCAACCCTCATATATCTTTGTCCATCCCTCCTCTTCTCTCCTTCTCTCGAAGCTCTATATGACTTCTCCCTCCATTTATCCCTATATCCATCCCTCCCTCTCTACCCTAGTCCCTCAACCCTATACCCTCAACCCTTAAACCCTAAAACACTCAACCCTAAACCCTAAACCCTCAACCCTCAACCCTCAAACCATAAACCCTTAAACCCTCTACCCTCTACCCTCTACCCTCTACCCTCAACCCTCAACCCTAATCCCTCAACCCTTAAACCCAAGTAAACTCTCTACCCTAATCCCTCAACCCTAAACCCTTAATCCCTCAACCCTTAAACCCTCTACCCTCTACCCTCTACACTCAACCCTTAAACCCTAATCCCTCAATCCCTATACCCTCTACCTTATATTTTGGACCCTCAACCCTAATCCATCAACCCTATACCCTCAATATTGGACCCTCAACCCTAATCCCTCAAACCTATACCCTAAACCCTCTACCCTCAACCCTAAACCCTTAAACCTTCTACCCTCAACCCAATACCCTCTACCCTCAACCCAATACCCTAAACCATCAACCCTATAGGTCATCAGCCCTATACCTCAATTCTCAAGCCTCTACCCTATACATTGGATCCTCAACCCTCATATATATTTTTCCCTCCCTCCTCTTTTTTCCTTCTCTCTATCTCACTTCTCCCTCCATCTCTCCCTCCATCCATCCCTCCCTCTTTACCATAATCCCTCAACCCTATACCCTCAACTCTTAAACCCTTAAACACTCAACCCTAAACCCTCAACCCTCAACCCTCAACCCTCAACCCTCAACCCTTAAACCCTGAACCCTTAAACTCTCTACCCTCTACCCTCGACCCAATACCCTCTACCTTAAACCTTATCCCTCAACCCTATACCCTCAACCCTTAAACCCAAGTAAACTCTCTACCCTAATCCCTCAACCCTCAACCCTCAATCCCTCAACCCTTAAACTCTCAGCCCTAGTTAAACCCTAATCTCTCAACCCCTATACCCTCTACCCTATACATTGGACCCTCAAACCTAATCCCTCAACTCTCTACCCTCAAACCCTCTACCCTCTACCCTCTACCCTCTACCCTACACGTTAAACCCTTAATACTCAATTCTCAACCTCGAATCCCTCATCCCTCAACCCTTAACCCTAAAAACTCAACCCTTATAGGATCTACCTTATACATTGGACCCTCAACCCTAATCCTTCAACCATATGCCCTCAAACCTATACCCTAAAACTTCTACCCTCAACCCTATACCCTCAACCCAATACCCTAAACCATCAACCCTATAGGTCCTCAACCCTATACCCTCGATTATCGACCCTCTACCTTATACATTGGATCCTCAACCCTCATATATCTTTGTCCCTCCCTCCTCTTCTCTCCTTCTCTATATCTGACTTCTCCCTCCATATCTCCCTCCATCCATCACTCTCTCTCTACCCTAATCCCTCAACCCTATACCCTCAACCCTTAAACCCTTAAACACTCAACCCTAAACCCTCAACCCTTAAACCCTTTACCCTCTACCCTCAACCCAATACCCTCTATCCTTAACCCTAATCCCTCAACCCTTAAACCCAAGTAAACTCTCTACCCTAATCCCGCAACCCTCAACCCTTAATCCCTCTACCCTCTACCCTCTACCCTCTACCCTCTACCCTCTACCCTCTACCTTCAACCCTTAAACCCTCTACCCTCTACCCTATACATTAAACCCTCAACCCTCAATTCTCAACCCTCAACCCTTAATCCCTCAACCCTCAACCCTTAAACCCTCAACCCCTATACCCTCTACTCTATACATTGGAACCTCAACCCTAATCCTTCAACCATATACCCTCAAACCTATACCCTAAACCCTCTAACCTCAACCCTAAACCTTTAAACCCTAAACCCTTAAACCTTCTACCCTCTACCCTCAACCCTAATCCCTCAACCCTATACCCTAAACCATCAACCCTATGGGTCCTCCACCCTAATCCCTCAACCCTATACCCTCAACCCCTATCCCTTTTCTATCTATCTATCCATCTCACCTCTCTCTCCCTCCCTCTATCCTACCCTCTCACTCAATCAATCCCTATCACTCTCTCTTGCTCCCTCTATCTATCTCTCTTTATCTCCATCCCACTTCCTCTCCATCACTCCCTCTCTCTCCCACTCCCTCTCTCTCCCACTCCCTCTCTCTCCCTATCTCTCAGGTCTCTCCCTCCCATCCCCTCTCTCTCTCAAGTCTCTCCCTCTAGAACCCTACCTAGGTGACTCTCTCTCTCTCCCCTCTCTCTCTATCCATCCCACCATACCTAGATAAGTCCTTCTCACTCCACCCCCCTCTCTCTCAAGTCACTCCCTCCCACACCCTATCCCTCTCTCAGGTCTCTCACTCTCACACTCCCTCTCTCTCACTCCCTCTCGCTCGCACTCCCTCTCACTACCTATCTCTCAAGTCTCTCCCTCTCACCCACCCTCACACTCTCAAGTCTCTCCCTCTAGCACCCTACCTACATAACTCTCTCTTTCTATCCCTCTCTCTCTCTCTCTCTCTCTCTCTCACCCTACCTAGCTAAGTCCCTCTCACTCCAACCCCTTCTATCCCACTCCCTCTCTCTTAGTCTCTCCCTTCCACCCCCTCCCTCTCTCAAGACCTCTCTCTCTCTCTCTCTCTCTCTCTCTTAAAATTATCCCTCCCTCTAAAGACATACATAAATACATGAATACTTACATACATACAAGCATAATAAATATGTTCATACAAGCATACATATACATGTGTACATACAATCTTACATACATACATACATATAGGCATATACATACATACATACAAGCATGCATACATACATACATGGCATACAAGCATACATGTAGATACAAACATACAAATATATAAACATACATTCAATAGAGTAGAATTTAGCACAAAGAAAGATATAACATGAGCACATTATAACACGCTCGTGTTATGTCTTGCTAGACATGTCTTGCACAAACGCAAAAACCGTGTCAAAATTAAGATATAATGCAAGCGCGTTATATCTTTCTTTGGGAATCCTCAAGCCTTGGGCTTGGTATTTTCCTTATAATACCAAGCCAAAGGCTTGGAGGGTCTTCCCAATGACCAGAGATGTGTTTTTGCAAATTCTACAATATTTCACATAATCGAGTTCGTGCTCACCGTCAGGATTGCACGTGTTTCAATTTCAAACAAATAGAGCATTGGGTACTATTAGGCTCTCTCTTAGCTATCTAACGATGTAATTTTTTTCACTTTTTGATAATTTTAAGCCTTTGATCTATAATTTATTTTATTTGTCTCTTTTTTTGGCAAAAACTAGTGTTTGGTGTTTTTTTCATTATAAATTAACCATTCATCAAAATTTCAAATAAATTACATTTTTAGAAACTAGACTCCATTCTACATATATTAAAAATAATAATAATAATAATTAGTTTCCAAAATTTGTAGGGGTAGCATGGCCAAAATTCTATTTTTGAGGAAGTTTCCACTTTGAAAATTAGTAAAAAATCAAATATTCATTAAAAATTATCAGAAAAATCATGCATAAACTACATACTGTTAGCTAATTTCTCACAAAAGTGATTTTAAAAATACTAAAAAAAAGTTCACCGTGCTAGGTACCCACAAAAGTTGTTATGTTATGTTTTTCTGACAAAAATAGCACCAATTTTTGTGGGCCCCTCTTTTGAACCCTTTAATCTTAACCATTTTCAAAGTAAATTAGTAGTTTAGAAAGTAGACTCAGAGCACTATGATCCTTGTTTTTGTTGGATCTCAAAATTTGAGTGTAACTATCCTTAATTTCACGTCCAAGGTCGGTATTTCCTGATTTAAAAAAAAAAAAGTGGCCACTTGAGCCCCCTTTTTGGCCCCCCATCTTTTTGCACTTACCCCAAATAAAAATGTGATCCAATCATAAAGAGAATGCACAAAAAAAAAATTCAACAAATTTATCATACAAACAAATGAAAGAGAAGAAATTTTTTAATTTGATTTGTATGCATTTTTTATTGATCCAAGAACAAATGTATCAATGCCTGCAAGTTGAAAAAAAATTCCTATTCATTAGTGCCAAAACCAAGGAATAAGAAATAATTTTTGGTAAAGGTGGTGGAAATTTTTTACCATCCCCAATGAAATAATAGGGTAAACCCACAAAACTAGTTTACAATTTTGTTGAGGAAGGAAAAATGCATTTTCAGATGGAAAACACTTTAGGGGGTGGGTTCGCTAGACCTCCCCCCCGCCCCCCTTTCTACTAAACCCCCCTTTAATTGGTTTTATTTTCTAAGTGCATTTAAAGTGGGGTTTCTGGTGAACCCTAGTTTGCTAGAACCCCCCTTTTTCCCCCTTCTCCCCCTCTTCTACCAAATCTCTACAATTTTTTTCCCTTCAAAGCTTGGGTTGAGGATGAAAATGGAGGAGACTTCACAGACCCAACTGGATGATGGTAGTCCTCAAAACGAGCTATCTATCGAATATAATTTGAATATGTTTCGGTTTTATTATGTATTTTTTTTAGTTTGATTAAACATAGTTTTTTCACCAAAAATCAAGCTCTTTGTTTTGCACATGTGGAAAAATAGTAGATTATCAAAATAAAAATGAAAAATATCAGTGCACTAGATATTGATGTCCCTGATCCAACAAAAAACAAATTGATTTTCGGTACATACAAAAAAAGTTATGTTTTAGCTAGTGAATCATGTCTAAATTATAACTGGTTTGACTTGGAAACTTAATTAAGAAAAAAGTATTCAATGAAATGCTATGAAACCAATTCCATGCACTAGATATTGTAGTTATGAATCTAAATTCAAAAAAATTATAATTTTATCCTTCTTAGAAAAAAAAAATTGTGTTAGCCAGTAACATCACTCTTTAAAAATGGTGTTTACTATTAAAAAATAGTTTTTGAAGGAGATGGAAAAAGAAATGAAATATGAATAAAAAAAATTGAAAAAAATATATTTAGAATCTATGAACAAAATTTCACAAATCACTAGTTTGCATCATCTTCAAATTCCTTATGGTTTAGCTGCTATAGGTGCCCAAAAGTGAATATTTAGATTTAAAAAAAAATCAGTTCAATGTCCAATTTGGCCAAAAATTGTAAACCAGTATTATGGGATCACCCTATAACAAGGTGCCACAATATTTTTCGAGAAAAATCTATTGTGAATTCATCCTCAATTAAATTCTAAATTATTTTGATATGTGTGATTTATAAGGCAAAAGCAAAGACTCTACATAAGATAGATAGGTGGCACATTGTGCCTAGAGGTGTCACTCAATGCCCTTTACCAAACCAAACATTAACATGTGATCATACCTTCCAATATTAAAAAGTGTTTTTATATGGAGACTTCACAATATATTAGCTCATTCACACAAATTTTATTATAGAATATCAAGCCTTTTACATATAGTGATCAGAGCGAAGCTCCCAGGCATTAATGATCACCTCACATTTGTCACAGTTGTGGATCTATCTATGATTATAGTTATAAGGATGGTTAATATGAACATACTAAATAGGATGCTCCATAGTTTCAAGAGTAAGGTGCATAATACCAAGACCATAGTACATCCATATTATATAATATGGTGTTGATTGATGAATTTTTGGATAGGACATTTGACACTGTTTGACAAGTATTTTTCAATATATGAAATTTATTAGATTTCATTTTAAAATATAAGATTAACTACATTAATATATTGTGAATGAAAATTAATGTAAATAATTACATGTAATAAAAATCTAATTTTACCAGCATATCCTCAATTAGTTGCAATTGCTTCACAAGAAGCTTCGGCCTCTGAATTGTCTCAAGAATAATTTTATATGGTGCAATTAAAATTATCTAACAATTGTTTTGGTCCACTTGATGAGTTCTAGTCATCATTTAAAGGAGAATTATAGGCCATGATGGCAATTGTAAAGGGAAAATCCAAATCTTCACACATGCAGGCGGAAGATTGCACCATCTCCAGATTAAATCCTATTACGTAAGCAAGTGTGCGGAAGGGTATATGAATTATAACTAATATGTGTTGCATGTGTAGATACAATGGGTGTTCATAATTTCATGTGTGTTTTTCTAGCAACATTTAATATAATTTCACATTGAAAGAGGATTAGCTACCACGAGACAAAGGTTTTTTGTGCGTAATCAGGGTTTACATGCATTGAAATGACAGGCGAATTAATGGTTTTAACACGCCCTACACGGCCATTTGTTTGGTCATTCGACTGATTTATCAAATTGGTGTTTTTGAGAGGCTATTTCACTGTTCTCACAAGTCTACAAGCTTCTAATTTTTTTCAAAAGTTAGTAAGACGGAGGTGGTCGAAAGGGTGAAATTCTCCTTCAAGGTTGTGTTGCAGGTGTAAATGGAGTTTAAGCCATGGAATTTCTATGTTTTGATACGTGTAAGAGTGGGAGAGGCCTTTTGAAGGATTTATTAATATCCAAGTAAAGTATTATGCCATTTATTTCCTGAGAGACCATGATGTTAATCCTTCGCTCAATGTGCCTTTGGTTCATTCTCTGCCATTGATGGCTCTTGACCTGAATGTTCCTCTAGAGCAAAACAATGAGGATGTTGAAGGGCAAGGCAAAAGCTCTCTGGGTTCAGGACATATGGAGGAATGAAATATGGCTCTGCAATAGCTAGTTTTTTTATATACTGCTAACGATAACATAGTATGCATGAAAGTACAAATTTAGGAGTTTTCTATGAATTTTCTTCATTGTATCAAGGTTTTTAACTAATATTGTATGTTGCTAGACAAATCTTTGTTTTATTAGCAGGGAGTTAAAAGGTTTTTTGGCTTTTTGCAAGCTCTGGAGCTAGTCTTCTTGATGGCGATCTGAATAATATAAACTCTCATATTTTATATAATATAATATATATAGGCTATGTACCTTTTTCTTTAAAAAAATTCTAATTTTATAGTGTTCATCCTACATAAATTGACCCTTTAGCTCTTGATTATGTGGCCATGTCAAGTCCACAAGTATGTAATTTATAATAAAATAATAAATATATTACATGATTTTTTTTGCCTTATATAAATTATGCTAATCTAAAATTTTATATTTGATGACATGAATAGGTGGATTTTGGACCTTCAACATCAACATTCATTGGTGGTAGTGGTTGTATGTTAAATTTCACTAAGGTAATTTTTACTAATTTAAATCATTATTTATGTAAATAATGTTAGGTAGATTTTGGTCAAATAACTTTTCTCTATTGTAGTAGTTTTATCTTCGATACCCTTGACATAGTGTGAGCCGATAATGTAAATTTAATTTTTATTTCTTGTTTTATCCACATAATTTAATGTAAATTTAAATGATATTCATCTTTAGTCTAGTTCACTTCTTCATGATTTTCATAAGGGGCCACAACTCTAGTTCATGCATCTACCCCTTCTAGATGGATGAAGACAAGTAGTGAATGATTGAGGCAGATTATCAACTTGTGGTAAGTGACTATTCACTTGTGTCATTGTATATTTTATTTTTTCTATATTAATATGTATATTGTATAATCATATTAATAGATGACATCCAAAAAAAATAGAGAGGAGGTCCAAGTTAGAAATCAACAACCATCAATTGCTTCTCCATATTTTGGATAGACAAATATTGTTGACTTTTCCATGGTCCAGTCCATATAATTGTCTATGCTATGACATTTTTTGTGTGCTTATAAGATTTTTTTGTATATACATTTTTTATTGATGTATAATATTATATACCTATATATATTTCTTTATATATTCATTGTATTCATGATATTATGTATACGGGTGATCCCACAATACTGGTTTACAATTTTTGGCCAAACTAGACATTGAACTAATTTTTTCTAACTAAATCTTCACTTTTAGAAACCTATAGCAGCTAAACCATGAGGAATTTGAAGATGATGCAAACTAGTGATTTGTGACATTTTGTCTATAGATTCTAAATATATTTAAAAAAAAAAAATTGGAATCATATTGCACTTCTTTTTCCATCTCCTTTGAAAACTAGTTTTTTTCAGTAAACACCATTTTTAAGGAGTGACGCTCACCATATAAAACATAATTTTTTTTTCATGAAGCATAAAATTCTAATTTTTTCAAATTTATATTTGTAACTACGATATCTAGTGCTTCCAACTGGTTTCATAGTGTTTTATTGAATATTTTTTCCTTAATCAAGTTTTGAAGTCAAACCAATTATAATTCAGACATAGGCAGACCATATAAAAAAAAAATTGTTGGATCAAGGACTTCAATATCTGGTGCACTCATATTTTTCAAAAAAATTTGATAATCTTCTATTTTTCCACGTGCAGAATAGAGAGCTTGAATTTTGGTGAAAAACCTATGTTTAATAAAACTAAAAAAACAAATACATAATAAACCAAAACATATTAAAATTATATTTGTTGGATAGCTCGTTCTGAGGGCTACCATAATCATTTGAAATAAATTTTAAATGAATTCATTTGATTCCCCAAAAGGTAAATCAAAAGTGATTTTTTTATCAACATTTTGATAGGTGTAAAGGAGACTCCATTATAGGTATGGTTTAAAACTAGTGGGGTTTTATCTAAGGGAGTTTGATCTAAGGTGGTCTGATCAAACCCTCTTCAATTGGAATCCTTAAAATGGAACTTTTTAAGGCTTAAATCATTATATTTTCTAAAAATATGTGATTTCAGCAAAAATCAGAATCTCCCAAAAATTGTAAACCAGGTTTGTGGGATCACCCATACACTATATAGAATTGTCATGATATTACCCTTTGTAGTGATCGATTGATAATATTACGATTTGTTATGATGGAATTATGATGATTTTATCTTTTCGTGTATCTCCCTCTCTCTATAACTATCTCTCTCGTATGTATATAGTGTGCATAAAGGTTGAATGACATATATGGCATAATATCATACAAGTGTCATGGATTTTGTGTGAAGTATGCATCATGGCTAGTGTACATCAAAATCATATGACCATGTGCATATTATTCTTATTCATATATCATGGTTAGTGATGATAAATCTTATACAAGATCATGAATTTTATATGAATGACACAATGAAATATATGGCATTGTGTTATATGGGTTTTGTTTGAAGTTTGTAATGGCATAAATGTCATTTTTGTGAATGGGTTTTGTTTGAAGGTTGATTCAAAATCTTATGGTGTCTCTAGTATGTTGGTTAATGCATTACAGTTGAGTGTCATTGACTCTTATGAATGATGATTGTGTGTCTCAAAAAACATGTGCTCTAATTTGTATGTATAATCTTGAATTGAATTAGATTTTCTTTCATTAAATGGACCATGTATAAAAGAGTGCACGAGCCCCTACTCACAAATAGAAATGAGTGACCTAGTACCTTATTTGAGACTATCTGGTGAAATAGTCTTAATTTTTTCCCCTACTTGATGTCTAGATTATTAAATATCTATATTTATTATATTCTTATTTCTTTAACCTTTCCTACCTATCATACACCATCCTCTTCCATTGGGTTTTGTCTCTTCGGTACTCAAACTCATCTTAGGTATAGATAGGTTTCCACTCATTTATCCCTCCCTATAATTTCCACCCTTTTTCTTCCTTGCATGGCTTTCAACCCATCTTCACCTAATATCCTACAAATCTAAGATATGCCCTCCCCTTACTCTCTTTCTTCTTTTCATCCTATCTCCATATGATATTATTCTTATGTGTATTTAGATATTCTCCTTGTGTATCATTCTTATATTCATTCATGTTTTACCTTCACATGATCCTCACTTGCATGATCCTCATTAAGACTCTCATGAGTATTATTGTTCACACTAGTGTACTCAATGCCATGTGAACTCCATCTTGCACCTTTCTTGATTTCTATGATAGACCTTTATCCACAACTTGTTTCTTTTTTGTACCCTCCATAATTACTTTTTTCCTTCTATTATTTTAACTAACCCTCAATATTCCTTACTAGTGTTATTCTCATGCAGCTAATTTTTGGTGTAACTATCTAGCTACCTTATTCTCTTACGGTTCGTCTTAAATTTACTCTTTTATTTCCTTATTGCATAATTTCTTATCATCTATGTTATATGATCCTCATTTTGATCACTCCTTTGATTCATTTTACATGTTGCTACACCTTCTATATTCTAGCTTGTACAACCACTCTAGTTGAACTTTTAGCTTCACCACCTCATCTAATATTTTGACAACCAATTTTTTCCATTCCCACACTTTGTTATTTCCTTTCATCATCTCCATTCCTATATATTATTTTATTCTAAAATTAAATCATTGCATAGACATATTTGTAAGGTCTAATCTCTATGAATGTTTGATCCCCTTTCATGCAAACTCATGATATATATCCAAGACTCGCTCTATTAGTTCCTTAGTTTCCTCGTAATAAAAGTATTCATGGTAGTTGTTAAGATTTGCAATCAAAAATATTGTTCCCTATGTAGCCCATCACAAGTTTTTTTCTCATAAATTCCAATAGTGATGGAAAATTCATGACCTCTAGTGGCTCCCTTAACTCCTTGGTGCATGGTTATATCCATTGGTGATGGAACATTCATAGGCCCCATTGGCAAAAAAAAATCCTAGGTATCTTAAAATACTTTGATGAAAGCATACAACTTGAATGGACAAGGACCCTTGGGGGAAAAAATGGGGCCTCCCAAGTAGCCTTCACCTGCCCACCTTGACGTTTTTGCACAATTAGTTTGTCCCTATAAGGTGCAAAAGAAACAATAAGCCTACTGACACATTTATATTTCTTTCAAATGATTCACTTTGTAATAATGTATTCATTTTTGGAACAATCAAATAATTATAAGTTAAAAAATAAGAGAGGTTATAATAGAGGGACCCCACATCTAGATATATTTCTAGATAGAATATTTGTAGGCCTGACAAATTTTAAGAACTAATCCATCATAGTTTGGTAGCTTTTTTTCTTTTAGATCTCTTAAAAGACTTTAATTGTAAAACAAGGTGAAAGAAAACTACAAAATGAACTTATGCAAGTGAATACATATCTGAAAATTAGATTATTAGATTAGAAATAAACATGTGATTGCAACATACATCATAATATAGAAATCAAAAAATAAAATGTCACACCAAATTTACATGGAGAAACCCTTTCAGGAAAAAAAACACCACTCGAGAAAAGAGGAAAAGTATTTTATTAATTTTTCAATAATAGTACATAATAATACACTTCAATAATGATATCTAATCAACACAAAAGCACCCGGTTACCTACAAGAACTCGATATGAAACTACCATCTCATGGCTCCAATTTATAGAAAGTGGGAGGTAAAACCATGAATGGTAAACCAAAATGAGAGGCATAAAACCACCTGGAAAAACCCACACCCCTCTTCATGGACAGCCAAAAGACAATTAAATATTAATTATAAATTCAAGACTCTCACATGGGCACCTAACTCGTAGCCTATCCAACTCCTTCCTTTCTGGATGCTCAGGTGGTGTTTCCACTTCTTGATGGAACACTAATGGACACCTTTTCTTCTCCAAACTTGGATTCCCACTCCAAAAGCTTTCATATTCCATTTTGGACACTTATGAAAGATGACTTATCTATATTTGATGTGTAATATCCACCTAAATTAAATCCTCTCATTAAAATATAATTATAACATCAGGAGGACCAAGACACCCTTCCTGGCATTTTAGTCCCTATTGAATTTGACTTTCCAGTTTTCAAGGTTTCAAATTAATTTTTTATGCTTCTATTGGCTGCTTTCAATTTTATGTTTCAATTTACAAAATTGTTGTTATTCTAATTTTTCATTTCAAGTGTAATTGCAAGAATAGGATATTGTGTTCATTGCACTTTCCTTGGTTTATCCCTCGTATGAGTTGTACTACTTTGTGTTCTAATGATAATATTGTGGTTTGATGAAGTGTGAGACTCATGGCATCTCGCGATAAAACACTCATTGTGGATCTTGGGTTATCAAGCTCTCTTACTCTTAGTGTTGGTATTAGTTCACTAGTTATAGACCATACCTTTGATACCTCTTTTTCCATGCCTACCCTACCCACAAGTGTTGTGCCAAGTGTTCAAAAAATGATTGACCATATTCCTCAAGAAAACATAATGAAAATGCATGAATACCTAGCCCATTTACAAGATAGTGTGAGTACTGAAAAACATTTCCAACACTGTTATACCTACCATAGATAGTCTTCACCATATGATGGAAAGTGATGAAGGACTAGAAGTTGTGTGTAACATAGCCCACATCTTTGGAAAACATCTTCCTTCCATCACCAATGGTGCTCAAACTTCAAACAATGTGAAAATCCAAGGAGTAAATCAAACTCCCCCTCTTCAACCATAGCATCCATTCCCACCTATACAACTCCTCAAGTGACCAAAATGATGCAACCTACTAGAAATATCCTTCCTACCTCACACATTTACACTAGTGATCCTTATACCTATGTAGCATCTAATCGCATACCTCCTCCCACAAGCAATCCATTCATTTTTCCTTCCAACACATACACACCACCACCATATTCACCTCCATCTCAAACCATAGGAAATGATCCTATCATTAACCACCTATTACAAATCTTTTCATTCCTTTAATGTCAAGTATCTACCATAAATCTAAATCAAAATGGTCCACCTTAATACTATGTAAAAAACAACCCATTATCCTCAGAGATATTTAAAACTCCAATGCCACAAGGTATAGAGATCCCTAGATTTGAGAAATATGGAGGAAAGGGAGACCTTGCTAATCAAGTAAATGCCTTTACTACTTTATGTAGTGACTTTATCCTTGAGGACAAACTTTTGGCTAAGCTCTTTCCCTGATCCTTGAAAGACATTGCCTTGGACTAGTTTTTCGCATTACCGAATAACTCAATCCATTCATTTAATGAAATTTTTGAAGCCTTTATTAACCACTTCTAGGTACACATGGTTCCTAAAATGACATTAGCTGATTTGATGAGATGTAAGAAAAATGAGGGTGAAAAGGTCACTGACTTTATTTCTCGTTACCAATCGCTTTATTCCCAAATCAGTGTGAAGATTCCTGATTCTCACCTCCAAAATATGTTCATAGAAAATTTACAAAGAAAAATATGAGACAAGCTTATGATAATGAAATTCCCTTCCTTCATGCACCTATACACTGCCCTCCATGATTATCAAAATTTTGTAGGTAGTAGTAAACCAAAACCCACTTCTACCCGTCCTGAAAAGCCTAAATCCTCAAAGCAAAATACCTACCAACCTTTCTAAAGATAAAATAAAAGCTTCCTTCAACTAAACCCTACCTTCCAAACCACCCAACAAGTTGATACCCAAGTAGCTGCTATCAACAAGAGCGATCCTTATATATTTATGGATCCACAAAGATAATTCACATCTTTACCCGACACCCTTCATAATATCATGACCAGCTATTAAACAAGAACATGCTTACCTTACCTCTCATTCGACCTCTTGACCCTAGCAAGCTATTACCTCTGATATTTAGACACAATGCCTATTGTGCTTATCACCAATAAAAAGGACATGATACTGTGAACCCCAATACTAGACCTACATAAACATAGCAAACAAACACACTATTAGATTCAAATGCAAGTTAGAACTAATATTCCCCATGAAATTCATCTACAATACTCAAAATATGAAAGAAATGAAGAACAAAGAAAGAAAAGAAATTAAATCCTATTTAAGCATGCAAACTCCCAATCCCATGGGGGAATTGGTGCCAATTTGATGTGTAAATTGGCCCTTTCCCAACTCCTTTGTGTGATTGGATGATTTTGATGAAGATTGATCCACTTGGTGAGAAAGAACAATGTGATTCCTTGATAAAATATGCAATAACCTAGCTATGATAATGAAAAATGCTATGGAAATGGATGAACTTGCTCAAAATGTGAAGATAGTAACTTTTCTCTAAGTTGTGGATGATCAAATGAGAAGAATAGTCTTTTATTTATAGAGGGACAAGATGGAGGAATGAGAAAAATGGAGCAATGTGGGATCATTCAACATCCAATGGCCAAGTGTCACTTGTCAAGATGTGAATGGAGGAAGCTTGAGCACATTTTGATGAATGAACCAATAAATGATATTAGGTGGAATTTGAAAATTATGAAATGACTTGGTGGAGAGGGAAATAAATGACTTAAATTCCACTTGGATCAATGCACAAGGACATGTAAGAGAAGATAAATGCTTTTTTGGAAGGACAAATCCGCTTGGAGAGATTTTCAAACTTGGAGGAATATTCCCCTAAATATGCCATGTTGAGAGAAAATATGGATTTAATAAATCAATTAAATGTATTTTCATGTGCAAGTGGCAAAATCTAGAGAAATTAGGTGATTTGGATTAAATTAATCTAGATTTGATCAATTTAATAGGAGATTAGATGATGTGACAAATTTGATTTAGATTTTAGGATTTATTTAAATCAAAGTTGAGAGGAAAATGATTTAGACTTTAATTAAATAAAGATTTTGTATTTATTTAATTAAAAGGGAATGATGTTATATTAAATTAAGTAAGGTTTAATTTATTCAATTTAATAGGATGACTTTAGAGATTTAATTAAATAAAATAAATTATTTAATTAAATAGAGACATAGGGTTAATTAAATTAGATTGATTAATTTAATTGATAGGAGACAATGACTTAATCAGATAAATAATGATCTATTCAATTAAGGGATGAAATGTGATGACAAGCTTAAGAAGATGATTCATGATGAAACGATGTTAGTAATCAAGATCGCATGTGTCGATATATTTTCCATGTCTACAAATATAGAACAATGCAAGTGTCTTAAACATATTGTGCAAGACCTCATTGATTTCAATCATATTCAAATAAGGGGTGTAAATGACAAAGGTAATAAGTTTGTAACTCCTCCCAACCAAAACTTGCAAATATTTACCAATCCCATGCCCAACCACAATATTTCATTTGTTTAAGGCTAGTGAACCTAAGCCCAATGTGATGAATGTCAACACAAATGATGATAACATGAGCAATAACAAACAAAATCCTATAGATAATAACAAACAAAATCCTATGGATATTGATGACCAAATTCCTATTAGTACAATGATAGGAGTGATTGAAATCGAGCCTTGTAAACATCAAACTATAATTTCTATTGATATTACTTTATCTTCAGAAGAAACAATCGAACATGCACCTAATGGCCCTCTTTACATAGTCAGTAGAATCAATAAGAGGCCCACTCCTGGTATTTTAATTGATCCCATCTATGGAGAGAATGTGATCATAGAGGAACTCTTATATGTGCATGAACTTACTAAAGATAGATATTATAAACCTAAAGCATGGATTAAAACGCATGGTGGTTTTTCTCGTGCTACGATGGGCTCGATCACACTCCCTTTACAAGTAGGACCTAAGAAATCAAACATATCATCCTCTATCATCTCTAATTCGGACCAATTTCATGTGAAGTTAGGCTACAAATGGATTCACTCCATGAATACGGTCCCATCTATTCTCCATAAGTGCTTAAAGTTTACAATCGGCAATGAAATATTCACCATGAATGCGTTATCCCTTCGTCTTCCCATGGAAACTTTTCCTTAGACTATTTCTGGCCTAAGCCCATGGAACCTATAAGATCCCGTGAGGACTTCCTTTTCCTATCCTACCAAACAATGTTGCATTTTCTATTTGAACTATGGGAACTTATTTCAAGGGCCCGATTTTTTTTTGAAACTTGACGCAGTGACCTCTCTTGCACAGGAGGACCTCAGAGTACTACATTCTCGAGAGCATAGATGCACGGTTCTCAGCATAATAGATGGGTTACACAAGTTGCTCTAGGAGCAGCTTGGTGCCATTCGTCTCTGGTATTTCACATTCGTTCATCCTATTCGGACCCATTTGGGGATGATGACAGCCTTGGTGGAGCGATGGCACAGCAGGAAATCCTCCTTCCACCTTCCTACCGGCGAGGCCACGGTCACATTGGAGGATTTATGGCGCATCCTACGGCTACCCATCCATGGAGAGAGTTATTTATGATGTGGATACGTGGATGGATGCATGCTATGAGTTTATGAGGCTTGAGGCGATTGTCTTTTCTAAGGGCTAGATTGATCTAGAGAGGTACAAGGGCATAGTGCCCACCTTCAGATTGATTACTATAGTGATTATATCAAGTCTTGTGGCACCAAATCGGCAGGGCCGATATTTTGGTCCGGGTTGGGGATTGGCATGGGACCAGATGCTCTTTCAGAGAGAGTTCCTTGCATGGGGTCTAGTGATGTTGGCCTCACTGTATAGATATTTACATGAGTTTTCCTACTTGGATAGTAGGGCCATTAGGGTCGAAGCTACTTTGCTTCATGTTTGGGCATGGGAGTGCATTGCAGTGCTACGCCCTTAGGTTACAAAATTTTCCCTAGAGTTGTATGATCCGATCGTCTAGTGATATGGCGGTGCACAAATTACATTCACACATATAGGGGAAAGTGGCATGTCCCACTAGTGACGAGTTATTGATGAGATGAAAGAGTTCACTAGGAGGCCCTGGCTTGGCATAGGTCCATGGATGGATGATGTATAGTAGTTGTTCTTTGCTCATTAGGACAGGTTGATGCAGGGCAGAGAGCACACTATGATCGAGAGATATCTGCCAAATAGAGTGGCCAAGTAGTTCAGAGATGTACAAGACAGGCTCGATGACTAGTATGTGGCCATCTTTGCCCGTACTATGAGGGAGACTGTATGAGGCAGGCCTATCCCTATAGACAAGGCAGTGGAATCCTTCAGATAGTTAGTGGCCAGGTTGTGGCCATACAATCAGGGATAGGGTGATGTGGGGGTCACATAGGCCTACAGAGATTGGTTTAGACCACCCTTGAGATTCACAGATCCAGGTGCAGTGTTTGCACGACAGAGGCCCAGGGGCCGATCAGTAGGCTGAGGTCAAGGGCAGGGAGATAGGGGAGATGGGGATAGAGATGGGGATGGGGATGGGGGAGTAGGTGGACCACCTCCACACCAGACATCACCTCGAGTATAGCCATAGCAGACACCAACCAAAGAGAATCCCCAGCAGAAACCACCCAGAGATGGAGAGAGAGAGGTCCCTCAATAGCAGCATCCACAGCCAGACCATCAAGATGCCCTTATCCAAAAGCTATAGGCTCAGGTGCAGGTTTTGATAGCTGAGAGGGATTAGGCCTGGCAGCAGGTTTAGCACTCATGACAGAGAGAGATCAGGTTAGGTCTAAGAGAGACCAAGAGATTGGCTAGAGAAGATAGCTTGAGAGCATAGCGTCTGCATTCCATGTTTAGATAGTATCGATTTAGGAATATCGAGAGGTCGTTAGAGAGGTCGAGTACTATAGGCTCCATTACAGATAGGAAGAGCCGGCAACAGGTCAGGTGCCAGATTTTTCACAGAAAATAGGCATCAGGTAGCCTAAGGATCATGTCAAGAGACAGGAGGGTGAGGGGTTCATCCAACAAGGCTAACCTCACATTTTGATCACAGACAGTATCCATTTTTTATTTATGGGCTCCGATTTGTTATTGCCCCTATTGTATTATACACATTTGATCCCGATTTTGTACCTTGACAGTTACTCATGTTTATATATATGAGATGATTCAATTTATGAGATGTCTTATTTTATGTGTGATGTATGGATGCATTTAATTTCCTATGTGTTATGATGTGATGTAGTGATTATGGATGCATTTCTTTTTGTATATTTTCTATGCATTTTATGGTGATGATATATGGATTCAATCATGATATTTATGTGATGTATTAATGGCATGTATGCAATAATATGCAAGCGACATTTTTTTGTTTCCTTTTTCTTATGCATTTATGAATGATGTATGAAATGAAAATGTAATGATTTAATGCAATGATTCCTATGATGAATGTGATGTTACGTTATGAACTAATATTTTAATGATATGATAATATGCAATAATGATGTAATGTATATGATTATGAGATGGTGATCCTTATGAGATGGTATGCGACACTATGTGATTTATGCTATGGATATTTTATTATGAAATGATAATGCAAGATGATCTATGATGTAATGGTTATGTGATGCAATAATTGATGTAATGAACATTGTTATGCGAGATGATTTATCAGATGATTCTTTATGAAATGTAATGGTAATAAAACAATGATAATGATATGTAAACTATAATGTGAAATGGAATGGAAATGACTATTATGGATATGATAATCATGATATATATGATAATTTATGTCATGCATAACTTAATAATGCCTATGTGATGCTTCTATATTAACAATGAAATGAAATGCATCTATATTTCCTACATGATATGCTAATGATTGGTGGGTGCAGGATGGATGAATTTTCATAATTTTTTTGAGTAACTGTCACGGCACGATGTTAGTATGGAAATAAGATAGAAGCAAGAAGATCCAACAATATTACTTTATGATGATGATGATAATGAAACCAGGAGTTAGGATTTTAAAAGGACCATTTACTTTATGTTTGATAATACACATAGGTACAATGCATCAAGGTATTAAGAACCAGGATGGTGTTGTACCTAGTGTGATGGAATTTGACTTGACAATCAGATAAGAGTATTATTGTTCACTCTTGACGTACAGAACCTTATTTAGGATGTAGTTTAGATATTCTAAACATCTCAGACCAAAACATAGAAAAGCAAGCCTTCCTATGTGGGCAACAAGACATCTAGAACACCCTCCCTACAAACCAAACAAAGCATGCATGATGAAGTTATTATACAAGAATATCCAACAAGCACAGTAGATAAAAATATAATTATCATTTCTCCATTCTTTTCTCTCTAAATATTTATATTTAGATATCATCGAGAGGTCATTGGAACGAGCGCAAAATAAGATAAGTCAAAAGACCAAGCTAAAGTAAACAAACAAGTTAATGTTCTTCATACCACTAGCCAAGACTAAACTACGGTGATGCCTGATGTTGATGTCCATTATAGGAAGGATGCATCCTAGGACATGTTATCAGATGATGATGAGATTGATTGGATGATAAGCTATTGATACTCTGAGTTGATTAACTTGCTGACTTACTGACCTAGACTTGATACTTTGATGATTAGGTGTTCACTTTTGAACCTACTAGACTTGCTTCTGACTGACTTACCAAAGGATGAAAATGATGATTGAATTATTATGAATGATGATTATTGTGGGTGAAAGTGAGATGAGACAAGTGTGACATTTTGGGTTTTTTTCAAATATTTGGATGTTTTTGAAATTTTGAATGTTTTGAGGCTGTTTTGATTTTTCAGGTTTGTAAATTTTTTTGGATTTTTTAGATTTTGACCAAGAGACTAACTTAAAGAACTATCCTAGGGGTCTTGGGATTTGATCAATAGATTAGGCTTGCCTATGTTATACAGGCAGAGACAACGTAGTTTGACTAACATAGACTTGATTACTGATGAGATAGATGGGAAAACGGATTGTCAGTTTATTGTGATGGACGCTTAAAGGACTGACCTAAAAAATGTCTATGATCAAAGATCAACCTTGCCTATGTTCAAGCTTAGAGATGACATAGTTTGGTCAGATGACTCCACTAACATGATTTTTTAGATTTTTTGGACTTTGATATGATTTGGGTGTTTTTGGATTTTTTGATTTTCTGATGTTTTTGGATTTTTGATGGATATTTTGAATGTTTTTGGATTTTATTTTTATTTTAAGAAGGATCGCAAGAATAAACACGAATCTGATCTGATGCAGGTATAGGAACATGCCACTAGTGTGATGTGATAGACTACTTTGATAAAGGTAGGAAAAATTGACCTTAGGAATGTGCCAAGAAGTACTAGGGTGGAACATGATATGAACACAAAATCAAGCTATGGTACAGACGCAGATGGATGGATGGAATATTAATGATGGATGAATGGAATGTAATGGAATGTAATGGATAAGTGAGTGTGCAGAATAAGCTGTGAAGATCTTGGTGGATGGGGAGTGCTTTATTTACACTTGGCACCTGTTTGCCAAGTTTTCACCAAGGTACTTGCCCAAAGTGCCACCGAAGTGGTTTTCACTAGAGGACGATTTTTTTTTTCTTTACTATTTTTAATCATTTTTATGATTTTTTTGGATTTTTTATTTTTTTTATTTTTTTTTATTTTTGGTTTTACCCTTAAAAGATCACGCATAAAACTTTTTAAGATGGGAGTTGTTCATGGGCTCCTGCAGAGGCTCCCCTTCAGGTGTTGACAACTGATATGCCCCTGACTTATAGCTCGTAGTGATGATGAAAGGTCCCAACCAGTTGGGTTTAAATTTCCCCTTACTATTCAGATTTGGCACGTTCTTCTAATTCTCTTTCAGTACTAGCTCGTCGACTTGGAAGGTCTACCTTCTGATTTTCTTGTTGTAACTGTGTTTCAGGCGATTCTGATAGACTTGCAAGTGATTTAGCGCATCCATGCACCGCTCATCCAGTAGTTCTAGTTCATTTAGCCATGAGACCCAATATTCCTCATCTATAATGAGATTTTGTAGTGATATCCTCAGGGACGGGAGCTCGATCTCAATGTGGAGGATGGCTTATGATCCGTAGACCAAGGAGAAGGGGCGGCACCTATTGGGGTACGAATGTTGGCGCGATAGGCCCATAAGGTGAGATTTAGCTACAGATGCCAGTCACGACCAACGTCATTGATTGTTTTCTTAAGGATTTTTAGAATGGTTTTATTGGTGGCTTCTACTTGGCCATTGCCTTTGGGGTAATACGGAGTGGAAAAGCTATGTTGGATGTTGAATTTTTGGCAAAGGTCATGGACATCCTAATTTTTGAAAGGTCTCCCATTATTTGAGATAATGGCTTGAGGGACACCATATCGGCATATAAGGTAGTTTAGGATGAACTTAGATATCTTCTTTCCAGTTATGTAGGTCATGGGAATGGCTTCGACCCACTTTATAAAGTAATTTGTGGCGGTGATGATGAATCTATGGCTAGTGGATGAGGTGGGGGTGATTTTACCAATGAGATCGACCCCCATTGTGAGAGGGGCCAAGGTGTAACAATGCGATGAAGCTCTTAAGTTGGTGCATGGATGAGGTCCCCATGCTATTGACACTGCAAACATCTTCTAACAAATTCATCTGTGTATCTTTCCATTGTGGGCCAATAATATCCTATTCTCAGCAGTTTCTTAGCCAAGGTCATACCACTTGAGTGCAAACCACAAGTGTCATTGTGTACCTCTGTTAAAGAAGTTAGGGCTTCTTCAGCATTTAGGTAGCATAATAGGGTCCCTTTGATGCTCCTATGGTAAAGGGTTTCTCCTAGGATAAAAAAGCAGGTTGACTTCTTGATAAAGGCTCGTTTAAGGTTTAGAGTTATGATAGATGGGAGGTGTAATAGTAAATTAAAAATATGTATCTTCGATATGATGATGAGATGGATAATTTGCAACTAGAATAACAATTTTAATCCTAATCTAAATAATAATCTAAAATCAAACAACAAAGAACAAGGAAATAAACTAAACAAACTAAAAAATTTAATGGAAAGCTCTCGCTAAATATACGTTCACCCCTTCGAATTATTTTGATTGTTCTTCTCCATTTTTCCTTTTCAGTATTCTTGCCCTCAGATTTCTGTGTTTGAATGCAAGTATAACTTCATCGAGTGTCTAAGCAAAATATCGAAGATAAGTTTCTTCTCAAAAGTGTATGATTTCAGGAGGAGGAATAATGATAATTACAGGCCATTTTATAGATTTTGGGTTTTCGGACAATCAGCTCAAATTGAAAGAGAGATCGACGGATGAGATTGATGAATGCCATGCGATGTGAGTTCTTTCTTAGATAGAACGTGAGTTAGAACACGAGTTCATAAAAGACTGCAGATAGAGAATTAAGTTAGAACATGAGTTAGAACACAAGTTCAGGATCTTATTCTCCAAAAATAGAAGAAATAGACTTTGTATGCAAAATCCAAAGTTAGAACTCGAAGACTAATGCATTCGAATGCAAACGGGAGTTAGAACTAGTTAATCAACTAGTTGTGATGGAGAGTCTTCTCGTAGAGATAAATAGGTGTTGAATCCAGAGATAACTGGAGAACTAAAAATAGATCTCGAGTCAAAAAGTGAGTGAATGACTTAGATAACTGAATGATAGAAGAATGTGACATAAATAATTAAATATGAATTAAATATTAATCTAATTCAACATTCGAAAATAAGAGACTTTAATTAAATAAATAAAGATAATTCATTTAATTTGACTGTTTGAAAAGGATAATATAAATAATTAAATAATAAATATTTAATTATAGATAAAAAGGGTTAAATGAATAATTAAATAAAGATATTTAATTATAGTTGGAAAAGTATGATAAAAGGATATTTAAATAATAAATTATTTAATTGATAGATAAAGGGGGAAGAATTAATTAGTTCGCAACATAATTAAATAAATATGATTTATTTAATTAATCAAGTTGAATAAAGGTTAATAATGAATTAATTAAAAAGGGGTATTTAATTAATAGAGGAAATATGTGTTAGAAAGGTTAATTAAATAATTAACATTATTTAATCAATACCACGGACTATAGAAAATTATGTCGAATGTGTACTCACAGGCCTAGACCAATTTTTGGTATCTAGAGTTTGCCCCTCTTTGATACAATGTTGGTATGGCATTGTGTCAAAGAAAGTATGCCCCGATCATGCCCCAGCATGAAACAAGTTAAGGTATGCCCCCTCAAGAAAATTGACAAATTTTTGAAAGTTTCAAAAAAATCAAGAAATATTCCCGATAAGTCAATTTGATAATTATAAATGCTATGGAGTTGACGGAAATGAATTTGGAGTTGATACGGACAAATACGTGTTGTTTGAAGTCGAAAGGTTAAGCGGCCAATAGACTAGGTCAGAAGAAATGGCATTTCAAACCCTACCTATAAATAGGAATTAGGTCTAAACCTAATTCATTTGCCCCAGGAGGAGATAGAAAAAGAGGAAATTTTCTCTGAGTAGCTAACGAAAATGGCACCTATTCCATATGCTGCGCATCGAGGATATCAGATCCGAACATTCAGGAGGCTAGCCGATGTAGGACCACCGGTATGTACCCAAAAATGAACTCTTCAAAATTATTTTTGCACGTAGTTTTAGGTGTTTGAAAATTAATTAAGCAAATGTGGTGCGTCATGATTGATGCATATGTCGTCGTATTCGCCGCATCTGACTACGAAATGACGCATGTGTGAAAACACGCACAGGCTAGGTTAGGCAGTTTAGGGAATAAACGTATTTGAAATATAATGCATCGCATCTGTAGTTATGCAACGCATATGCATTAGGAATAGACACATGTGGGTTAGTGAACCACATATGCATTTGTGAAACGCATATGTTGTAGATAGGCAGGGTGTGAAAAATGCACCGCATTTGTTAAACATGCACCGCATGTGGTTTAGTGAACCACATGTGCAGTAGTTTGATAGGGGTTGTGGAAAATATGTGATGCATATGTAATATGCACAGCAAGTGAGGCTTAATGCATCGCATTTGCAAAAATGCATTGCATATGCTAAAGTAAGCCGCATTTGACTGGTAAAATTTTCAAAAAAAATTCTAAGGAAAACTTGAAAATTCTTGACATCATGGTTTAAATGTGGGCGGTTCTAGATCCTATTTATATGTGGGAGTCACAACCAGATACATCCGGTCTCAGAGATCGTTTGAATACTACAGAGATTCGTCTATTATGGAGACTGGGTCTATGCCACTATTTGTCGATGCCCGCTATTCGGGTGAATAGGGGTATGTTGATGGCATTATGCAAGCGATGGCATTCTGAGACATAGTCGTTTCATTTACCGACTGGGGAGGCCACTGTCATATTAGAGGATGTGTATAGGATTTTGAGACTGCCTATTAGGGGAGAGCGGGTCATGTATGATACCCAGCAAGGATTGACTGAGTTGGTGAGGTTTTATTAGGTAGATGACAGCAGTAGGCTCGAGATCGAGCACTATGAGATTAGATGGCTAGTATTAGCAGACAGATACGATCGGATTGACTGTATTTTATGTACATTGATTGGGGGGATAGTTCTACTAGACAGATGGGGTCATGGATTTCCAGTGGGATGGGGAGCTATGTTGGTTGGTATGTTAGAGAGTGAGACAAGGTATGCATGGGGTCCATGTCTTCTCAAGATGTTATACTTTCATTTACACGACATTGCTTACAGAGATGCACAGTCATTGAGCTGTGGGACTACACTGTTGATGGTATGGGGTTGGGAGAGGATAGTTGTTTTTCATCCTCCAGTTATAGTAGAGAGACCAGAGAGATACCCTTATGTGTTCCAATATACAGGACACATTACTCAGACACATGTTGGAGACACAGGATATTGGTGACATGCATTGGATATTCTTGATCAATTCACATGGAGACCCTACATGGATTGTGAGGAGTGGGTGGATGAGGAGGGACATTTGGTATTCTGTGGACAGACACAGTATCTCATTGGGAGGACTTTTTCTAGTGTACACATCATTGAGCGACACTTGCCAGACAGACTTCTGAGACAGTTCGGTGAGGTTCAGGGTGAGCCTCTGAGTAGAGCTGAGTTTGCTTGTTCATCTAGAGAGGTTTCGTATTGGGGACCTATGATAACGGTAGCTATAGCTAAGGTAGAGATATAGGCATTACAGCCAGTACAGTGGGGTTGGAGAGATGGATTAGCAAACCCAGGTACGATAGCTGTGTATGACACATGGTGGGTAGAGCATCGCCCTATTCCTTACACGGATCCAGATCAGCTGGCACCTATAGAGAGATGAGGGACAAGACCTAGAGGATGGTAGAGAGGTGGAGGTGCTAGAGTGGGGAGAGTTGGTGGGAGAGATGGTGATGGTAGAGGTGGCAGACAAGGTTAGAGAGGACGGAGAGGGGGTCGGGTAGGTGCACTATCACCTATCCGTGAGGCAGTAGCTGAGGATGTACCGATGTTGGACATCGAAGGGGGAGTGGATGTACAAGTTGGGGGTGAGCATGCTGCAGAGGAGGTAGTGGTTGAGGAGCATGCAAAGGTAGATGTTGGAGTAGAGGATGTTGCAGAGGATATAGATGTGGACATGGCTATAGACCCTCTAAGTGTTTTGGCAGGATACGGAGAGGATGATGTGGAGGATGATGTTGAGGATGATGTTGAGGAGGATGCACCAATGGAGGAGCGGGAGAGAGAGCTCAAAAATTGGATCGTGGAGGGGAGATGGGAGGAGGATGCTCCTAGAGATGGTGACAGGAGGCTTTGGAGGAGAGACTCAGATTCATGATGGCAAAGTTTGATGTGATGAGGTTAGAGAGAGACAGTGCCTACACACAGAGAGACAGTGCATATGCTGAGAGGGACAGTGATCATTCAGAGAGGGATAGTGCTCTTATGGAGAGAGATTAGGCAATAGCTCAGAGACATGAGATAGAGCAGTAGTTCACAGAGGTTAGATGCCTTTGCATTGGGTCCTCATCTGATGGTATGGTATGAGAGTTGGTCAGATTGGTGGAGAGAGCCACCTATTATAGGGACTTATATGAGGTAGTTGTGCCGGCAAAGAGACGAGCTTTTAGTTTTTCAGAGGTGCGGAGTCAAAGGTCATAGAGTAGGATTTAGAGGACACAGAGTACTAAGGGGGTGATAGTACCATCAAGGGCAGGTCCATATGAGAGGCCTTCGACCTCGCAAAGAGCACCTTCAAGGATTTTCCCACCACCTTCACCATGTGACAACAGTGCTAGTGAGACACGATGACAGGGATATATTTATGTAGACATTTGTATTTTGATCAGAGAGCCTGCGAGCTCATGTTTTATTTATGGTTACATTCAGACATTGTACTATGACACACTATTTTTGAGTGATATATATATATATATGATTTTGGTGGCTTTTATATGATATGCAGTTCTATGTTATGGATGATGCATTATTTCTACATGATTATGTTTCCTAGATGATGTATATACATGTGTTATGAATGAATGTTTCTATATGTTATGAGTTATGCATTTAATAATGATGTTATGGATGTCTTAATTTACTTGTGATAATGAATGCAATGATCTATATGATGTTTATTTATATGTGTTGGTGATATGTACATGCAATGTTTACATTATGTATGTTATGATGATGCAATGCCTATTATGTCATGATTGAAATGAAGATGTAACTATGTGGAATGATTATTAAATGTATGCCAATGCAAATGATCTAATGTTTTTATTGTGTCACAGGACTTTATCATTATGTTGAAGAAGAGAAATGTTAGGATGAAATGAATTTAGAATGTTAGTAAGAATGATAAAGGATGATTGATTGAGAAAATGATATAATGAAGGTTGATTGATTGAGAAAAGGATATCATCTTCGATATATTTCCAAATACGCTATGCTTGCTTGTTATCATCATTGGGCGGGACATGACATAGATGGATAGTACACATTATGATATGAGATAGACCATAGTGTACAAAGTCATCCATCTACAAAAAACAGACAGTCACAGACAAGGAGTGTCTTAACTCATACTAAGGATAGTATTGCCTCAGTCGTTTTGTCGAGACAAACCACAAACAGCAGACAAATAAAAGATGGATCATGAGATGTCATTGCTCCTATAAATCTTTGATATGACATCCTTGAGGAAACTAGTAACATGAATCAAAAACCAATGTTTAAAAAGATAGTTGATAGCCAGCAGGCAAAGAGAAAGAGTCCTAAGACATCCTTGTTCTCTAAATCCTTCAACAAACATCCTCGAGAAAGCTAGTAACCGGACTAATTCACAAATCGATAATAAGATAAGACAAAATAAGATATAAAGTCATAAAGCCAAATAAATGTATTCGCCAAAACTTGATCTTGTGGGATTGTTTGATGTTGATGTTTGACATAGTGTAATGTGAGGGATGACACATACCACATAAGATGTTGAGTCTAGTTTTGACCTGGTGACTTCTGTATAAGGCATGACAAAGCCTGGTTTCATAAAGACACATGTCGTATAAGACATTGGAGCCTGATGAAGTTGAAGTGACAAGCCACATGAGACTATGACAATTTGATGACGTATGTTGACAAGAAATACATATCTTGTGTAAGACATAGGTTGATCACTTTGACAATGTGTTTGATATTGACTTGATGACTTTGAGATGTTTTGCCTGGTTGTTGCATGACTTGTTTTGATTCTTTGACTAATAAAAGTGTGTGCGTAGATAGTGTATGGCATGAGATGATACCCTAAACTATGATATGCAACTTGTGTGATAGTGATTGTGAATGAACCCTATTGGACTGACCTAGTGTGGTCTCAGGAGCTCATCAATTGATTAGCCTTGTCTACGTTGTACACGCAGAGACCTCGTAGTTCAACACGACCAATGACTTTGAATATACAAAGAGTCATGATTTAAATGTGTGTGATACATGACAAACCTAGATTGACAAACCTAATGCCTTGGGGGCACATCGATTGATGGCCTTGCCTATGTCCCAGTCGCAAAGGCAACGTAGTTCGACTATGACTGACTGAACATGACGTACTTGACTCTATTTTTGGTATTTTTTGACATTTTTTTATTTTTTTGGATTTTTGAAGTTTTCTAATGTTTTTGGGATTTTCAGGACATTTTCGATGGTGTGAAGTTATGTACAAAGTGTTAGGGCATAGAACAAGGATTTTCCCCCAGTTGGGAATAAGATTTGCAAGATGGAGTGGATAATGTGACAGAATGGACACTACATGTCAATCATTCCAAGGAATGGATAAGACAACCATTTATTATGAGAGATGGTGAAAAAGTCTAATTAGAATGATGGTAGATGGAAGAGCGAGCTTGACTACATACGGTGCCTATTTGCTAGGTTTTCATCATGGTACTTATCCATAGCACCACCGAAGTAGTTTTAACTAGTGGACGGATTTATTTCTCTTTACTTTTTTTATTTTCTCAATTTTTTTGACGTTACAAAGACACTTGTTTGCCAGGTTTTCATCAACGTAACCATTTTTTTGTTTTTTTTGTTTTTTTGTATTTTTCTAGATTAAGACACAGATTCTCAGAGACTAAGCATAGAACCTCTTTAGATGCAGACTGTTGATAGGGGACAACAGCGGCTCTCCTTCAGGAGTAGAGAGTTGGTACGCTCCTGATCCAAAGGCTTCTGTGACAATATAGGGCCCCAACCAGTTAGGCTCAAACTTACCTGGTTTCTCGCATTCAGCTTGGTTCTTAGGATTCTCCATTAATATCAGGTCACCAATGTAAAAGTGTCTATTGAGAACCTTCCTATTGTAGCTATGACGAAGATGATTCTGATATGCTTGCAAATGATCTAATGCTTTCTGTCTTTGCTCATCCAACAATTCTAGCTCTTGTAACCTAGAGACACGGTATTCTTCATCGTCAATATGACCCTTCAAGGATACCCTTAGAGAAGGTATTCCAACCTCAATAGGTAAGATAGCTTCGAACCCGAATATGAGGGAATATGGAGTGGCATCGGTGGGAGTATGGATGCTTGTGCGATAAGCCCATAAAGCAGGATTAAGCTATAGGTGCCAGTCACGACCAACGTCATTGACAGTCTTCTTCAAGATTCTAACAATGGTCTTATTAGATGCCTCAACTTGGCCATTACCTTGTGGGTAATATGGGGTGGAGAAATGGTGTTTGATGTGGAATTCTTCACATAAATGGTGTACTTCTTAGTTCTTGAATGGGCGGCCATTATCTGTGATTATGGATTGGGGCACACCATACTGATAAATGATATAGTTTAGGATAAACTTAGATATTTGTGTGCCGGTTATGTATGTCATTGGAATTGCTTCAATCCATTTAGTGAAGTATTCGGTGGTTGTGATGATGAATTTATGGTCGTTGGATGATGGAGGGTGTATCTTACCTATGAGGTCAAGTCCCCATTGGGCGAAGGGCCATGGTGAAGTAATTGGATGAAGCTCCGGTGTTGGCGCTCTTATCAAATCTCCATGTATTTGACATTGTCTACATTTCCTTACAAAGATGTATGAGTCTTTCTCCATTGTAGGCCAATAATAACCTAGTCTCATAATCTTGTGGGCTAAAGTAGGACCACTCAAATGAGATCTGCATATACCCTCGTGCACCACTCGTAAAGTTGTTTGTGCTTCTTCAGCATCGAGAAATCTCATTAGGGTGTTATCTAAGGTATGTCTATACAGGGTTTCTCTGATGATGGTGTACTTAGCTGACTTTCGGATGAAGGTTCGGCGTTGGTTATTGGACAAGTCTTGGGGTAAGATTTGGTCAGTGAGATAGTCGAATATGTCTTTATACCAAGGAGATGTAGGACCAACAATGGTACACACTATCACAGTATCGGGGACATCATAAGTGGGGACCAATAGCTGTTCAACCAGAAACTCGAACTTAGGCACATTACTTGGAATATCCAACAAGGAACTCACGGTTGCCATAGCATCTGCAACTCTATTCTGGATACGTGGTATTTGTTGAAAATTTATGTCATTGAAATAATGCTTGAAACTATCATCCATTCACTTGTAAGGTGCAGGCTTTTCATCCTTAGTCTTGTAATCATCATTTACCTGTCGGATTACCAGTTGAGAGTTGCCAAAAACATGTAAGCTCTTAATTTTCCACTGAGCTGTCATTTTTAACCCTATCACTAAGGCTTTGTATTCTGCTATATTTTTGGTACAAGGGAAAGCAATCCTGAATGATTTGGGAATGGTATCACCTTGTTGTGTAACAAATAAGATACCAGCTCCTGAACCATGATTTGTGTGTGACCCATCAAAGTACAGTTTCCATTCAGTTTTAATGTCAATGTTGAAGAGAAATTCATCAGTAAAATATGCCACTAAGAGATGGTCTGCCTTCATAGGTGCATCATCTAACTGATCTGCAATCACCTGTCCTTTTATAGCCTTCCTTTCAACATACCGAATGTCATACTTGCTAAGTATCATAACCCATTTAGCCAATCGGCCTGTTAAAGCTGCCTTACTTAGGAGGTATTTAAGTGGATCAATCTTTGCAATTAACATTGTTTGTCGATTGAGCATATAGTGCCAAAGTTTTTGGGTAGCAAAAACTACCGCAAGATAGGCACATTCTATGGTGCTATAATTCAATTTATAGCCCACTAAGGTATGACTGATATAATAGACTGCTCTCTCATGACCTATATCATCGTGTTGTGCGAGAAGAGCCCCTAATACCAACTGAGTTGCTGAAATGTATAATATCAATGGTTTCCCCTCTATAGGTGGCATTAAGACTGGTGGAGTAAGCAAATAGTCCTTGATTTTCTGGAAGGCCTCTTGACATTTAAGTGTCCACATAAATGGTACTCCTTTCTTGAGTAGATGTTGAAATGGGTGTATTTTATCTGCCAGTTGTACTATGAAATGCCTAATGGACTGTAATCTCCCTTGTAGGGTTCTGAGTTGACCAATGCTGACTGGAGGAGGAATTTCTATGATAGATCTTACCTTCTCTAGATCTACTTCAATGTCTCTTCGAGAGATGATATACCCTAACAGTTTCCTTGATTTCACTCCAAAGACACACTTCTTCGGATTTAGCCTTACGTTGTAATTCTCTAGCCTCTAGAATATCTTGTCTAAAACCTTTAAATGATCTTCCCTTGTTTTTGATTTAGCTATAATGTCATCTACATAATCTTCCATGAGGGTATGTACAAATTCATGGAAAATCATAGTCATTGCCCATTGATAGGTAGCTCCTGCATTCTTAAGGCCAAATGGCATAACAATCCAATAGTATGTGCCCCATGGACATGTAAAAGTTGTCTTGTGTTGGTTTTCAACTACTATCTTAATCTGGTTATATCCAGAGAAACCATCCATGAGGGATAGCATCTCGTATCCCGCTATAAGATCAACTATCATGTCGATATTCAGCAAAGGGAAGTCGTCCTTAGGACATGCTTTATTGATGTCTCTAAAGTTAGTGCAAATGCGAATGCCCCCAGTTGGTTTAGTCACTAGTACAAGATTTGATATCCAATCTGCATAGTCTATTGTCCTTATGAATCCTACATCCAAGAGTTTCTTAAGTTCTGCCTTGACCAATAGAGCAATTTGCGGATGCATTTTCCTCAACTTTTGTTTGACTGGCTTAATACCTGGTTGTAGTGGTAAATGATGCAATAGTAGGTTTGGATCAAGCTCAAGCATGTCAGCATACGACCATGCAAAGTTTATCTGTCTCTTTGTGAAGAATTCTTTAAACTCGGGTTTTTCTGTCTCTGTTAAAGAAGCTGCAAAATATACTTTCTGAGGATTCTCTTATGTACCTATGTTGACTTCAACAGATTCTTCTACTAGCATCAGTGACTTTTCCTGTTCAACAAGGAGAATATTGAAACCTCTATCCTTGGGTGCCTCTGGGAGGTTTTTTCCCTTGGATACGTCCTTTATTTTGACTTTTTCTTCATCCAAAGGCACCTTTCGGTTTTCACCTAGGGACTCATCATTTTTATTTTCATTGTCTTTTTCCTTTTTATTCTCATTTTTGCGACTAGAGGTGTAAATAGACTCCCCAAAATATGCTTTGTCATCTAAGTCTATGGTAAAACCTACTTTATGATCCCCTCTTGGTATGCCTTCTCTAAGTCCCATGAACTCAACAATTGCTTCATTGTTCTCGAATGTATCTATGATAGGTGTACCTTGTTGATCCCAGTTGATAAGTTCGGGATATATAAGGGGCATGTCATCATCGGAGTTTTTAAAGGTACTGCTGACAAGGTGAATATAGAATGGTTGACATGGTCGTAGAAGTTTTGGACTAACTCCTTCTTATTCTTCTTCCTAGGTGTAGGTATACTCTGATGTGGGACTATAGTAAGGGCGGATTCGTAAGAAGATGGTTTGTTAGGTGCCCAAGATGCATGATCAAGGGTTTCCCAATAATAGTTCTCTTGCCATTCTTTTTTGGACAAATGTTTCTTAGGACGAGGACTAGATAGTTTTGGTACAGGTTTCACGTTTAGGTCCAATTCTCCAAATAGGGCATCTATGTTCATGGTACTGGTAGATGAAAGGGACTCCCATTCACCATCGCTTGAGTAAGGGGATTCATCGTAAAGTGGAGGTTTGTCGTAAACTAGGGGAAGTGGTTCATGAGATATCTTGATGTTTGTGCAAGCACTCACTTCCTCTTGAAATGATGACAAAGTACCAGGAAACCCAATTCTTAGTGGTTGACACCCTAGCCCTAAGTATTTCGGTCGTGGGTAGACAGTGATCAGTTTCGTCCTTCCATTTTGATATAATCCTAACCCACTGTGCCTGTCATAGCCTTCATTTTGCATTATCTTAAAGCCTTTTCCATACTGGTCCTTGGCTATTTGAATAGACGGGGAGGGGTATTCATGTTCTTCTTGATACAACCAAAAATCACCTTGATCCACAATTTCTTCACTTAACTCTTCCCATTTTGTCAATATCATTATAGGGGGAACATGAAATGTGACCACTGACTGTCTTCTATCTGCCATGGGTAGGCCATATTCCTTGGGTGGAATCAATTGACTGATGGAGTATGATGCCTTTATATTATATTCGCCACAACCCTTGTCTTGGATCTCGAGCCTAGAAGTGGATGATGGTGGTTTGAATGAAATGGACTTAGTGAGATGTGATGGGTCAACGTATAGGGATAAAGTGGATGGTGAAGCTTCTTGGTTAACTGATACTTGTCATTGTGGAATTTCCCTTAGGCTTGTACAATACTGAAAAGGATCTGGATCACCATCAATAGTGATCTTTGTGCCATTATACGGGAACTTGAGACATTGGTGATATGTTGAAGGTATTGCTTTCATTGCGTGTATCCAAGGTCTACCTAACAATAATTTGTATGTAAGGGTGAGATCCAAGACTTGGAAGCTGGTGTTCATGATTGCTGGGCCAATTCAGATAGGGAGCGTGATAACTCCTTTGGATGATCTTTCCTCATCAACGTAAGCCTTGATGACTATACTCTTAGAGGTATCTACATAGTCTTTTGAGAATCCTAATGCCTTAACCAATTTTAGGGTACACAAGTTCAAACCTACTCCTCCATCTACCAAGACTCATCGGACTTTGTTTTGATGGACTAGGACTTCAAGATGTAAGGGGTCATTATGATCAGACTTTTCAGTTGAGTAATCTTGTTGGGAAAATGTGGCATGATGCGAGTTGGTCAAATATCCCACCATTTCTTTGAAACAATTGACATCTAAGTCTATAGGAATAGTTGTATTCTATAGAGCTTTGTCAAGAATGGCTCGATGCTCAGGTGATAAAGTCAACAATTCCAAGATAGATATTTGCGCAGGGGTTTTACTCAATTGATCAAGAAGGTTGTACTTAAACTTGGAAGCTTGCGTAGGTGGCTTGGAAGAAGGACCAAGAATAGTAATCTTAGTTTTGCGTGTGTTCACATTACATTCTGGATGCTTCTTAATGATGATGGTATTGACATTCTCATTTGCAGCTCAGAGGTGATTTATGATCGTTCCTTTACCATAGTCATACTTGGTATTGTTATAATTGGTTGATGGATTATTCTTGGGTCCCAAACTGGAGGCTTTTCCTTTTGTGTGGTCATGTAACGGGTCCGTGAAGACCTTATGATCATTGTTCTTGGTGTTTTTCTGCCCAGCTACCTCTCTGGTTCCGTTTACAACAAAGTCTTGTATAATATTCTTGAGTTGGAAATATTGTTGTAGGTTGTGTCCTTTCATTCGATGATAGTCACAAAAAGAGTTATCGTCCCACCATGAAGGTTTGAACTATCCAGGATCATACTCTCTTGGTTCCAAAGGTTTGATGAGATTATGTTTAATCAACTCTTTGAAAATAGTCTCAATTGGTTGTCCTAAAGGTGTAAATTCACGTGTAGGAAATCTCCTTTGTTGTGGTCTTTGTTATTGTGAATTTTGGACATAGTTGGTTGTTTGATCTGGACTATTCATCGTGTCTTGATTGGAATTGTAACCTCTAAGCATGATAACTGGTCCCGTATGTATGTGTTTAGCATCAACGATGTCATCATTTGTAACATTCTTGTTTCTAGACCAAAATTTGTTTCTATCATTTGGTGCGTTCTGATGTTGGACAACCGGATTTCTGCCTGGTACTTTTATGTCTCCTTTATCTATAAGGCCTTTCTCAAGGATGATGCCCTTTTTTACCAAGTCTGAGAATGAAGTACAACAGTGTACCCTTAAGTCACTTCGTAATTTGGGGTTGATGTTCTCTAGGAATATCATGACCTTTTTCTTTTCTGGTATTTCAACTGGACATCTACTAGCTAGAATTTTCCATCTCTAGAAGAAAGTGGTGAAAGTTTTTCCATCTTCATGTGTCATGTGGCACAAGGTTTCTATTGTTACCTCATTGTCTATGTTAAAGGTGAAATGTTCGACAAACTTTTCAGCTAATTCGCCCCAAGATCGTATACCATATGGTAATTTAGAAAACCATTCCAGTCCTATCCCGACAAAGATTTGTGGAAATAGTCTCATCAAGTATGTGGGGTCATACGATATGTCCATGCATGCTGTTGAGAATTCTCTAATATGTTCTAAAGGATTCTTTCTCCCATTATACTTAGGAAAAATCGGTATAATGTATCCATGCGGGAAAGGTGTCATATAAAGCGCTTTGTCAAATGGACATGGACATAGGTCTTGCGCTAAAATAGTTCATTTGCCTGACATAGACATGTTGTCCATCTGTTGTTGAAGAGTTTGCATTTGGTTTTGGAGGACATCGACTTGCATCAAGGACATGGTGTTTGTGATATTTGGATCAATGTATGTGTTTCGATACGCCATGTTCTGTGACGGGTTGTGATTGGGCAAGGGAATATATCCTGTCAAAATATTTTGATTTGGTATAGGGATATTCCCTGTCTAAATGGTCTGAGTTGATATAGGAATGCTTCCTGTCTGAATTGTATAATTTGGAATAGGAATGCTTCCTGTCTGAATGATTTGATTTGGTATAGGTATATTCCCGCCAACTTTGGATCTCTTACTAGTCGTGTTGGTCCCAAAGGGGTTGGAGGAAGTTGCCCCCACAATAAATTGTAAACTGTGTGTTATGTTGAAAGGGGTTGTGTTTACAATTAACGATGTTTGAGTTGGTATGCCAGTTGGTATCGCTGCGGTAATTTGGGGAATAGAGATTGTTGACATTGCAGTTTGTGTTGGTTGAGTAGATTGTGTTTGCAAAGTACGAATATCAAATCCTATGGGTAGTTTGGCACCTTCTGCTAGCAACTTAGCTAGATATCGTTGGGGATCATTTGCCAAACATTCATCCATAAAGGTTGCAAATTCAGGATCTTGTACTACTGTGTCTATGTCTTCTATGTAAATTTGCCCATGAGTGTCTCTAGTGACGTGTTTTTCAAGCAAAGGCTTGTGTGGTCTTTTACTTCCTAACGGTTGGTTTCCGAATGGATTGATGAATTCGTTAGGGTCTGTCATTGCTTTGTGTTTCTTTTTAGACCTTGTTTCGACCATGAAAAAGTTGCTCAAAAGGGGTAATGCAGACTATGTCTAAAAACTGATATGACCTATGTCTATGTTTTTGGATTTTTTTGACAATAAATGACGTTGCTAAAATGGTTTCTAAAAAGACATATACTAAGATGACGTATGATAGGACGAACAATATGCAAAATTTTGAGTAGACTATGATGATAAATGAGTCTAAGATGGGTATAACCTACCACCTATGGAATAAATGCATGCAAAGACTTGTTTTTGACCAAGGAACCTGATTGTTTGACAAGGACAGTTGATAAGGTGAATTTTTCAAACTAGATTGTTGAGCTGAAAAGATCCACTAAATGGGACTAAAGTGACAAGGTTCAATGATTGTAACAAACTGAAACATGAACGTTTCCAATGATGAGGAAAGTTATCTATTCTGTGATATGCAATTTCCTAGGCAGTATCTATATGCATGCAGCTTAGGATGACTATGACTAAGACATTTACTGTGACTAAGATGTATATGACACCTAATGATGCAAGGTTTTTGAGAAAAATTTACTAGTTTCTAATCCAAGGTTGATCTTAAGAACCTAAAGCAAATAGTGACAATGATGTTTCGGACTCAGCTCATGGTTTTTGATGTTTTTTGTTGACAGGAAAATGTGGTTCACCTAGCAGTTGCGGTTCAAATGTTGATAGATGCGATTTTTGACAGTGCATGCGGTGCTTATGACAGTTACAGTTTTTCCTATGACAAATGCGGTTTACCGATACACATGCGGTTCTAATTTTGGACTCTGTAAACCTAAATTTTCTGATAAACACTTGCGGCTCTAAAACTGACAGATGTGGTTTGCATGCACACATGCGACTCGTGATATGTAGACTGTGAATGATGGATGTTTTGACAGACACATGCGATTTTTCCCCTAACAGATGCAACTCGCTAAGATAGATGCGACTTTTAAACTGACAATTGTGACTCAATTTTCTGACAATTGAAATTTTTTCCAAAATTTGTTGACTGACTTTGTTTGTTTGATCATGTTTTTGACGAATACAATAGAGAACAAACACAGCAATCAATTTATTTTCAATTTTTGTGATGAAAGGACTGTTAAGACTCGAAAAACATTTACAACCTAGGCTTTTAGGACAATACTTGTTGAGTTCTTACTTGGATTTCTCCAGCTATGCATATTTATGGCGAATGACTAGTAGCTTGACCCCACTGGCTCCCCTCCATGACACTCACTTATACGGGGCAGCCAAGCTACTGTATCCATGAAACTCCCATGGCATACATTTTATTTCCACACATAAACCATAAGAATGTAAGACGGCTTCACAGGGCCGACCCTGTTGTGCCAACAAGTAGGTAGGCTTTTGGTAACTCTACAACAAGGTGTTTAATAAGGGAATTTCGTTGATGGGACACTATCCAACATCGGCGAGAGTCCATTTTTGTCCATCTTGTCAAAATAGTGCATGTGATTCTTGGGCTTTCCCCAAGAATCCACTTTTATATATCGGCTGGAAGTCGCTTGGCGACTAGCGTGCTACCGGTCTAAGTCATCTTTGGGTGAGTACTTTTTCCCACCAAGACAGGACCAAGTTCTAGAGTTAGTAACCATTTCTCTTACACCCAGGATCGCATGACTGCACAAGGGGAGACGATACTTCAATATACTGAATCGTAAGGGTGACAAATACGTGCAAAATACCAAACAAAGAAGACAGTGGTTCTTTTTAATCCAAACGACAATTGTATATCTATCAAACAAAAAATTATTTTTAACCCACATGACGATTATCTATCTAGCAAACAAAAGCTTGCTTAAATAAATAAATTAACACAAAGGCATTAGGTCCTACATGCAAATTTATCAATAGTTCATTGTTCTTCGACTTTCATTCTATAGAAAATTGTCTTTGGTTTTTTTTTTCTTCTATGCTTCGTCCTACAAACACTACGTTATTCCACCTTAACACAACTGAAACAAATATTAGCAAAAATCAAAACAACCTAAAAAGAGAAAACTGAAAATGTGGATGCATGGAAATCAATTAAAAAAAGTGAAAAAGATTTACCAGCTAGATGCAGCTTTTGGAGCCACAGATGCGGTTCTATGTTGACAGGCGGATGCGATTCGCGAATTTTGCTGACAGGCAGATGCGATTCGTGACTTCACAGATGCGGTTTGTGATGACGGATGCGTCGCTATTTTTCATAGATGTGGCTCATAGATACAGATGCGTCGTTTTGCAGAATAGATGTGGTGCGCCATACAAAAAAACCTACAAAAAAGAATGAAAAATGAAAAAATAGAAAGACGAAAATATGTGCAGATTTTCAAGCGTGTTCACGTTGGGTTCACCAAATGTAATAGTAGATTAAAAAGACGTATCTTCGATATGATGATGAGATGGATAATCTACAACTAGAATAACAATGTTAATCCTAATCTAAATAATAATCTAAAATCAAACAACAAAGAATGAGGAAATAAACTAAACAAACTAAACAATTTAATGGAAAGCTCTCACTAAATATACGTTCACCCCTTCAAATTATCTTGATTGTTCTTCTCCATTTTTCCTTTTCAGTATTCTTTCCCTCATATTTCTGTGTTTGAATGCAAGTATAACTTCGTCGAGTGTCTAAGCAAAATATCGAAGATAAGTTTTTTCTCAAAAGTGTATGATTTCGGGAGGAGGAATAATGATAATGACAGGCCATTCTATAGATTTTGGGTTTTCGAACGATCGGCTTAGATTGAAAGAGAGATCGACAGATGAGACTAATGAATTTCATACGATGTGAGTTTTGTCTTAGATAGAACACGAGTTAGAACGTGAGTTAGAACATGAGTTCATAAAAGACTGCAGATAGAGATTAAGTTAGAACGTGAGTTAGAACACGAGTTCAGGATCTTATTCTCCAAAAATAGAAGAAATAGACTTTGTATGCAAAAGCCAAAGTTAGAACTTGAAGACTAATGCATTTGAATGCAAAAAGGAGTTAGAACTAGTTAATTGACTAGTTGTGACAGAGAGTCTTCTCGCAGAGATAAACAGGTGTTGAATCCAGAGATAACTTGAGAACTAAAAATAGATCTCGAGTCAGAAGGTGAGTGAATGACTTAGATAGCTGAATGATAGAAGAATGTGACATAAATAATTTAATTCAAAATTCAAAAATAAGAGACTTTAATTAAATAAATAAAGATAATTCATTTAATTTGACTATTTGAAAAGGATAATATAAATAATTAAATAATAAATATTTAATTATAGATAAAAGGGGTTAAATGAATAATTAAATAAAGATATTTAATTATAGTTGGAAAAGTATGATAAAGGGATATTTAAATAATAAATTATTTAATTGATAGATAAAGGGGGAAGAATTAATTAGTTCGCAGCATAATTAAATAAATATGATTTATTTAATTAATCAAGTTGAATAAAGGCTAATAATGAATTAATTAAAAAGGGGTATTTAATTAATAGAGGAAATATGTGTTAGAAAGGTTAATTAAATAATTAACATTATTTAATCAATACCACTGACTATAGAAAATTATGTCGAATGTGTACTCATAGGCCTAGACCAATTTTCGGTATCTACAGGAGGACTCCTATTCTTAAGTAAGTATAGATGTCATGGTACCAGGGATCACCAAGACTAATGAGTTCACACATGAATTTGGACTCTGGTACCTTGAATGTTGGTACAAGAAGCTGCTCTACAAGGAATTCCTATTTTGGGATGTTGTGTGGGATCTCTAGGAGTGATCCAATACTAGCCATTGTGTCTGCCACTCTATTTTTTTCTCTGGGTATCTGCTCAAAGGTGACATCAATAAAGGATTATTTGAGGCTCTCTGCCAGTTTCTTGTATGGAGTCAGCTTGTCATCCTTTGTTTGGTATTCTCCATTGAATTAATTGATGATAAGCTAGGAATCCCCATATACCTTAAGGGCCATAATCTGCCACTGCATCATAATTCTTAAGCCTATGACGAGAGCCTCATACTTTGCTATGGTATTCGTGCATGGGAATGACAACTTGAAGGATTTGGGTATGCAGTCTCCTTGGGGAGTGATGAAGAAAATTCTTGCCCCTTACTCGTGCTATGTGTAGGATCCGTCAAAATACATCTTCTAGTGGTCTGCTACACTTAGGCTGAAAATTAATTCATCGAGGAACTCTAAGATAAGTGGGTTTTCTGCATATATAGGTGCCTCTGCTAGTTGATCTTCAGTTGCTTTCCCCTTGATGGCCTTGTGTTCTACATATTCAATGTCATGCTTTGTTAATATCTTGACCCACTTGGTTGTTCATCCTATGAGAGTGGCTTTGGAGAGTAGGTACTTGAGCGGATCTATCTTTGTGATTAGCTTGATCTAATGAGCCAACATGTAGTGTCTAAAATTTTGAGCTGCAAACACAACTATTAGACAAGCTTTTTCAATAGGTGTGTAATTTAGCTCATATCCTACCATGGTCCTGTTGATGTAGTATATTTCTCTCTCCCTTTCATTTTCATCATGTTGGGCTAAGAGAGTGTCGAGGGCTACCGTTGTTGCTGATATGTATAAGATTAATGGTTTTCCAACAATTGGCAGCATTAGAACTAGCGGTGTGAGTAGGTATTCCTTGATTTTGTTGAATGCTTAGTCACATTTGTCATCCCATTTGTATGCTACCCCCTTGTGGAGTAGATGAGAATATGGGATTTGTTTTTCTGCTAGCTGTGTTATGAATCTATGGATAGATTAGAGTCTTCCCTATAGACCTCTTAACTACTTTAGTGTCCTGTGTGCTTCCATTTCAAGGATTTCCTTGACTTTGGTGATATCTACCTCGATACCTCTCATTGACATGATATACCCCAAGAGCTTACTTGATTGTACTCCAAAGACGCAATTCTTTGGGTTGAGTTGGACATTGTTCTTTTCCAACCTATCAAAAGTGGAGCTCATAGTTGATATCTGGTCCCATGTTTTCCTTCATTTAGCCAATATGCCATCCACATAATCTTTCACCATCTTATGAATCATGTCATGAAAGATTAATTTCATGGATCTCTGATAAGTTACTCTTGCATTCTTTAGCCCAAATGGCATAATATTCCAGTAGTAGGTTCCCCATGGACATCTGAACGTTGTCTTGTGTTGGTTCTCCTTTGCGATCATGATCTAATTATATCCTGAGAACCCATCCATTAGTGATAGCATCTCATGTCCGACTGTCATATCCACTATCATGTCAATGTTTGGTAGTGGAAAGTCATCCTTGGGACACACTTTGTTCAAGTCTGTAAAATTAGTGTAGATGTGGATGCCCCCATTTGGCTTTGAAATAGGTACAAGATTTGATACCCATTCTGGATAATCAATCGATCGTATGAACCCTGCATCTAGGAGCTTTTTCAATTCTATTTTGACTAAAAAGGCTATTTGGGGATGCATCTTGCTGAGTTTTTGCCTAATAGGTTTCACTTCAGAATATACAGCTAAATGATGAACTACCACCTTTGGGTCAAGCCCAAGCATGTCAGCATAAGTCCATGCAAATTTTTCCTTTCTTTCCCTTAAGAATGCTGCTAGGAGCTATTGTTCTTCTATGAGAAGTGACTCAGCATAGAACGTGATATGTGGCATTGCTTATGTTCCCAGATTGATGGGGTTACACTGTTCTGCTAGGACCACTAATTTTTCTTGATGAAGTGCAGTGAGGGGAAGATTGAATCCTTCATCCTTCGGCACCTCAGAGAGCTTTTCACCATTGGATGTGTCCTTTATTTTTACTATTTTAGGGTCAGAGAGTGCCACAGTGTGGTTTTCACTCAAGGACCTTGAGATTATTCTCAATTTCTCACTTTTGTGACTAAAGGATTCAATCATCTCCCTGTAATAGGCTTGAGTGTCTAGTGTGATGTCAAATACAGCCTTATGATCTCCATATGGTATTGCATCTCATAACCCCATGAATTCCGAGAGCGCCTCATTATTTTTGAACGTGTCCAGAATCAGTGGTCCTAATTGGTCATAATCGATGAGTTGGGGGTAGACCATGTTTATTTCATGATTTTGATGGTCGGATTCAAAACACAGGGTGCTAATCATGACTAGGGAGGAGTCTTCAAAAAGCATGGTTAAGCCAGTTATGGTATCCTCATCATCACTACTACTACAAACATCGGTCACATCAAAGGTGAAGTTATCTAAGGGCAGGCCTATGGATATTGGTAGTCATAGGGTGGCTATCATTAGCTGAGGGGGAGTCCTAACTGTGTTAACTGGGGGAATTATACCAAGTATGGTTACACCCAACGCCAAGAATTTTCATCCATTTTTCAACAATGATGGGTTCCAATCGGCCATTTTTGTTCTTTCTCATACTTCCATTTTTGTTATAGCCCATGCCCAACATTAACTGAAGTCCTTTGTTGGCATCATCCATGGGAAGGGTTGGCGTAGGTATTTCATCCTGGTAGAGGAGACTGGATACGTCTTGCTTGTCCACCACTTCTTGGCCTAGATCTCCCCACCTCCTGAATCGGGAAGGATCCACTCTAAAGGTTTGAGCTATTGTATTGGCGGGTTACGATTGTCCATATTTAGTGTCATTTATAAGTTGTGTTATTGGTTTAAACAACCATTAATTGTGAAAATATTTATTTTCCTTTTAAACTATGGAAACTTAAACCTCCCTATAAAACATTGATGCATTAATATGTGTAAACATTTGAGTTGTGTAAGAACTAATTGAACTATTGATCATTGTGTTTTAAAATAGTATTACAGTATCAATTTGGTGCATCACCTCCATATCACTTAGGTTTCTTTTGTCTTTTTTCCCTTTTCTTAGAAAAATCAATAGTAAAGTCATTTTAGGTGAGGTATCAAGGGAACCAACCTACTCTGGAGGTTCATATTTTTCATAAGTTACCTATAGCTTGAAGATGATCCCATGTTTCACAAGGTAGTCAAGTTCTACACTCAGCAAGGGTGCATACTTTAGTGACAACAACAATGTAGAGAATGCCATCAGATATGTGATTCATTCAAATTATTTGTTGGATCCCTTCTAATTTTATTTTATTCATGAAGTCCTCTAGTTTCTTGTCAAATTCAATGGACTTGTTATGTTGCTCCTCCAATGTGCAAATCTTGTGCCAAAAATATATATGGAACTCTTTTTTTAGTGATGAAATACGCATAAAGGCCTTCAAGCTCTATGATGCATTAGAAGATATTCATATATTCTCTATTAGAGGTGTATTTTCCCATATAATATTTCTCTCCCATGAAAGAAAATGTGTTTATAACTCATTCTCACAAGGCCTCAAAAATAATTACATTCTAGCTCTAAAATGTGTCATTGATTCACATGGATAGTTTTTTGAAAAAGAGTTAATGGAAAGGATCAACTAGAAGTTTTAGGATCTTCATCTAATACTCAACCATTGCCCCCAATTCCCATTAATATTCTTGAATTGATCACAAATTTGGGTCTACAGTGTGTCCATAATTCTCATCACTAGGAGTTGCAAGATCCCCAAAAAAATAATGTTCAATATTCTAGCAGCAGCCATGGCAATAATTGATCATGTTTCATCTTCAATAACATTTTTTTCTCCATTGTTTATAATCAAACAATTTTTTGTATCGTCTAGTTTTTATCAGTTTCTTCCGAGCTTCTAGCTTTTTTCTTCGTTTTTAGAATTCTCTTGTAGTTGTCCTACTTTTTAGATAATGTATTTTACTTATATTTTTATATTAATATATTATAGGTGGTCTACCACCATTTATTAAATTTGAAAGTGTGTTATAAAATCCCATCGAAGATAAATGTAATAAATGTTAAGGGAAACTTGCAAACATAGATAACTCGTCATGAAATAAAAGTTAAGGACTAATTATAATAAAGAGTTTCATTTCTGATTTCATATGGCATAATGATATAATCATATGCCCTCATTAAATTAGAAATAATATATAAAATATAAAAATATTTCACTATTCTATTCTAGACTGAAATTTTTACACACTCAAATTCCTACATAAAGTCTTTGAAAAAGAGACAAGTGTCAATATAATTAAATAATAATTATATTTTAAAAATTATAATAGTAATAATATAATACTAATATTAATAATAATATAATATTATCATTTAATAATAATTTAATATAATATAATATTATCATGTAATATAACCAATTTATATATATGTATTAAATCTAATGTAATTAAACCCCATATAATATTTAATATATTACAATTAATATATTTAATATTTAAAATATAGATAAAAAATATAATTAATATACAATAATATATCATTTTATTCCGGGCCAAAGTTTTCATACCTTAATATATAACAATTTTATCCTACTGAATTATTTCAAACCTTAAACCCTAAGATTCTAATTTATGCCTGTCACTTTACCTTTTATTTATTTGGTGACTTACATGGCTCATTCTCATTTTCTTAAGTTATAATAGAAAGCTTTTATGTTGGTTAATTAATCAGCCTCTTTTCATAGTGACCACTTATGAACGTTAACACATTTTCTTTTAAAAACACTTAAGTCATCTTCATTATGTACCTATATAGTGGTCCTCGCTTTAATCTTTGTTGGCACTAGATGTCACATTCCCATTACATCACATAGTTTTAGTTCATCATGCATTCTTGTTTGTTGTAAAGCCTTCAAGTTGCAATGGTGCGATATGATGACATGTGTCTTTTTGGTGTTAAAGTGTTATCTAGTTGCATGATATGTCATTCCTAATTGGCATCCTCCTATTGCTACTACAAGCAATTAGTTAATTGCATGATCTTGCTAATTATGTAATATTTTATAATTAATATTTTTATTTTATATTGATATGACATAATAATATACCTTAGAAAATTAGAAATAATGTATTAAAATATTTGATTGTTCGATAAATGTTTGATGGATGATTGTAGTTGAATTCTGAAATGAAATGCATAGAGAGCTAGAATTGCAAACACAAACCTCCAGAGTCACCCTAGAGATATTAGATTTACAAAGATAAATGGTTGAAATTTTATTTTAGATCAAATGATTCCACCTCTCATTGAAAGTTATGAATTAATTAAAGTTGTATAAATGCAAGTCGTGTTGAATTTTGTTTAAAGTGTCAGTACAGAATTGCAATGTAATAATTGTGTAGTCAGGAGGTAACATGTTTCATTCACTTTTATATTTGAGAATAAGAAGTAAACTTGCAAATACGAAGTGATATTATTTGATTTTGAAGTGAGAGGGTCATGGAGATTGAAGTGCACTAGGGAGATTCTGGGATCCAACAAGGCTAGTTTGTTTCAATATTTGTATTCACCTTTTCAAGAATCAAATTCTAGGTACATGAAAGATAGAAATCCTACGTTTTATCAATTATTAATATTTCAATCTTTAGATTTAGGGTTGAGATTTTTGTTGGGATTAAGGTGTCTCAACCTTAGAGTCCTAATATTAACTTAATTAATGTACTATTATATTTATTTGTATTATTTAATTTCCTATGGTGTCATTTCATAAATTGGGACCCATTGGCTAGGTGGCATCCTTGTTGGAGGTGACTAGATGACACATAATCATCCCAAGTGCACATAGGCATCCCACTTTTCAATCTTTAACCTATGATAGATTCTATGAGGCATCATAAGGTATCTTTTTGCATGGAGAAATTTGGAGCCCAAGTTGGGTTATGATAAGTTGTAAGAGAATCGGGTATTCTTGGTCAGTTATGACATATTCTCTTACAGTTGTAAGTGTTTTCAGTTATGATAGATTCTATGATAGTTGTAAGATGTGTAAGGCATCTGTCATAGCCTATTTTTAGCATATTCTAGGCACCTAATCTTGGAGAAAGAATATTGCATGTAATGTTGTGCTTGTAAGGTGTGTAAGGGAATGTTGTACATGTGTCCAAATACATGTATATGGCATGGGATATTGTGCCATGTGAATTTGTACAGCCCTCTCCTTCTAGATGCTTCTTGAAGCTTGCATCTCTCTATATATTGAGTGTCTTGCATTGTAGAATGCATAGTTTGTTTACAGATATCGAAGTGCTATTGGTATCACTCCAGAATAGTTGTTTGTTTTGAAGCACTTGTTGAAGAAATCTTTGTACTTGGGGTTGTATTTTAACTCTTGTTTGAAGTAATACAATAGTACTATGCTTTTGGAGGGTGGGGTTTTTACCAAAAAGGGTTTTCCCCATGTATATTTGGTGTCACTATTTTATGTGTTGTTGTTCTATTTCATATTCCTATGTGTTTCCCTATTGTAACTGTATAAGGTGTTACAAAGAAAAATTATGTAGCTCTCCCCTACTTAGATTAGTGTAGGAAGTTGTTTCCGCTCACCCAACTTCCTTTTAGTCGGTATTAGAGCCTGGCTAGCCTTGATTCCTTTGTTAGGTTAGAAGGGTTTTTTGAGCTAATCTTTATTTGAGTGGGAATTTTGCAGAAGTGTATTATGTGACCTTGTTGCAGGAAAGAGATGGAAGGCACATTTAGGAGGATTGAGATAGAGAATTTTAACAGCGGTAATTTTGAACTTTGGAAGCTCAAAATGGAAGACATGCTCATAGATTATGATCTATGGGTTGCTATTTCTGGAACTAAACCATCGGGCATGAAATAAGAAGATTGGGATCTCATGGATAGGAAAGCCAAGGATCTTATTAGACTCTATTTGGATTATTTTTTCCTCCTAAATATCCATGAAGAGAAGACTTTTGCTTCTCTATGGAAGAAGCTTGGTGATGTCTATGAGGCTAAATCCCTGATAAATAAGACTTTCCTGAGAAAGATGTATTCTCTGAAAATATAAGATGGAGGATCCTTGGCAGATCATCTAAATGTATTTAATATGTTAGTTGCTCAACTAGGTTTCGTTGGAGACAATATTGATGAACAAGACCGTTGCATGCTCCTTTTGTGTTTATTGCTAGACTCTTGGGATCACTTGGTGATGGATATTGGAAGCACTACTTCCACCTTCAAGATGGATGAGGTGGTTGCCTCATTATTATCGAAAGAAATGTGAAGGAATTCTTCCAAAATGGAAAAGGAGGCCCTTGTTGTTTGTGGAAGACCAAAGGAGAGAGACAAAAAGAAAGACAAGAAATATAAGTCAAAGTCTCTCAGTAAGAATTCCAAGGCAAAATTTTTGAGCTATGGCGAAGTCGGTCACATTCAAAAATATTGCAAGAAGGAGAAGAAGAAAAATGAGTCTTTCTCTAACTCTAAATCCAAGAAATCATCTCAAGATGATGGAGAAGCATTTATTGCAGTCTTGGTATCCCATGCATCGAATGATGTGTGGTTGATAGATTCGGGTGCATCATTTCACATTACCTCTCATAGAGATTGGTTCTCGAAGTGTGAAGATTACAATGGCAGAGAGGTGTACCTAGGTGATGATTCTCACTTGAAGATTTTTGGTCATAGAAGAGTCAAAATTAGATTTCTTGATGGACGACTAAAGGGGATTGATGGTGTTTTTCATATCCCGGGTTTGGCACGAAACCTTCTATTTGTAATTAAATTGAATGATTTGGAGTGCAAGTTATTTTCTTTGGTGGAGGATGGAAGATGAAAAGAGGAGCTATGGTGTTAGCTAAGGGAGTTTGTATTAGCACTCTGTTTCAGCTTGATGCATGCACTGCATAGTGCAATAGTTCTTCTGATGTACCGAAGAAGAGACCTACGGATTCTTCATCATCACGATCAGATTGTATAGAGAAGAAGTGTGTTGCAGCTACATCTGATGGTCATGCATTTTGGTACCTAAGGGTGCTCATTCCATGGAAATGAAGCTTCTTGTAGAGAAGACAATGTTATGGCACCAACAAATTGGTCACATTGGTGAGAAGGGTCTTAGAACCCTAAAAAATAAGAGCCTTGTTGAAGGCCTTGATGATTGTAATCTCGAGTTTGATTTTTGTGAACATTGTGTATATGGAAAACACCGTGTTTATTTTTATTTTAGTTCTCACAAGTCTATAGGGTTTTGGACTATGTTCATTCAGATTTTTTTGGTCTTGTGATTGTTCCTTTGTTATCAAAATCTATATATTTTGTTTCTTTTATATATGATTATAGTAAGACATTCATTTATTTTCTCAGAAGTAAAGTTGAATTCTTTAGTTGGTTTAAGGATTTTATGGCCTTGGTAGAAAATCAAACTAGCAAAAAGATTAAGTGTTTGAGAACTGATAATGGTGGTGAGTTTTCTTCCATAGAGTTTGAAGAGTTTTGTAAAGAGCACAGGATTAAGAGATATAAGAAAAATCCCTATAGTCCACAAAAAAATGGAGTTGTAGAGAGGATGAAAAGAATGTTAATGAAGAGGGCTAGGAGTATGTTGAGTGGTGCTAGCCTTGGACAAAAATTTTGGGCTAAAGTAGTAGCCACTGCATGTTATTTGATCAATAGATCTCCTACATCAACACTTTTTGGTAAGACACCCATGGAGGCGTGGGCTGGTAAAAATCCTTTGATGAGATATCTTAGAGTATTTTGTTGTGAAGCTTATGCTCATGTTCCAATTTAGAAGAGGTCAAAGTTGGAGAACAAGGTTGTTAAGTGTCTCTTTATTGGCAATGGTATCAGTGTGAAAGGGTACAAGTTTTAGGATCTATAAGCTTAGAAGGTTATCTATAGTAGAATTGTAATTTTCAGAGAGATTAAACCTTCCACTATTTTGAGCTACATCCAGAGAAAGAGGAGAAACAGAAGAAGAAGGTAGTTCAAATTCCACCTACTCTGAAGAAAGATGAACTACACACTCTTGATGGACCTATTGATGAGGGGAGCTGAAGCAACTCTAAAAATTTTGAGGAAGAAGATGAACCTCAACCTCAACCTTTGAGGAGTTCTACATGAGTTAGGTGGCAACAATAAAGGTTTGGTTATTCGTTATTGGATTCCAGTTGCATTTTTTCTTTGATTACTAACACTAATGAGCCTAGGACTGTTAGAGAGGAAATGGGTTTAAGTAATGTAGATTCCTGGATAAAATTCATGGATGAGGAGATGGTTACATTAAAGAAAAATAAGACTTAGGATCTAGTACCTTTTCATGTTGCATGTAAACATGTTGGTTGTAAATGGGTTGTCAAGAAAAAATCTGGTCTTAATGGCAGTGTTGAGAAGTATAAGGCATGGCTTGTCGCTAAGGGGTTTTCTCAAGTGGAGGGAATTGATTATGAGGAAATATTCTCTCCTATAGCGAAGCTAACATCTATTTGGCCCTTATGTTGTCACTTGCATAAGCATATCACTGAGAAGTGGAACAGATGGATTTCAAGCATCATTCCTTCATGGTGATTTGGAGGAAGAGATTTACATGTCATGGCAAGATCATTTCATTGAAAAAGGTAAAGAAAATTTAGTTTGCAAACTGAAAAAGTCTCTTTATGGTTTCAAACAATCTCCTAGAATGTGGTACCAGAAGTTTGACACCTATGTATTGTCATTGAGATTTTAGATATCTAAATCTGACCATTGTGTATATTTTAAATCTGATAATGGTCGCATTCTCATTATTGTCTTATACATAGATGATATTTTGTCTATTGGGAATTGTAAAACACAATTTGAGATGAAAGACCTAGGTGCAGCTAGGTACATTCTAGGAATGGAGATCATGAGAGACGGAGCTAACAAAAAGCTTTGGTTAAGCTAGAGAAAGTATGTGAACTTGGTGTTGGAGAGATTTAACATGGTAAATTGCAAACAATTAGTTGTTCTTGTGATGCAAGGGACAAAGCTTTATGTGAATGATTATCCAAAATCTTCTACGGAGATGGAGGACATGACCAAAGTACCATATGAAAGTATAGTTGGGAATCTAATTTATGTGATGGTGTGTATGAGACCAAAAATTTCCCAAGTAATGGGAGTCCTTAGCCATTTTATGGCTAATCCTGGATGGGTGCATTGGAATGCGGTTAAGAGAGTGTTCAGAGATTTACGAGTGCTTCTAAGTATTCCTTGTGTTTTCATGGTTATCTTACTAGACCTTAGCATTCTGTGAGTATTCATGGATATGTGGATTCAAATTGGACAGGTGATGTTGATGGCTAATCCTAGATGAGTGCATTGGAATGCCATTTAGAGAGTGTTCAGATATTTACAGGTGCTTCTGAGTATGCCTTGTGTTTTCATGGTTATCCTACTAGATCTTAGAATTATATGAGTATTCATGGATATGTGGATTCAAATTGGGTAGGTGATGTTGATAGCAAAATATCCACCGATGGTTGCATGTTTATGATGTTTGGTGGTGCTATCAGTTGGATGAGTAAGTGGCAGGTTATAGTCGCATTGTCCATGATAGAGGTAGAGTATTTGGCAGCCACACATGCTTGTAAGGAATCTATTTGGCTTAATATATTTTGTTCTGATATTGGTTTAGATGCAGGACATATTACTATTTGTTGTGATAGTCAAAGTGTGATTTTCCTAGCAAAGAATCTTACCTTCCATTCTAGAACAAAGCACATTGATGTTGAATATCATTTTGTTCGTGATATGGTAGAATATGGAAAGGTGAACTCGAAGAAGGTTGACACTTTGGTGAATGTTGCAGATGCACTGAAAAAACTAGAGAGCATGGAAAATTTTGGATGGTGTTCTAATTCCATGGGCCTTGGGGCCCTGAGCAAATGATTTTGTATGACACTCGATAGGTCTTCGACAAGTGGGAGAATGTTGGGATTAAGGTGTCTCAACCTTAGAGTCCTAATATTGACTTAATTAATGTATTATTGTATTTATTTGTATTATTTAATTACCTATGGTGTCATTTCATAAATTGGGACCCACCGATTGGGTGGCATCCCCATTGGAGGTGACTAGATGACACATAATCATCCCAAGTGGACATAGGTGTCCCACTTTGGAATCTTTGACCTATGATAGATTCTATGATGTGTCATAAGGCATCTTGTTGCATGAAGAAAGTTGGTGCCCAAGTTAGGTTAGGATAGGCTGTAAGAGAATCAAGTATACTTAGTCAGCTACGATGGATTATCTTACAGCTATAAGTGTTATCAGTTATGATAGATTCTATGATAGTTGTAAGATGTGTAAGGCATCTTTCATAGCCTATTTTTAGCATATTCTAGGTGCCCAAGCTTGGATAAAAAATATTGCATGTAACGACACTTGTAAGGGGTGTAAGGGAATTTTGTACATGTGTGCAAATGCATATCTATGGCATGAGATATTGTGCCATGTGGATTTGGATGCCCCTCTCCTTATAAACACTTCTTGAAGCTTGCATCTCTCTATATATTGAGTGCCTTGTATTGTAAAATACATGGTTTGTTTGTAGGTAATGAAGTGTTTCCGGTATCACTCTGAAATAGGTGTTTTTTTTTAAGCACTTGTTGAAGAAAGCTTTGTACTTGGGGTTGTATTGTAACTCTTTTTTGAAGTAATACAATAGTATTGTGCTTTTGGAGGGTGGGGTTATTTACCTGAAAGGGTTTTTCCCACAAATATTTGGTATCGCTATTTTATGTGTTGTTGTTCTATTTCGTTATTCCTATGTGTTTTTGTATTGTAACTGTATAAGGTGTTAAAAAGAATTTTTTTGTAACTCTCCCCTACTTAGATTAGTGTAGGAAGTTATTTCTGCTCACCCGACTTCCTTTCAATTTTACAAGCATGTCTACCACCACTACTAAACCAGCTATTGGGAAAGACAAAGCAAATAAAAAATAGACTATGTCAAAGTGATTAAACCCCGAGTTTTACTAACGAATGCCATGATATTTATGATCCTATAATATATGGTAGGCTTAACTCAAAACTTATATTTTTGTGTGAGCATAAACTTGTAATGCAAATACAAAATACCAAAATTAAAATAATATCAATTGATAGTATTATTGTATCATGGGTAGTCGTATTGGGACACATGATGCTACCTAAGGTTTTCCCTTGCCCAAAATTTATCATGGTACGTGCCCAAAATTATGATGATGACAAAAAAGTAATTGTTAATAAAGATAACCAAGAAGAAATGGTACCCATTACTGCAAATGAATTTGGAAGTGTGTTGGGGTTTACAACTCAATATTTTGAAAACGTCCACATTGACCTAGAAAACCTTGCTAGTAATTATGAAGAAGACCCTCAAATATCCAAAAATTATTTTCTAAAAAATAATAATAGATGGTTACTCATTCAAAGATAATCATAAGCCTCCTTATAAAATTGATATTTTTAAACCATAGGTTCAAGATACTATTTCTATGCTAGAATTTTGCCTCGAATTTAATAATAATTTGAAAGTGGGGGAAAGCCTCCTTGAAATGGTGTATAATATCCATTATGTTACTCCACCTGTCAAATATAAATTTCCTGAGCATATTGTAGAATACATGTAGAAACAATTTTTAATTTTTAAAGGAGGTTCCACTAAGACATTTAGGTTCACAACCTACTTGTATGATTTATTTCTAGTGAAATTTAGTGGAATACATTTCTAGCCATCAAGCTTTAGATTCAACCCTATATGGATGTTGAAGGAAAATTAATGGCTCCACTATATGATTGGACCCCTAAAATAAGGATGCATGATACTGAAGGAACTACAATCATTTTGTAAACTATTTATTGGCTCCATTGTATCAAGAAATTACAAATACTCCAATACCTAGATTGCCTAAGTCTTGTAGAGATTACAATCAACTAGGATCAGAAATACAATTGGCTAACTGGTACTTCATGGAAGAATATATTGTGCTAAGATTTTATGGATCAAGAGTAGAACCCTATAGACTTCCAATACATGTGACAAAGAGGGTTTTTGTATTGGAATATATATGGAAAATGGAGAGTACAAATCAATTATACTTTGTTAGTCAGAAAAAGAAGAGCACATTTCCTTCTTTACCTTTTTTATGTGGAGGGTTCACATTCGAGAGAAAAGCATTCATTGTACTACATGAATTTTTTTTTAAATGATGTTGACTCTCATTGGAAGTATGACCCATATGACGTCATTAAAGAAAGACTTGTGGCCAATAAGAATGTTTCAAGTAGAATTCAACATAAAAGTAAACCCTTGCTAGAAATATATTAAAAAGCAAGAATTCTTGGGATGAGGTCAAAAAATTAAGAGGAAATTGTTGCTGAGAAAGGTACTTCTTTTGTACAATTGTCAGTAGAAATAATAGCACTACACCCATAGAGAGATGTAGAGAAGCCAATTAAAAGGTATGATATTTTTTATTAAAAAGTGGTCGACCATCTACTTCAGTAAAAATACCATATTCTCTAAGAATAGCTTGTACAAATGGAAGTTGGAAACCATAAAAAATAACTACCTTTTGGTTTATGAGGAAGGATCTAGGTGAACCAAAAACTACTACAGTGTTTTAAGAGATCCCAAAATACAATAAGTTTAATTATTTTTGGAATAAAGAGCATCCCTCTGAAGTTCAACAAAATAATGATCAACCTAATGATGATAGGGAAGAAAAAATTGTACAATATGCAAGAAAATTCAAACATGGTTTAAGTGAGACCGCAAAACAAATATTTGCTTCAGGAGAAACCATAGCTAAAAAAGTGGGTTATGAAGGTAGTGGTTTGGGGTCCAAAGGACAAGGCATTTGAGTGTCAATAAAGTTAGACCCTATAAAACCTACTAATTTTCTAGGTATTAAAGATGATAAAAAATCCTAAGGGCATACAAGGATAGGTGAAACAATTTATTTTGTTACAACTTAAAATCCTCATAGTCAAATACAATCACAACTAGGACATGGTGGAGAATCTAGTGTTACTAGCATTGTCATTGGTGATGATAGTATAGGTAGTAGTACGAGTAATATTCAACATGTGCTACAACAACAAATTACACACAAGAGATCGATAGTAGAAGATACTACACAAACACCCAATGATTAAGAAATATTGAAGAAGCAAAGGATTATATCAAGTCTAAGTCCAAGTCCAACTAACTTCATTTCCACCCCAAAGGAGTTATTTCCACTTTCAAAAGGCATTTCTCTAGTTTTTAGTGCAACTCTAATAGGAATAGCTAATCTTCAACTTCAATCTCAGATAATTAGATATGTTCCCATCACTGCAAGTACTCCTTCGCCATTCAAACATTTGATTATGTTGTGGGCCTAGGTTTTCATTACAATGTTAAGCTTATAAAGATATCATAAATATATAAAGAACATAGGAATCAAATGATAGAGAGTACATTTATTGCAACTTCGGAGCTTGCAATAACCAAGGTATTACTTGCATTTGATCCAAATATAGAAATCATGGAGTATATGATTTTTGTTCCCAAATTTCAAAATAAACCAAAGAATCAGATGCATTGCTCTTAACTTGAGGTGAGCAATACCCAAATGTTTTTTTCTCAATTTAAAAATTCAAACAAAATTATTGTATCAAAAAAAACAATGAAATGGTGTACACGTCATTGCTAAAGAAAGAGAGACAAAAATAGGTTGCAAAATCAAATAGAAAAGTTATAGGCATACCTATAAAGTGAGAAAGAAAAGAGGAAAGCAATAGATAAAAAGAGCAATGAATTAGAAAAAATAAAAGAATATCTCTACATCTATAAGAAAAGAGGATGAATAAATAGAGATGGAACTGAAATTGAATGAAATGAAGTAAAGGTTAGATTGGAGGATCAAGAAATATGATGATGCAAAAGTCCCTTTAGAAAAATTAAAATAAAACCTAGTGAAACCCAATGCCTCAACAAATAATTTATAAGTCAATATGGACTAACAAAAAGAAAGAGCAAAACTACGGGAATAAAAAATAGAGTAAGAGAGAAGAAACATTGGAAGATTGATGCTAGAGGTGAATAAAGAAAAAAATGAAATAAAGTCTTCTCAAAATAGATTTCCTCTAACTTAAGGTTTCCTAAAAGATTTGTTATTGATATCACTTGCATGGGATTATCCATGACATCAAACTATTTCATCATAGTTATTGCAAATGGCCAGATTTCTCTATAAGATTATATTTTATAATTCCTTTTATTTGCTATCCATTAAATTTTGAACTTTTGAAAAAATGATCAGTCAAATTCTTTATCCTCCAATGATAATCACTTGGTTGACAGTTGACCCTAAATTGAGGATGCACAATAGACATGGTTTCAAGCAGTTCTTCTCGAGGGAATCATTCTCTAATCTCTAAGGAAAGAGAATTTACAATACTCTTTAAAGTAGTACTTACAAAATTAACAATATCATTAAAAGTTTTATTTTTAATAGTTACTTCTCTGGTAGAGTACCTAATAGTGGTAAATAGTTCATTCCAGTATCTCAAATCCATGTACAAAGACACATAACTCCTCACTTTCATTAAACTATTAAAAACTATCAAGATTGTTTACATTTGTAATAGACTTTTAGCTACTAAATTTTGGACTTATAAATGAGTAATTTGATAGATATGGATTATCGAGGGTGAGGCATTCCATTCTTCATAGTTTACCATATTATGTAATATACATAGTTCTTTGTTAGTTTTTTTTCACAAGATTTTTTATTTCTTTCAACATGGGGAGAAGATCAAATAAATTTAAGAGTGTCTCTATATCACTTAACCTATGTAAGAATTCAAGAGTTTTTTCTACTGTGTAGTAATGTTTGTGCATTATTCCAACCAAGGATTGATATTCTAAAAAAAATCATTGTGTTGGTCCATGCAAAGAGATCCATTCGGTATCAACATCCATAGGAATCTTATTTCCTATGATTATTCCCTCAACAAAATTTTGAAATTCCACAAACCTTTTGGGACTTTGGTAGAAGTATGAGTAGAGCTCGCAAACTAGATTTTCAACTTTTGATAATAAAGAAAACTTGCTTACAGTTTAAATGCTAAATTCATTATATGGGCCATGCAGTGAATGGAAATTATATATTGTAAAAAAGTAGTTTGTACCTTTATGCAAATACCATTCCTATGAACTTACATTATTGAAGCTCCATCAACTCCTACACACACCAAATTTTTTACAATTATTAATTCATCCATACCTCTAATTTCATTCAAATATTTTTTAACAAGTTCAAATAGATTTTGCAATGATGAATTCTCCTTCATTTTATAAACACAAAGTAGATGAGGTTGGAAGACATGTTTGTATACTACACATGCAAATATACCCAAGAAGTATTATATACCACAATAACTTCATTTAAAGATAATATAATAAATGTTGACTCTTTTAATTTTTCCTATAGATATTGTTTTTCCACCTCAACAAGACATTTTTTTCATTTCCATCCACATTTTATTGACCAATGTGTGCTAGGAAAGTTAGGAATGCCCAAAAAAATAATAAATTATTATATTTTGGGTAATATCATAGGACACCCTTTGGTCAAAATATGAAAAACAACACTCAATTGAATAAATTTTTCCATTTGTGCTCCTATCATTATCTTTCCAAATTGAACTTGAATTGAACCTCCAAATTCATCAGGTTTCTCCTTTCTTTGCATATTCTTATCGTATTTGAGGGAATGATTAAAATGAAGACATTCTTCCTTTGATTTTCATCTTATCACTATTTTTTCCTTTTCATCCATGATTTATTTTTCATAAAATTTACCAATATGTTTTTCTATAGTATCAATTTTTAGCTGCAACTTCTTGTCCCTTTTATATTTCTAACTACAAATCTTACACTTGTATTCTAATGGATTTTTTTCTTTGTTTGCATTCTCCATTGGTTCAATGAATGGGTACTTTGACACCCAATAAATCTAAAGATTCCTTAGCATACCCCACTCATGCTTCATTTTTTATTTGGATTTTACTTGTCCCTTCCTTGTAGCAACATTAGCTATGGTGTTGGCATTGACATCCAACTCAATTAATTCATTTTGATATTCTTGTAAGGTATTTCCTTCTTCATTAATATTTGGTGCAAGTTTTATGTTATAGTTCCATCTTAATCTCATTGATTGTTGTATAGGCACGAATTTGCACGCCCCTTGCAAGTTCCCCTTTTACACCCTTCACCTTAGAAAAATCAAAGTTGGCAGCATAATTCCACATCCTCCATCTGTACTACATCCACTTGGTGCCTATCTTTAGTGTTGGTGGGGGAAATTTTGTTGGGGACATGTATGTGATGCGCGGATGTCTACATGATGCAGTGCCATCTTGATAGGTTTCCTACCTCTAGAATTTGTAGAGGTGTTACATTCACCATTGAGGCCAAAGCGTGACGTATTTTCACCCTTTATCTGACCTTTGAACAACTATTTCCCTCCCAAATTCACCTAAAAATGACTATTTCTCATTCTCATTGATTTCTCTACACATTCTTGGATAGCTTCCTCACAATTTGAACATTCTCTCACGCTTCTTGGCTACTTGTTGCACTATCAATTCTACTATTCCAACATCATGACATTCTTCACATCTACCATGGAAGCTGCAAGTTGGTGTCTTGCAAGACTTCCTTTGATGTCGTTGCGTTCACCTCAACTATGCCACAATTGTAAGTTTGCATTCCTCCCTCATTGGCCTTGAGTGCCTCTAGTGGAGGGTGGTATTATTCATTTACTACTACATTGTTGTTGGATTTGAGTATCATAGTAGCATAATGCTTCTTGTAGTATTTGGTATCCTTTCCTTTCTAGCTTACTTTCTTTATCGCATTTCTATTTCTTTATCTATTTGGTTGTCTGGGGAGGTGGGAACACCAAAATGGGGGTTTGACTATGGCAAGCCTTGAAACAGACCCATTATTTTTCCCCATTCTTTTGTGTGTAGGTACTTGTCCATCTGGAGCTTGTGGGATAACTATAACTTTCATGAGTTGAACTCTTACCTTTCTCATTCTTATCTTTTCTTATAGCATCTCTTTTAGCATAGCAGTTATTTTCTCATTTATTTTTTGTCATCACTTCAAACTTTGGTAGCTAAGCTGTTAGTAGGTTTTTAGTACCTCTGACTATCCTTTTTTACTGTCTGTTTGTATGAATGATAGGGCACATGTGAGATGCCAGCACATTGTGTTAGCATCCCTATTGCGCACTGTTGTTTGGGTTCCATAAACCTGCTCGCTTAGTCCAAACATAACTTTTGGGTCGATAGATTGATAGAAGCACTAAGAGTGCTCTTCATTCTCTACCCTTAGTGTCAATCACTATCCTAAACACTTGTTCAACTTGAGGTAGATTAGGGCATCCTTCAACTCTTGGCTCTTCATGACCTGGACTCACTGAGTGGTCGGTCCCCCTCCTCTACATTTTGGTGAACCTGAATTGAACATTTTGGTTATGTTTGGTAGTGTTGAAAGCCCCTTTCCTCATATTCTAGGAGTGTTGTGGGTGTGAGTTTTGTAGGGCGCCTAGCCTTGCAACCCAACCTACGACCCCTAGTGGCGTAGCTGGGAGGTTCCCTAAGAATTTCGGAATGAAACCTTGAGTGGGTCATCGTCTAATTGTGAAACCTTGGGGGCTCCTATGAAAGTTTTGTCTAGTGTACGTAAATATGGCTTCCTTTTTACATCTACCCATCCCATTTGTGTAGCATGCAAACAGATCTCCCTCTATAACATGCACCTCGCAAGATTTGTCGATGAACTCTAATAGATAACCATCCCCTTTGTACATCCCCACACATATCAATGGGAATACCATAACTGGTGTTCTCGTTGACCCTACATGGCAATTGAATGTTATTACAGAGGAAATCATGTTGATAAAAAATTTACATAAGGATGGATTTGACAAGTCTAGAAACACTATGCGTATACACGATGGGATTTCTATCCCTCCCATCGCTTGTATCACCTTGTCAATCTTGGTTGGGCCCAGGGCTATGAATTCACTCTTGGACATCATCTCAGGGTCTGAACTGTTCAGAGTGAAACTAGGCATTCCCTGGTTGGTTTCCATGAATGCAGCTCCCTCGGCAATTCATAAGTGCTTAAAGTTTTCCCATGAGGGTTTTGTGCATGTAGTCCATGACACTAATTATAAACTAACGATTGTGTGTGAGGGCTACTCACTTGATCACTTTTGGCCTGCCCCTATTGGTCTATTCCCTCCTAGGATGGACCTGTTGTATCAAACTTATGTGAAATACAAGAGTGGGGGAATAACGCCAAAGTTGAGATACCCTCCTTCTCCCTATGCCATTTCACATAGATCTTGCCTAAAGGTAGATCATGAGGTTGCCTTGGCCACTCAAAAAGGGGAAGAGAAGTCTGCTTAGGGCTCTTCTTCTTCCTCTTTTGTTATCCTGCTTGCTACTTCCTCTCACCCTACTACTACACCATTGACTTCCACTCCTATGCATTTTCTCGGGAGTCTGATGGTGCCCGCTTGACA
>CM021104.1:130630614-130646445 GCA_007115665.2 Sequoiadendron giganteum
AGGCATGTTGATCTATTTGTTGCTAGGGAGGAGTGAGTGAGAGGAAAGCTTTCATAGATACAAACTACATATGAGGATCTCTGAGCTTCTTAGGTTTTGGCTGACAGTGAGGCATAGGCCTTCATGCGGTCAAAACTCATCAAGTTGCAGAGAGAGATCACTAGGTTGCAGGCTGAGAGAGATCGCATCGATTAGGAGAACGTGGTGGCCATGGTACTAGAGGGTATTGCATTAGGTGAAGCACGAAGCCTATAGGAGTAGATGAGCTATATTAGTAGATCATGGTCCACTATCTCACGATGGGCACCACCACCAAGACTTGAGGAGTCTAGTAGTCATAGGCCTCACTAGCATTGTTGTTTCTGAGATGGATGTATATAAAATTTTCATGATATATATGAGCATATTATGTTTGTTTTTATTTAGATTGCAATGTGATCCATTAAATCATCTTTTGCAAGAGTATTTAATAAATGTCTCCATTATCTGAGGTTTATGTGATCTAACCTAAACATCTAATTTTATATTAGATACTACATTTTGATTAAGTGTTATGCACTTAAGATCTAATAAAGAAGTTAAATACATGTAATGATCTAATTTAACACAACACAAATGATATTTGAATAGTATGCAATAATAAAGTAATAATTCAACATAATGAATAATTACTCTACATAATTTGAGACATGCAAGGAATGTTTATCAAGAATGAAGCAATGTGAGATAAAATAGAAAAATATCTACTAAATCAAACAACATGCTTTAATACACACTATTCAAAGGAAATGTTAAATATAATATCTTCATAGATGTACAATGTTGATAGGCTCTTTGAGAGGTGTTCCATTTGTTTTCATTAATGTATATGCACCAGACCCATAGATTTCATCGATTACATAGGGTCCTAACCAATTCGGACTAAATTTTCCTTTTTCACTCGGGGTGGCATTAACATTACGTTGATTCTCATCAACACCAAATCACCTTTGTTAAATGAGTGTGGAATGACATTATTATTTTAACTACGTTGCATTCTTTTGGAATGGGCTTGAAGATTCTCAAGAGTTTTGATGCATTTTTCATCAAGCATTTCAAGTTGTTGTAATAATTTTTCTTTATACGTAGTATCATCAATAATCCCTTTAAGAGAAATCCTTAGTAAAGGGATTTCTAACTCTAAAGGTATTATTGCATCAACGCCATAAACAAGGTTATAAGGTGCATTTCCTATAGGTGTTTGAATACTAGTGTGATAATCCCACAATGCATACGATAATTGAGTGTGTCAATCCTTATTGTGTTTGCTTACTATTTTTCTTCGGATTTTTTTGAGAGTTTTATTAGTTGATTTGGCTTGACCATTAGATTGTGGGTAGTAAGGTGTTGAGAAACAGTGTTGAATGTGGAATTTTTTCAAAAAATTCTTCACATCATTATTCTTAAATGGGGTTCCATTATCTGAAACTAATGTGGAAGGAAGGCCAAAGCGAGCAATAATGTGTTCCAATATGAAACGACAAATTGCATTAGCTATTGTAGAGTGGAGAGGGATGACTTCTACCCATTTCATGAAATATTTTTTTGTGGTAATTATGAACATGTGTCCTAAAGAAGAGGGAGGAGATATATTTTTGATAATATCCAAACACCATACTAAAAACGGCCAAATAGGAACTTGGGCATGAATTTTGGAAGCAAGAGCATGGATTAAATTTCTATGTTCTTGACATTTGTGACATTTCTTAACATACTCGAAATAATCTTGCTTCATATGTCTCCAATAATATCCCATGCGAATTAAGTTTTGAACTAACAATCTTCCTCCAAATGTCCCCCACAAGCACCAGCATGAGATTCCTCAAGGGCTATAGGGATTTTTAAATTGTTTAAGACATCTAAGAAAAATACCATTAAAGGATTGTCTATATAAAACATCTACTATGATAACATATCGAATAATAAGTTTTTGAGTATGAGCTCTAGTGTTCTTATTGGTTGGTTCAATAAAGGTACCTTTTTTTAAGTAGTTGAATATTTGTGTGTACCATTCAGGAGAGTCTTCAATATTAGCACTAATGCTTCTTTCACTTTTTCATCTATTTATGGCTTTAGAATCGTGTGAACAACAAACATAAAAATCCATAGAAGGATCATCAGGAGATACAAGGGAAGTGACACTTGCCATTGCATCTACATGTCAATTATCCTTTCGAGGAATATTATCAATGGTATACAATTCAAAGTATTCCATAATGTCATCGTGAGGTTTTTATATTGAACTAGTTTGTCATGTTTTGCTTGATAGGATCCATTTATTTGTTTAATGGCCAATTGAGAATCACCAAATATGGAAATGTGTTGAACACCTAAGGATAACACTACATGTATTCCAGCAATTAAGGCTTCATACTTTGTAGTGTTATTTGTACATAGGAAGTTTAGATGGTAAGATAAGGGAATAGGATTTCTTGAAGGCAAGATTATTATAACCCCTGCTCTAGAGCCAGTTCGACACTTAGAACCATAAAAGTACAATTCCCATGTTTCCTTTTCAATAGTCAACACATTTTCATCAAGGAATGAGTCCATATTAGGTAACGTTAATGGAGAAGGAGCATCAACTAAATGATCGATCAAGGCTTGTCCTTTGATTTCCTTTTGAGAGATAAATTTAAGATCAAACTCCATTAACAACATAACCCATTTAGCTAAGCGTCAAGATAATTTTGTTTTAGAAAAGAGATATTTTAGAGGATCAAACTTTGTAAACACATAAATTTTTGCATTTAGTAAATAATGTCTCAATTTAATAGTAGCAAACACAAGAGCCAAACATTTTTTTCTATCATTGTATATCAAGTTTCATAATCACTTAGATTTTGGTTGATGTAATAAATAGGATGTTCCTTACCATTATAATCTTGTTGAGCCAAAAATGTTGCCAAATCATGGGTTGATGCTAATATATAAAGGATAAATGGTTTTTCTTGCATGGTGGGTTGTAAAATAGGAGGGATAGCGAGGTATTCTTTTAAACTATCAAAATATTGTTTATATTCCTCATTCCATTTAAATTGCGATTCCTTCTTAAGAATTTGTGTAAAGGGTAAGGTCCAATCTGCCAAAGATGCCACAAAATGACAAATAGCTTGAATCCTACCTTGTAAAGTACGTAACTGAGAAATGTTCTTCAGAGGTGGCATGTTAATGATAGCATCAATTTTCTTCGTTTCCACCTCAATGCCTTTGTGAGATACTATAAAACCTAAGATTTTTCCACTATCCACACCAAAGACACACATTTTTTGGATTCAATCTCATGTTGTACTTGTGCATTCTTTCAAAGATATTTCAAATGATTTTAACTTTATCTTGGTGAGTTAAGGATTTGGCTAGAATATCATCAACATAATCTTCCAAAATTTTATGTTTGTAATCATGAAATATCAATGTCATAGCTCTTTCTTATGTTGCGCTAGCATTCTTTAATCCAAAATGCATAATTGTCCAATAGAATGTTCCTCAAGGTGTAGTAAATGTTGTCTTGTATTGATCTTGAGGGTTGATAAAGATTTGATTATATCCTAAAAAACCATCCATGAATGATAATAAAGCATGGCCTGTAGTCGAACCCACTATCATGTCAATATTAGGAAGAGGAAATTTTTCTTTTAAAGATGCTTTATTAAGATCACGAAATTCCATACACATCCTATACAATTACCAAGTTTTACAACTGCGACAATGTTTAAGATCCATGGGGAATAATCAATAGGATGAATAAAGCCAGGTTCTAGAAGTTTTTCAATTTCAACCTCAACCAATAAAGCTATTTTAGGATTCATCTTACATATCTTTTGTTAACTGATTTAGCATCTTGTGCAAGGACAATGTTGTGTGTGACTATCTTAGTATCAATACCTGACATATCCAAATAATTCCAAGCAAAAAGTTCCTAAAATTCATGTAATATTGTTGCATGGTCTTCTTGTTCATCCTCATCAAGGCACTTTCCTATTTGAATCACTCTCTCTTTTTTATATGTGTCCATCAGTATGTTAATTGTATCTTCCATAGGTAGTGCAATTTGACTTGGAATTTCAGGAATATGTTCTTCTTTTTCTTGTTCAAAATCACTTGTTTTCTTTCATTCATCAACATATTCTATACTAACTACGACACAAGTGAATCCTTGTTTGTTAAGGGGATTTGGTGACTTACCATAAACTCCTAGCATTTCCGCCAAGGCTTCATCATGTTAAAAATATTTTAATGACCATCACTTGTTATATCAATTAAATCAAGATGCTTTCGAGTGATTTTTCTTAGAAGAACCACACATAATGGTGTTGACATTAAGTGAAGGCCTTTTTTTTCTTTTGTTATCTTAGAAGGGAAATATCCAAGACCCTTTTTTGTTCCTTGTATATTAGGCTCTATAGGAACAAAGATGCCTTATTCTTTCACACCACATTATTTTCCACTATAACCAAGTTGTTTCAAGAGCCTCATAACCTCTTTCATAAATCTTTTCCATTTCTTTTGGATTCAACAAGATGAAACATTGGGAAAATGGGTGATCCTAAAATTGGGGGAAATGTATGATGCACATATCTTCCTTATTTCATTAGGAAAAAGAGATCCCCTAGGGTAAGATTAACTTTCAAACCTTTGATGAGTCAACCTTGATGGAGTTATTGTTATTTTCCTTATGACTTAGGACAAGGTGAATCAGCCTAAAATACAATTTTGGGAGAAAGACTAAAAATAGTAAACAAACCCAATTATGCAATGTAACACTTGAAACATCAATTTAAAACCTTAATCTAGCATAGCCTACAAATTTTTGGCAGATCTAAGAAACATCAATATAACAAGGATTTGTAATGCACTTATCACTTTTCTTTATGATTGAAAATCATGATAAAACCCTATCCCTATGCTTAGGAATCCTACATAATTCACTAATAGGTACAATTATTCTTATTTGTCTTAGCATTTGCACCATATCTACAAGGTTGTGAAAAGGTAAAGGTGCATCTTTTGATATAGTTATATCACTAGCTTGAGGAATAAAAGGCATTGGAAAGCCATAGGGTTCATGGTAACTACCTTTGATGTCTTTATTTCTTCCTTTGTCTCCAACTCCATCAAATATTTGCGATGGAATATGTTGTTTCTTTATGATGGGATCTTTTTCTTTTGAATCATTCTTTATAGTTGTATATATCTCAATTTTGTTGCCTTTAGGGATATTTTTGTTGGTGTTTGATGGTTTTTGTATTAGATATTCCCCCCTCTTCATTACTGTCTCTTTGGGACTAACATTCCTAATATTAATTTATGTAAGACATCCCTCTTTCCTTCATTTTCCCATGGCACCAGGACATTACTTTTCTCCTTTGGAGGAACATCCATGCTCCTCAATTGGTAACCATTTAGTGCATGTATATATGCAGCCCCAACTAGTATTTACTTGTCTAAGTTATATGATGGTATCCTCCCTTGATCTTTTAGTCTCATCATATCTCAAAGATGTTCAAAATCATGAAGTAAAACTTCATATTATTTTGAATCAAGAATACGATCATTCTGAAATATTTTCTTAGCATTTTCATGATCAAAATACTCAATTCATAATTAAATTGATAGTGAAATGCATTTGAAAATTCAACATCTTCATCATACCAATGTGCATTCTCATGTTCATAATGAAATCATTCAGGTCAAGTTATTCCCTATAATAGAAACTACACACTTTTTTGGATCATGTAGAAGGTAGAAAATTTTACACTATAAAGAAGATTCTTAAAGATGTACATTATCTCTTCTCAGGGGATAAAGAGTTACCCCACTTTCTATTTTATAGCTCTTGGACTTGGGGAATTTTGTCTATCATGATGTTGTGTTCTTTGGACCAATCATAATTATATGTCCTATTATATAAATGTTGACCCTCACTAAAATGGGTTGTAGCATTGGGAGGTAGAAACACTTTATCATTATTAGCAACTTTGATAAATATTTCACAACACCCATTAGTTTGTCAAGTTTTTCTTTAGTAGTCAGGGGCTTAGTGTTGTGCCTTGCACCCACACCCCATTTTAGGTATGTCAAAATGGGGGATCCCCCTTTTTCTTTTCCTTCTTTCTATTTCCCTTCAATTATTTTCACTTGTTCTTTTATTTTCCTCCCTTTTTGAGGTTTCAAAATTTGTCCTTCAAGCATGCCTTCTTAGTTGGGCCCAATCCCCGAACCCTATTTGTTGTCTTCCTTTCTTTTCAAATTTTTTGGTGTCCATGTTTTGGAATTCATTTTAACTATCGTTGCCATCTTGATCTCTGACCCCCGATGAGGCATCTATCTTGTCATCCTCACCAACCACTTTTGCATAGCATTAACTTCACTGACATGTATTAATGGTCATTTGGGAATGCACCCCATTGATGGTTTTTATTCCCATTTTAGCTCATTTTAGCTCACTTTGCCCTTGATATATCAATCTCTGGTTTCTTTCAATGCTCAACAAATGAGTTGTGTAGTTCTAGTGTGATTATATGCATGTAGTGACTTTGGTGGTCATGTACTACTCATGTTTTCTATTCTTTCTTTCACTTTTTTGTCTTTGACTCCTCAAAATTTTCCATTGAACTAGGTAGGGCCCTTGTGTTTTCACCTAGTTTCAATGATGATTTTCTTCATGATTGTTTTTTTTTTGGTTCCTTTTCTTTTTGGTTTTGTGTGCATTGGTTTTTTTTACTTCCCATTTCCATTCATGGGATTTAGTTTGGGGTTTTTTCATTTATATGTGTCCTTTCATTTGCCATCTTGGTTCTTTGTTTTTCATTTTAAACCCTTGTTGAATCCCCTTTAACCCTGGCATGTCGATTGAGGTTGTTTCAAGTATGTCATTACACCTCAACAAGTTTTAAACCTCTTCGAATAATTTAAATCCTTTCTTAATAATTGGAATTCAATCATCTCCCCAAACTTCGATCCTTGATGGACCATGACTTAAACATTCTTTATACTCTTTTTCGGCCATCGGTGATTGGGGGTTCTCCTTAAGATTTGATTATATTGGGTACCATAGGTTAAGAGGTATTGTTGAACCCCAATCCTTAACAATTTTACCTTATGATTTTGGTGTGAAAGTATTGGCCATTAGTGTTTGGGTCTTCACCCTAACATCTAAACCAGGTCTTTCACAAGTGGTAAAGGTTGTTCCCGATTCTTGATCCTCAATAATATTTGCCTCAACAATTTTAGCCTTATTAACCTATTTGAGAATACCTTTAGAGATCAAAGATTGGAGATCAAACCTAATTCTTAATATTTAAAAATCACTTAGACACCATATCCACGATGCTTGATCCTTGAATATCACATCAATATGAAGTAGAAAAACACTTTTGGATATCAGGGACCGAATGTTTTCTTTAACACTCGTCAATCTTTTGAAGAAAATGATAAAGGTTATTCTTGATTCCCAAAACCCGATATAGGTTATAAAGTCAGTTAAAAGATTTTAGAATAAAGCAATGTGACCTTTTTACAATAATTAACATGATTCAATGCGTATTCCCAAAACCCAATTCTCGAAAAAATGCAGATTTTTACTAAGTATAAAACTTAAAGCTATTACTCTAAGGAACATTAATTGATAAAAAAATTGAGGGAAAATGGGGAAGATTATTCAAGTTTGACCTATAGAAGAAAATTTTCTCCATATAAATTTTATTTCCCCCTAATGGATGTTTGTTGGATATGTAAGAAGCATGCAAGAAGAAGGGGCAAGGATGAAATACCAATACAAAGGATACCACCCACCTTTTAAGAAGTTCTCTCCATATATGGATATTGGAGATACTGACTTGGGACATGTGAAAATGGATTAATTCTTGCAAAGGTTTCATCAAGTAGAAGATATGACAACCATGGTAACATCCTTGGAAACCTCAAGATTGGTGGAAGCAAATACATTTCCAATATCAATACAATCCCCAGAATTGGTTCTAAGTTGTGCACAAAATTATTATCATAGACAAAGGAAATTCATTACACCAACGAGATAAGTGGTATTAGACATAAGCTTTGACATGATAGAGAGGGTGTTTGGCATTCCTACCTTTCCTAATTATGAGGACATCAGTGTTCAATGATCTTTGACCCACTATGAGAAGAAGAAAAATACATGTGTTAACTTTATCAACATCCAACAATTACTAAATCCAAGGAAGTTAGTACTAAAAATGGTAAAATTATAGCATGGGAGTGAATTCAAGGAGGCTTCCAAAGATCAGATTGTGATCCTTAGCAGGATATATGGATACCCCCATGCCAAATATTTTCACCCATGGATGTGTTACTATACATTAACCATTGCTTTAGACAAGAGAATTGATTGGGCCACCATTATTAGTGATAAATTGCATGATCAATTGGTGGATGTATTGAAGAGTACCAAGTTTTATATGACCTCTTACTTGGTGTATTTGCTTTCTTATCAAGCTACCTTTCAAGGACTAAAAAGAGTGGGTTCCCTTTAGATGGTAGAAATACAAATCTATCATTCTTATCAAGATACCTTTCAGGGACTGAAAAGACTAGGCTCCCTTTAGATGGTAGATGGTTCCCTTTAGTTGGAAAAAATTCAAAATAATTATTGTGTGGTGAATGATGCCTTTGTGTATGCAATTATCACAAAGTTGGAAAATGAATAGACAAATATAATTTATATGGAAGCTATAGTTGAATTGAAGAACTAAGATATATTCAATTCAAGACCTTTACATATATTAAGATAGTAGGTTTTCACAAGATACCCTACAAGTTACCCATGCATCCTAGTGATAGGATAATTTTGGTAGAAATTTGTAGACAAGTGGTAGAAGTCCACAAAATGATAGTCGGTAAACATAAAAATGGATACTCGTTTTCCATTAAGGTTGAATTATATTCTTTTGAAAACATGCAAACAATAAAAATTGCTAAAGTTGAGATGGCTCCATGGACTATGAATTTATATAATGGCCCTAGAAAAAAGTTTTATTCAATTAAATAAATTAGCTAGGTCATTGGGTCTTATTACAAACATGATTTTTCCTTGGAGGATCATAGGGCCAATTGCATAGATGAATATGAGGTCAGATTGATGGACCATCTTAGGATAACTATCAAATTGATAAAATCCTACAACATAGAAAAAGTGACAAAAGAATTTCATAGATGGTAGGAATGTATTAAATCCTATATACAACACCCAAGGAGTCTTCGATCTATCTATCCACAATAAAGATTGTTCAATAGAGGAAGATCCATCTATTGAACACATGGAAACAAATGTTGTGGCTTTTTGTAAACAATGGTTAGATGCACCATTTCCCATGTTATAACTACCTTTCCCAAAGGCCTAGGATCAACAACCAAAAGGAGTTGGAGGATCATATAGTGATGCATCCACAAGGATAAAAGAAAAGAAAAAATCTAAGGAATTTGGTTCTAAGAGAAAGGAGTAAGAGAAGAGGACTCTAATAGAAACGAATGAAGAAGAAAAATAAGTCCCTCTTCAAAGGAAGAAGAGAGTACACACTCAGGTTGCTCCTACTTCTCAACCTCAATCTTCATCAATGTATCCTCCTCGTGAATCTCATACTCCAAACTTTTCTTCATTTCCACCTAATGAATCTCATATCCCATCTCCATCACCACCTCCTTCAATTCATCCTACCACTCCCAATGTGGATTCACCTCATCCACCTCCAATTCCTCCACCTCATGGTCCAAATCGTCCTCTAGCTCCACCACTTGATACTTATATACTTTCACCTCCACATCCTAAGCAAGGAAGGCAACTAAATGTAAATAAAAAATAGGTTGACATTGTGCATGAAGAGAGGTAATTCCTGTAATGAGATGATCGGAGAGTTTACAGAGTCATTACATGGGTTGGTGTAGATGAGAATTCTATTTGATCAAATGATGAAGACCAAAGCTAAAATTTAGAGATTCCAGGAGGAGTTAGCCAATTTTTATGAGTTGCAGGGAAGATTGGAAGAGTCCACATTTTCTCAAAGAATTAAATTGAAATATCATAAGGGGTCGAATATAAATGAATTCATTAATTCTTTTTCAAATAAATTCTTATAATTCAAGTGACTTAGGTGCAATTTTTTACTTTATGTATTCTTATTTTTTTAATAAATGTAATAAATCACCACCTTGGTTGATAAGTGTTGAAGTGGTGTGTGATTTCTCACTCAACCAATAACTTTTAGTTAGTTTTAGTTTAATTTATAATTAGTTTCAATTAAGTTTTTATTCACGGAAAGTCTCCTCTATTTAAGATTCAGTTAAAATCTGACAGATCCATAAACTTTGGGACACCCAATTCCTATTTATATCTACTTTTGAAACATTTGTAAGAGTTAGAAATCATTTGTGGATTACAGTGAACTATACACATTTTTCAACATGGATATTTTACTAAGATTTTATAATTTGATTTTTTTTTGGAAATCAAAGGATCGTGCTTGTTATTTCCCAAATGATATTATGGTCTTGGTGATGGTATGTTTCATTTTATTTGTCTAAATTAAATAATCTGGTAAAATATATATTTTTTATGATCTTAAGTAAAATTGTGTCTCAAATATGCTCATGTAATATGGTGGTGTGATTAAATGCGATTTAAAAATATATTTTTGTGTTTTACCTCATAAGGTAGCATTGTTATTGTATATGATTGTGTGAATCCTAATCAATGTAGTATGGGTTTCTTTGATTTTTCTTAACCATTCAAATCTGATAAATAGAATTAGATATATCATTGTCCATTTGATTTTTATTATTTCACTTCGACCTTAATTCTCTTTTGATATTTCTTTAATTAGATAATTTAGGATATTGTTTAAAATGTTTTTGGATCCCCTAAGCTTGTTATATGTTTGATAAAATAATAACATATCTACATTAAGTAATTTTGTATATGTTATATTTAATTGGATGTGAGATTATGTATTTTGGAAGTCTAGGTTACCAACAAAGACCCCTTATAAAATTAATTGCATAGACCATTGAGTTGTTCATCACAGTCAAGATTGACTATAAAGGAACCTTGGAGTAGGAATTCTTTATTTGCAAGAGGAATGGTGATTTATTGTTACTCAAAGTTGGTTGTGCTAAAACCACCATCAACACTTATTTTGATTCTTCTTTTTAGGTTGAGCCAGCTTGACATCAACTCTCTTGATATATTTTCTAGATGACATCATATTTATTTCAATATTGACGACAACATCATATGCTTCCCTAAGAGTTTGTGAATTTTTATCTCTGAGGCATTGCCCAATTTTGGCATCAAATGTAGCACAATACATAACAATACACATGGATTCATTAGGAACTAAATGTGGTGGCACTTTCCTTATTTTCATTATAAAATTGATGTTAAAATCTGCAAGTATTTCATTTACTCCTTTCTTGATGGTTATGAGCTTATGGATAACAAACTTGGGGTCAACTCTATCTCCATTTTTTAATCTAAAGACCCTCATGAATTCTTCCCATGTGTTAATACTAAAATATATGAGGCATATGTACCATTTATTTGCACTCTCCTCAAGGGACTGTGCAAACAATTTCATCATAACATCTTCATTTTCAATCTCACATTTGTTAGTGACATTATTGAAACACCTGAAATGTTGCTCACCTATGATTGCATTATTACATTGGAACCTTGGTATCTTTCCTTTCATTTCAATTAGGATTAGATTAGGGTAATTTGGGATGCCAAAAATGTTTAGTTGCATATACCTTTAAGCTCCTAGAGGCTGTCTAAATGGTGCAAATCTTTGATATTGCCTATGAGCACGATGTGACTTATTTTGCACATATCCTTCTTGTTGCTTTCAAAAAATTTAATTGTGAGGCTTGGGTATATGCTAGTGATTTAAATTTTACTATTATGTATCACAAGCATAGGTTTGAGCTATTTTATTATGTTCAACTTGAATTTATCGTTTCCTTCTTAAAACTTAGTCACTTAGATACATCTCCTCCTTTAAAACTCTCTCCCTTTCATCAACTTCCTCTTGATAGGCATCATGGAATGTTTGGTCATGCCAAAACATGTGAGAACCTATGGGGGAATTTTTTTGCTAGTCTATTTTATTAGGCATGTAATATTTCATCACATTTACATTTTTAGACCCATCTTTAACCTTTCTACCAATCACCATATTTTTACTCCTCGTATCACATTCATCAACATTCATTGTTTCTTTTTTGAGTGGTTGGTTGATGTTCAAAGTTAATAGAAGTGTACTAATATTGGTCTTTTAAATTGACAACAATGTTGCCTCTACCTAAGGTACTTTCCAACTTTATGTCATTTTGTCCAAAAGAACTACTTCCATCTTTTATTTTCCCTCTAGTGCATTGATTTATTGCATGATCTTATCTACCTTCTTATGCACACCAATCTATACATGCTATTTTCTTTATCAATTTTTGTCTTTTTTGGGGTCTTTCAAATTTTATCAGGTTTCACAATAGAGTCACCACTCCTCACTATAAAGTAGTAGCCCAAAGATGGTGTGTTAGTCATGGGGCTCAACCATAATAACTATGGTAGGGGTTGAGCACCAAATTTCTCCTTTAAATCTATGCAAACCTTCATAAATAATGTTTTTTTAGCACCATCATATTAAATCTAGTAGTTGTAAGGCCAAATAAAGTTATTAATGAAGCTTTGAGTCATCCAAGATGGTAGGTGGAGTTAGCAGAAAAAAAGGTGGGACTTTCAGATAGTCACGAGTTGGAGGAAAATCATACTACATGTTGAGGATTAGTGTGTTAGGGAATTAGGGAAGTCATGCTAGTGAGGAGGAGAAAATGGGGAAGCTCAATAGGGGAACTTTGAAAAAGGAAAGGTGTTTGGGAATTTGGGATCGAAGTTGGAGATGAGGCTTAATTTCATATTGAGCTAAGGGGAAGTTGAAATTCTGATTTTGATAGGTGTTAATGTAAAGGTGTGATAAAGTTTAAGTTTTTGAGGTTTAGAGGGAAGGGATACTCAAACAGGGAATGGCCAAAAGTCTAACTTCGAAGGACTTGAAATTTATTGGGATGTAAGGGATCAAGGTTTGGGGAACGAAGATGTAACAAAAAGGGTACCAAAAGGGATGGATGGATGAGAAAGTCTGCAATTCTAATCCTAATATAGAAAGGATTTAAGCCTTTTGCATGCTATCAAGCTTTAGGGAACGAGAAGAACTTATACCACATGCTAGGAATGACATCGAGGTATGGGAAAGTTTGATACTTTGATAGAAATATAGAGCCTTAGAGGGGGAAAGTGGAATTTTAGGAAAGGAATACCAATGATGACAAGTTTGACAATGATGTATGGATGTGAAACTCTAAAATGTCGAAAAACAACAAATACAAATTTTACTAGGGCATGAGTGGGTTGGCAAGATCAATGGGGAGGGTATGTAGCTATGAAAAACCCTAAAAGTTTGAAAGGCTAAGAAACACACAAAACATTAGGTAAACCCTAGAAATGACCCAAGCTTAGATCTTTTAAGGATTTTTAATTTTTTCACACTTAGGGGACCCATTTAGGATGTCTCGTATTGGTTATAATTAGAAATGGGTCAAACATGAATAAGACACTTAGAAGGGAAGGAACTCAAGCAAGATTTTACATCATAGGTTTGAGTCCCAATAGGTTCATCGATATATTTTTCTTAATCCAAAAGACTATCATCATCATAATATTCATTTTGATCGATAAGACTTTCATCATCACCAAAGTCAAAGGGATTTACATGGATAGGTGGAAAAATAGGATCACGATTTCTTGCTTTAATTAGGCTAGAATTGAAAAAATTTAGCTCAAGTTGTTGCATGGCTTTAGCATACGAAAGAAGACAATAAAGACACATGAATTTCCTAGCTATTCAAGTAGGAGTGTTTAGTTTTGTAGGCCCAAAGATATATTATGACCTAGTTATGAATAGTATGACCTATTGAGGGGGAAATTAAAAAATGATTAGGGAGATTCTTTTGATTACTAAGATTACCTTGAAATACAATAGAAGATCATACACATCCTTAAATCACACAAACACAACAAATAATTTATTTTACCTTTAAAAATAAAAGTATACATGAAAACACATAAAAGATGTTCCAAGTTATTTTTTGTCAAATGAACCTACAACACACATGTTAGTAGTTTGATTTCATGAATTATCTTCAAACACACAAACCTACAACAAGAGGTTAGAAATGACACAAAAATCTCAAAGAGGCCCCTCTAATTATGAGTGTTAGTAATAAAAGTGTAAAAATCTATGAAAGTAATTAATTGGGTACAATTACACTATTACACATAGTGTATACACCATAAAAAATATATACATTATTGGAGAGTCCCTACTAATGTCCAATAGACTTGGTGTCAGACACACAATGCAAAGTAAAACCTAACTAAACAGTCCACTAAACCCTTGGAAAGACCTTCATCAAATTATCAACCAGGGTTATTCATGAGCTTGTGATAATTTTTCCATTGTATGTGCTTCCAAAGACTCGAGACTACCTACATCATCCTAGCATAGGTTTTTACACTTGCTGATAAATCACAAAAATGCATAATAGTAAAAGAAGTAATGTTCGCATTATTGCTACAAGTACCTACAGTGAAGGATTGTGACTAGTTCACGTCAAGAAATGAATCCTAAAATTAACCAATACTGTTAGTTAAACCTACACTTCGAAGTACAACAAACTAAATAATGAATGTAAAACAATATTTTTTCATGGATTCATTCATAACATAGAGAATCTAATTTAATAACATGCATTCATGAAGTAACTACTTAAACAGTAATAAATGTACAGAAGATAAAGTGGGGAATAGTTACCTTGAGTGGCCCTTGCTCAAGTGACTATCTTCACAGATTTAACCCAAATCTAACTCCTCAGATTAACGTAATCATGACAATAATGAAAAAACTATTCATGGCATAACTCAGAATATCACAATCTAAGATTATGTTGGAATATCTTATTCAAAAGATCATGAACATTGTCTATATAAAAACAAGAACTAAAAATGGAAGTATCCTTTGTTATATCCGCTACTAAATAATTAACCAACTTAACTTACATCTCAACCACCAAACCATACATATAGGCATGGGGAATTTTATTGAAATAAGGACTCTAAACCAAAATAATAAATTACCACTCCCTACATAACATAGTGTGATAAAGTCTGATCAACTAAACCATAACTGAAAAGGAAGAAGAATCCAAATAGAACCATGACTCTGCTGCAACAAGAATTAGAACATGGACTATTGAAACAGTCATGCTAGACTCCTAACTGTAATAGAGTTCTTCTCATTTAGCTTCTTTATTAAATTTCATAATGATGCATAATCATCTTCGATAAGTGCCTCAATTTCTGCATTTTCTACACTCAACTTATTCTAAAACATCCCCTGCATCGCTGTCCAAAAATTTCTTTGGTTGTGGGCTACGCCTCCCAGTTGTTGTGGGTTATAGTCTACCTCCTCTAGCTCCTTGGCCGCAAAGATTTAGTTCATAGAACAACTACATAATACTAATAAACATAGCTTAAGCACATATATTCATTGCAATTCATACATATCCACACATCAATTATACAATAACTATCACATTATAACCATATTTCGATATACTTCAAATCACGTTCAAGTTTGTTTAATGAGCATAAAAGATAGTAAAGTGTGGGAATATGTATGAGATAAGTGTTTGGGAATGTCTATG
>CM021104.1:130648341-130679406 GCA_007115665.2 Sequoiadendron giganteum
GTAGAAGAAGAATCACCTCTATTCTTTCTATTTTTTTACGTTTTAGAAGAAGTTGGGGTTTCATGAGCCTCTTTTGCTACAGGTTGATCAAATGTTGTGTGTGGTGATCTTTGCACACTTTTCTCCTATGGTTCTCCCCTACTACAGGTAGGTGAAGCAGCAGATGAAACATGGGGCATTTCCCTTAAAGATGCAACAGGTGACTCTAGGTTTTTTGGGACTGCTAGTTCCTCAAGAATATTGTTAATGTGTTCACAGATCAAAAAGCTCTCCCAGGAAACATGTGGGTACTGAACCCTAAGGATTCTCTTTACTAATAGGGTAACCAAATAGTAATTTGATAGAGTTGAATCATTTATTTTCCTTTCATACTCAGACCCCATTCACTTTAATAAATTATAGAGGAAATTAGGTACATTAACCAGTTTGTTGTGACAAAGGTGACTCAAAAGTTTAAAATGTATAGTATATATAAGGGATTGTATACCATCACAAGTGATATATTTAACAATGTAAGAATCACAAGAAGCCCATACCCATGGAAGTGGCAACCTCTTGGTACCTTGTGATGATGAGTCAAGGTTTTCTCAAGGCTCCCTGAATTCGTCCTTGGTAGCTACTACATTTTCTCTAACAAGGAATTCAACTCCATTTCTTGGTAGACCAAATACCTCTACAATTGTAGCCTTTGAAGCATCCACCCTCAATCCTCCGATGGTGGCTTCATCATGTTGGAGTGTTGTTGCAAACTTCCTTGTCATATCTTCATTGTATTTAGTTAACTTTAGGAAGTAATCTATGACCCTGCTCTTGTGAAAATGAGCAATACTAATTTTTCCTCCAATATCTATTGGTGTGCAAATGGTTCCCTCTTGACAATATCACCTCCCATGATGGGATAATCTTAGTTTTCTCTGCTCAAACTCTAGAAATTTCAGCTCACAATTCAAATTCACCAACCCACCAACCCTATATGTCTGCTATACTTGTATGCACTTATTCCACTACAACTTCAATTATTATGTCTTCTCCCTCTGTTTCAACTATTTTAGCTTAAATTGGCTTGGAAATTGGCTCAAAATTAGGGAACAAGAGACAAGAAGATTGCAGAAGGGGCAAAAAGGGTTTGTGTGTTTGTTTCTTTTGGTGGAAAAATTTTAAAAACCTTGAAATAATATACTATCTCCCCCCAACTAAAATCTTGAAGTGACCTCACTTCAATGTATGTCATAAGGCGAATGGAATGATTATAGTTTATGGAAATAAAATTAATGAATGTAAAGCATGTAGAATTAAATGTAAGGAAATATTGAAAGCATTGGAAATATATGTTAATTATGGAAAATTAGTATGTGTACCTATCACTTTAGATAAACTTAACTCCGCATGTGTGAAGATTTTGTAAGAGTGTCTGCAACTTCATTTTGATTTGATGTTGGTTAATTGCTATGGGTGATGGAGGAGATGACAGTTTGGCGTATGTGAATTAAAGGCTATAGAATGTACAATGCATGAAAGATGAAGTGATTGTTCAAATGCATGAAAATTGAGGTAGGTGATGTGGAATGGAGTGGTTAAGTTTCATGTATTGATATGAAAAGCTTATGGATGCATGTGCAGAAAAAGTAAAAAGTGGAATGATTGTGGATGATATGCAATTAAGATGGCACAATTTTTTGAATTTCCTGACAGGTAATTATTGTGGGTACCTTCAATAATAGGTCTCGATTTGAACTATGGTATCTTTTACTCATGATGCTATGGGTCCCTACTGCATAGTGGAGCATTCTTGTAAAATATTGTTGATTGTGTCACCTATGTGGTGTGTGCACATGAACTAGGATTAAGAATTATACCCGAGTTCTCTCAGGAGGTGAGCTATATAGCTCATCTATTGATTCACTATGAGAAACAAAGTACTTGTTGTTGAGTTGTCATCTTGTGGTAGTATATTTGTATCAAAATCACTGCTTGGACCATATTAATGCATTATAGAAAGAAGGAAATCATCTTTTTTTGTTGGATTCTTATAAATTTGTAGTCTATAGCCATTGACCAACAATGAAAATCTAACTGCATCTATTGTCTACAATTTGACTACTCCATTTGGAAAAACCTAATGTATTTCATATGGTCCCAACCATCTAGATTGTAGCTTCCCCTTATAATCTTTATATCTGGAATCATATAATAAATCCCAGCCACCCACATTGAATTCTTTAGTCTTTATAAATTGGTCATGCCATTTAGTCCTTTGTTTTTGAATTATCTCTATGTGATGCATGACCTCCATTCTAATTTCATCCAACCCATTCAGATTGTGTAGCCTCTCATTTTGTGTTGTTTTCAATTCCATGTCTAGTTCAACCTCTATCCTAAGTGTCTTGTACTCAAACTCAATTGGTAGAACTATTATTTTACCATACACCAGTTCATAAGGTGTGAATCTTGTAGTTGTTTTCCTAGTTATCCTATAGGTCCATACTACCTCAAGTAACTTGGCTTCCCAATATTTTCTATGACTCTACACTATTTTGGTTAGAATATTCTCAATCTCTTTGTTTGTAACCTCCACCTACCCATTGGCTTGGGGGTGATAAGATGTTGATTTTCTATGCTTGATTTCATATTCTTGAACCAATTTAGAAATGAATTCTGAAGTGAATTGGGGACCTTGATCAACCAAAATCTCTTTAGGTACTCCATACCTGGTAAAGATGTCTTCATACAAGAATTTAGCTACATTCCAATCTCTAGCAAATTGTAATGCCTTGACTTCAACCCACTTTATCTCATAATTTGTACAAACTAAAATATACTCCTTGTTATTGGATGCTAGTGAAATTGGGCTTATAAAGTCTAGCCTCATTTATCAAATGGTTCTAGTGGCAATTGTGGCTGCAAAGGCATCTCATATTTCCTTATTGGCTTGCCCATCCTCTGACATCTATCACAACTCCTTGTATATTTTACTGAATCCTTATGAAGAGTTGGCCAATAGTAGCCAATTGTTAAGATTTTGAGTGCAGTCCTTTTGGCTACAAAATGACCCCCACAAGGCTCATCATGGAAATATTTTAGGATGTTAAAGACCTCATCCTCTCTTATGCATCTCCTCATTATATTATTCGACTTGTGAATAATAGGTAACCAACTACCCAAGAATATGGAAAGCTTTTATGTACCAACTGTCTATTTTCTCTAAAAGAGAAGTGTGATAGTATTTGTCCTACCACTAAGTAATTTGCAATGTCAAAAAACCAAGGTGTGTGTACATTGATAGAAAAAAAATGCTCATCTGCAAAATAATCATTCACAACACCTTCTTCTAGTTGTGTTGGTAATCTAGACATAAAATTTTCCACCACATTAGCCTTCCCAGGCTTATCCACAATTGTTATAGAAAATTCATGTAGTAAGAGCAACCATCTAACTAGTCTACCTCCAACCATAGGTTTATTCATTAAATATTTTATTGTGGTGTGGTCGATGTGGATAAAGACTAGGTACCCTATGATATAGTGTCTAAACTTGTTTATTGCATATACAACTGCCAACATTTCTTTCTCTATGACTGTATAGTTGAGTTCTACTCCTTGTAAGTTTTTGCTAATGTAGTAAATAACATACTCCTTATTACCTTCATTTTATCCCAATACTACTCCTATGGAAAAGTTAGAAGCATCAATTTCTATATGGAAAGGAAACCTCTCAAGACAAGTTATTTTGTCAAGGTTGTCTTAAGTGCTTCAAAAGAGTGCTAACATCTTGTGGTCCATTCAAATTATATATCCTTGGTGAGTAAAACAAATAGAGGTGCTATAATTTTGTTAAATTCCTTAATGAACCTTCTATAGTAGCCTACATATCCTAGAAAACTCCTTACATCTCTTTGTTTTTGTGGCATAGGAAGTGTGGAGATTATCTCAATCTTGTTGGGATCCACTTGAATTCCTTCACTTGATATAAAATGTCCTAGAACAATCCCTTGGGTCATCATCATGAAGTGTTTCTCATGACTTAGGGATAAATTTTATTCTTGAAACCTTTTCAAAACCTTCTCTAGATTGCTAAGTGCTTCTTCATATGTTTCTCTATGAGTGGTGAAGTCATCTATGTAGATTTACATGGAGTCATGAGCATAATCTGAGAAAATACTTAGCACTGCTCTCTGGAAAATGGTTGGGCCATTATATAGTCCAAAGAGAAGAACATAATAGGTATATGTGCCCCAAGGGAATGGAAACGTGGTTTTATCTTGGTCCTCTAGAGCTATCTTTATCTGGTTATAGCCACTAAATCCATCTAGAAAGGAGTACTTTTTACCTGCTAAGGAATAAAACACTTGGTCAATGAAAGGTAGTGGAAAGTGATCCTTTCTAGTGGCTATGTTTATCTCCCTATAATCCACACATACTCTCCATTTTCCATATTTCTTGGGAACAATAACTAGAGGTGACACCCATTGACTGTCAGAAATAGGGTAAATGAAGCTTGCATCTAGTAACTTTTGTAGCTCAATTTTAACTATTTCTCTTAAGGTAGGATTCATCCTTCTCTCGGGTTGCTTAATTGATTTGAAGCCATCATTTATGTATATCCTATGTATGCACAGGTCTGGATCAATCCCCTTCATTTCATGTTAGTCTCATGCAAAGGCTACTACATGTGTTTATAACACAATGTTTATGGAATTCTATTGTTCCTCAGTTAATCCATTATTAGCATTCAACATTTTACTTGCTATGATTTCTAATGTCTTGGATGATAATTATATAGATGAAAGGTCAAGTCCACTAATGTTTGGGACACATTGTTGTGGAAATGAAGAATGGAAAAGTTTGGATACTTCTTCTGATGAATTTGCAGGTATAATATTTTGTAGTGGATCCTACATACATGAAAGGCAGTCTTATTGTTGCAGGTCCCTACCATAATTATTCAGAATGATGTGATCAATTAAATCATCCTCATCTTGATTTTTCAATAGGGGTTTGCATTCAATAGTCATGAGATTTTGTAGGGAATAGTGGCCTTCTTCATCCAAGGTAGGCCATATAGTCTACTCTAGATTTTCATGAGGTTAGGCTGGCAGATAGAGGACCAATTTCTTAGTCACAATTCCATTTGATATTATCAATGTTCCCAGACCTACAACCTATAAATGCATCATTCGTTGCTAACCATGGTCTACCTAGAATAAGTGGATATCTTGCAAGGTTGGCCTTTGGCTGCAAGACTATGAAATCTACAAGATATTCCCATGAATCTAATGCTATGACTAAGTCCTTAATTATCCCCTCGGGTTTCACTATTGACCTATCTACCAACTGTAAAACAGGAGGTGTAGGTCTAAGGTTTACTAGTTGTATTAGTTGCATTGTCTCCTTAGTCATGACATTAATGGTTGCCCCTAAATCAATCAAGGTTTTTTTGATAAGGGTTCCATTTATCTTAACGTCCACTACTAAACTTATAGGGTTTGTATATTTAGGGATGGTTATATTCCCTAGCATAATGTTAGCAAGGTTCCCTAGGACTTGTACTATCTGAGGGTCCTTCCTCTTTCTCCCTGGATTTTTAAGACAAAGGTTTCTTATTATCTTGGTGTAAATTGGAATTTCGATACTCACATCCTTTAACTGACACAAAAGGTATGGCTCATCTTGGTTGTGATGTCTTGGAATAGCTAAACTCTCAGGGGATGGAAGCTCTAGACTTGAAATAGTCTGGTTTCCCTTATTTGACTCAGGCTCTAGAAGTGAATTTTCTAAAGCTTTTGTAGTGGGTTATGTGTGGGTGAAATATTTGAATCCAAATAAAAAAATCAAACACACATTCATGCAATGTATTTGATAAAAGGAAATCTAAATAGCAAAATAAGAAAGCTACAACTATCCTCTTAATTCATTCCATGGTTCTCTAATCTCAAGGACCTCTGCAAATCATGCTCTCAGATCTTATTAAGGTTGCACATGAACCTGCAAAGATGAGAACCTAAGATACGAAACACTATGATGAAATATACATGCCTATATTTTTGTATTTTCAATATTTGATGCTTGAAGACTAAATGATCCTATGATGAGATGATGCTAAAATCTAGAAGTTGCTAAGATTAATGATGCTAATCTAATGGAAATTCTATATGAAAGATGAAATAAACTAAGCTATTTAAAGTAAAATTTCCATTATAACTCTACATGAAACTAAGATGCAAACTAAACTACAAAGCTCTCCAAATTGCTCTCAAATTTCTCTAAGAATTATGTGGCATAAGTTTGTGCTCTCAATCCTTATGAAAAGTTGTAGAAATCGCTCTTATTTATAGATTTTTCAAGGCTCAAGGTGATGTGGCAACAATGGATGGTAAGGACTGTGATCCTGCGGCATCAACGATGGAGCACCAGGAGGTTGGAGAGAATCAGGGAGATGATTCCCTTTAGCAAAACAATTTGCCAAGTGTTAAAGGGAATCAAAGAGAAGGAGAAGCCATGTGTCAAATTTGGTTCCAAATTGGTTGCAAAGTTGTTGAAGATAATTCATATTTTCTAATTTAGAAAATTCATTTTTGTGAGACACATGGTGAGGTGGCAGGTGAGTTGGAGGTGGTTAGAAGAAATATGGAGACATGTGCTAATTTGAATTTAAAAATTTAAATTTAAATAGAAGAGGGAAAATCAATTAAATAACAAATTGATTTAATTTGTCCATTTAATTAATTTAGGAAGAAAGTGAATTTTAGAAAAGAATTAAAATCATGAACTACATAAATAAATTTAACAATTTATTTATAATAGTAGAGGAATTAGAAATATTAATTAAATAACAAGTATTTAATTAATTTGTGCTCCAGACCATTTTTGTGTGCATACATTTTGCCCCTCTTTGAAGTGATGTGCACAGTCGCATTGCTTCAAAGAAAAAAATTTCTAGACCGCAATGATAAAAATTTACGACGTGCCCCAAACACTTGATTTTGTGATAATGATGAAAGGATGCCCCCTCGGGAGATAAATCAGGGATTTTTGAATTTTTAATGATTTTTTTTATGATTAAATGATTTTTCAATGATATGTTGATGATTGTCACATTTGATGAGGATGACCTAATTTATTTCTCGATAATGATAATAGTTCAGCCACAATGTTGATTAGTTGATAAAAAATGCCCCTCTTGAAAAATAAAATAAATGTCGCCATAATCACCCCTTAATTAGCCCTTAAAAGATCAAAAGGGGTAAAATAGAGCTCATTTGTAACTTGTGCATTTGAAAAACTTGAGAGAGAGAAGAGCTAAGATGGACAAGATTTCGTACCACACACACAAATTTGAGTGAATTCGTTGTCACCAACGTCCGACCACGTATGGACCTTCGGTATGTACCCCGAAAACCTCTTTTCCAAATTTGAATTTGAATTTTTCCCACTTTAATTTCATTTAAAAATTCAGTTATTGCACATGTTTTAGCGCATTAGGTTAGTGTTTTAGTGCATTTGAAACCCTCTTTAGTGCATTGAGTCATTGTATTAGGGCATAGGGTTAGATTAGGTCTAAAATTAGGCTAGCACATTTGGTCGTCACTTCAGCGCATTAGGGTGTTAGATTAGCGCATAGGTAAGATAAAGCAACGCATTAGGTAGGTCAGTTAGCGCATTCGGGGAATGACGCATCGGGGCCATGTTCTGGGGCATCTGATCCATTTTCTAGTGCATCCATGAAATGGCACATAGAAGGCATGTTCCAGCGCATCCGATAGATTTTCTAGTGCATCCGGTAGAGTGGCGCATAGAAACTCTATTTTAGCGCATTGAGCCAAATTGAGAATTTTGAATGATTCCTCCTAGATTTTGATGGTTGATGATCTCATCAACCGATGATAGGATAATATTGATTTATAGGTTGATGATCATCCTCATGATAGGCGAGGAACGATGATAAGATTTGATTGAATTGATTGATTGATTGATCAGATTTATGATCATCCTCATGATAGGCGAGGAACGAGGGTAGGTTGATTGATGTTGATCGATCTCATGAAAAATGAGAGTCGAGTGATAGGATAGGTGTTCCTCGAGATTTGATCCAAATCTCATGTGAGTTGATTAGATTAACTGATATGCTTGATTGATAGGCTGATTTGATTGATTTGCTGACTTGATGCCTTAATTTTATTCTAGGAGGGTGGCTTAGGGAACCTACAAGTTCGCGAGCACTTTCCTAGGACATGGGATATGATCCCATAGTTGACTCTGGTAGATCTTGCCATTATTGATCAATGTGGTCTAACTTTGTTGATAGGCGTTCCCTAGTACCGGATTAACCATGGGCTACTGACAACACTTGCAAAGTGATGGCACAAAGACCACAACACTTTCCATTTATTGACTAGAGAGATGACAGTGACCCCTGAGGATGTTTGCTGCATTTTGAGGATACCAATTGTGTGGGAGCTGGTGGTATACAATCACGAGGAGCAGGGGGTATAGATGTCATTCATCAGCTGTTTCAAGATTATCAGTTCATTAGTTATGAGATCTCTTGGAGAGAGTTGATTGTGACTCACCAGCCCTTACCATACGTATTAGCAGGATTCATTGGAGGATTTCTCTGCCTCGATCATAGGTCAAAGGGCTTTTTAGTTGGCTAGGGATGGGTTTTGGATGGTATGATAGCCCATGGTACGAGGTATGCTTGGGTTTCGTGCATGCTGACACATTTGTATCATGATTTGCACCATGTAGTGTATCTTTGGGCAAGCAGTTTGTCAACAGGATGCACCTTATTGTAGCTTTGGGCTTGGGAGCACATAGCCATTACACAGCCAGTGAGAGGCAGGGCTCGGCCAGTAGGACGACTGTATGTTTTTGGATACACAAGGCCACTTGTCCAGCATAAGCTAGGCATGTTGGAGTATTGGAGGCAACTCCTCGATGATTTAGACATTGTTATTTGGTGGTCATATCTTGATTTTGAGGCCTGGGCAGAGGATGGTGTGAAGATGCCTTGCATGTTTTGCAGTAGGTATCTGATTGGGAGGACCCCCTACATCATTGAGAGGTTTATGTTTGGCAGGGTGCACAGATAGTATGGTTGCATCCAGGGGATGCCACAAGGAGTGGCACATTATGCCAGGTACAGACAAGATATTCCAAAGTGGGGGCCAGCCCTTGACTATGATGCAGCATGTGTGGAGTACTACAACTTATAGTCGATTTTGTGGCAGTATGTCAGAGAGGTGGTAGATGGGCAGATGATGACAGTGTATGCCAAGTACTTTCACACGGACACATTTCCACGTATATTGAGTCCAGATGAGCCTGCACTGATTTTGGAGGTCGAGAGGAGAGTAGGGCCAACTGCACAACCGAGGGGAGGAGATGGAGGTGAGGAGGAGGCAGGGGATGACGGAGGTGATGATGGAGGGGATGGAGGGAGAGATAGGGGTGGAAACGAAGGGGGTGGAGATGGTGGTGGATATGGAGGAGGCAAAGGATTAGCACTAGACTTTGGGGTCATCCCCAAGAGGAGGAGATCAGTGCCAGGTGGACAAAGACTAGTGATTCTTAGGATGTCCTCCCAGAGGTAGCAAACTCAAATTACCGGGTTACAGGCTCAGGTGCAAAAATTCCAGAGCCAGATTTAGACACTACAGGCATAGCTTGCATAAACACAGACACAGGATCCATCATAGTTACAGCTACAGGGGTAGATGGTGTAGTTGCAGGCCCAGGTGGCCACCCTTACTACGGAGAGAGATGCTTCCAGGAGGCAGGCGAAGCAAGCTGTGGCAGTGGCTAACAAGGTACAAACCATGGCTCAGGGTACTGGTATAGGTGACCTCGTTAGAGAGCTCAAAGAGTCTGCCAAGGAGTCAGAATACTATAGGAGCAGGTATTATGAGGCAGTGCCAACTGCACAAAGGGTCAGTTATGCTAGATCTAGATTCGGTCGCTCCCAGTCCCATACCACCAGCAAAGGGGTTACACAACCACTTTCAGGGGGACCACTAGGTGGACCTCCACCAAGGCCAGGGCCATCAGGGGCAAGACCATTAGGAGTAGGGTGTTAGGCAGAGGCCGACTACTTCTGGGGGCAACACCATAGGGTCACATGGTTAAACATGATTTTATTCCATCTTGATTCAGAGACATGGCCTTGTGCCACATTTTTGATATATCATATCTCAGTTGATTTGATATCATTGTACACTTGACATGTTATTATTTTGAGGTTATATGATATGCAGCGGCATTTATTGATCTATGATGTTTTTATTATGGATGGATGCATTTAATTTATGTTCTATGTGATGATGATATGTTATACTATTATGTCGTGGATGCATTGATGAGATGATATTATAAAAATGATATGAGATGCATTGTGTTTTTGTATTTTTCCCATGTATACCAATGTATGGATCAATGAATGCAAGTAGTAATGATTTTACTATGTAATGCAAATGTATGATGTATGGTTTATGGATTTAAAATGTATGATGAATGATCGAATTGTTATGACATATGCAGATGTATGGATAATGAATGCAAATGTATGATTTTATGTTATGCCCCAATGTATGATTATGGATTATGTAGTGAATGTAATTATGCAAATGAAATGTAATGCACTTTCCTGTATTTTTAGCATTTTTTATGCAAATATGTGACCTTAATGTATAAATGTAAGTGAATTATGATGCGGAATGAATTATGATGTTATTATGAATGAATGAATTTGGAATGCATTTATTTTGAGCGGGATGTATGATATGAATTACAAATGTTGGTTTTATGAAAAATGATTTATGTTTTTGAAATTTTTCATGATGCAAATGTTATAATGAATGAATGCAGATGTATGATGTCTAGTATGATTAATGATTTGATGCATGGATGTATTTATGATGATGCTTTTTATTAATATGATGTAGAAATGTCAATGCAGATGAATGATGTGTTTTTGTTATGTCAAGTGTACTCAATATTGTAGTGAGAGATAACATCAGCCCTGAAAAATCTATAATGAAAATGCAAAACTAAAATGAATGCAATCCTATCTATGCAATGTTGGCATCTTATTCATTGTGCTTATTATCATCATTGAGCATTTTATTATGTTGAAAGTTAGTACAAACATCGATGGTATAATTAGACCATGATGACCTGAGTACAACTTCCATAAAACTTCCATTGAGATTTGATAATACAAGATAACACAAGCATCTAGGTATAATTAGACCGAGATGACTTGAGCATCACTTGCGTAAACAGACAAGAGTTAATCTTGTTCCCATGCAAATTCAGAATGTCATCAATGATTCTTTGTAGAGCATGTCCCATGAAAATTTTCATAGTAGTAATGATTGACTCACAGACAACAAACAAATAAAATATCATTCTCCATCATAGATCCTCTAGTTCATGACATCACCGAGGTACTCCTAAAAAATGATATCAACAATGAAGATACATCAAGTGAACATTTGTTTTTAAAAGTGATCCATCCATGATTTAGAAGATGATCCTTTAGTGATGATTGATTTGAATTGTTTGTTTTGATTTGGATGTGGATGGGTGATTGACTTGTTTGATGTTCAACTTTGATGATGTGACAATTATAATGATTATTGAGCTTGCCAAGTTTTGCCTTGTTGTTTCCTTGCTGGTTGGTTTAAATTCAACGGATGTTTGCCCCCAGTGAGATCAGGATTTTTCCCCCAGTGAGAGACATAGGATTTATTATGGATATGTACAATGACGACCAAGCCAAGGTGAGACATGATCGCAACAGTCGGATATGGACATGAAGGTCGTTGTATGATAGGCATGAATGCGTAGTGATAGCAAAAAGCATACGATCAACACACACTCAAATAGACGGAGAAGCCGACCCTACTACAAATAGCGCCTATTTACTAGGTTTTCACCACTTGCTTTTATTGCACTTTTTCAAATTTTATGAAATTTTTTTTGTTGTTACCAAGACGCCTGTTTGCCAAGTTTTCACCAAGGTAGCGATTTTTATTTTTTTTCACTTTTTTTGTATTTTTCTCTTTTCAATTTTTTTTTTCTTTTTTGATCTTTTGATTTTTGTTGTCACCAAGATGCTTTACCAAGTTTTTCATCATGCACCATTTTTTTATTTTCACTTTTTTGTTTTTCTCTTTTCAATTTTTTTTTGTCTTTTTTGATCTTTTGATTTTTTTTTTGTCACCAAGACGCCTGTTTACCAGGTTTTCGTCAAGGCGACCATTTTTTCAAGAAATTTTCTAACTTTTTAGGCTTTCTTCAAGACTTTTTCTACTTTTTATGATTTTTTCAGGACTTTAGACATGCACTGGTTGCATTATGTGTAGAACTTTTTCAGGTGAAGGTTGTTCATTGGTTCTTAAAATAGATCCCCTTCTAGTGTAGATAATTGATATGCCCCTGATCCAAACACTGACACTAACAAAAGGACCCAACCAGTTTAGCTCAAATTTTCCCTTCTTCTCCCGATGCTGTTGATTTCGGGGATTTTCCTTTAGTACTAGATCACCCACTTGAAATATCCTAGGTTTAACCTTGTGATTGTAGCTTCTAGAAATTCTCTGCTAATATGCTTTAAGGTGGTCTATTGCAAGTTTTCGACATTCATCTAACAATTCCAGCTCTTGTATCCTAGACACACGATAATCCTCATCTAAAATGAGACCTCTCAAGGACACACGGAGAGATGGTATCTCAACCTCAATGGGAAAGACGGCTTTAGATCCATAGACAAGGGAATATGGTGTAGCACCTGTGGGAGTGCAGATGCTTATATGATAGGCCCACAAAGAAAGATTCAGTTGAACATGCCAGTCACGTCCAACATCATTGGCGATTTTCTTTAAGATTTTTAGGATAGTTTTATTTGAGGCCTTTTCTTGGTCGTTCCCTTGAGGGTAATAGGGTGTAGAAAATTGTTGTTGGATACTGAACCTTTCACAGAGTTCTTGTACATCTTGATTCTTGAAAGGTTGGCCATTGTCAGTAACTATGGACTGAGGGATACGATACCTGCAAATGATGTAGTTCAGGATGAATGATGAAATTTTTTTCCCTGTGATGGTGATGAGAGGCATGGCTTCAACCCACTTCATAAAGTACTCCATGGTTGTGATGATGAACTTGTGTCCATTAGACGAAGATGGGTGAATTTTTCCTACAAGATCTAATCCCCATTGACAAAATGCTCATGTTGATGCAAAGGGATGCAACTCTTGTGTTGGTGCGTGGATCAAATTACCATGGATCTGGAACTTCCGACATGTCTTGAAAAATTGGAAGGATTCTCTCTCTATAGTCAGCCAGTAGTATCCCAAATGGAGGAGTTTCTTGGTGAGGGTTAAACCACTTGAATGAGTGCCACAAATACCCTCATGGACTTCTTGTAAAGTTGTTTCAGACTCATCGCTTTCTAGACATCATAAGAGAGTTTCATCAATACCTCGTCGGTATAGTATATCTGCTATAAGGGTATGGCGAGAGGCTTGGCAGATGAAATTTCTCTTTTGGTTTCGAGAGAGATCAAGAGGGAGGGTATTATCTTTTAAGTAAGTGTAAATCTTCTCGTAAATGGAGGTGTCAACATCAAATAGGTTGCATATAACTTGGGATTCAGGGTGGTCGTAAGCAGGGGTAAACAATTGCTCCACCATGAACTTGTAATGGTTGCATTTTTCTAGAATTTGTAGCAAGGACGCAATGGTGGCCATGGCATCGGCAACTTTGTTGTCAATTCTGGGGATTTGACCAAATTTTATGTCAACAAAATATTTCTTGAAGTCATCAATCATTCTTTATAGGGCATCAGCTTATCATCCTTTTTTTGATAATCATTGTTGACCTAATTAATGACTAGTTGTGAATCCCCATAGACCTGTAGCTCTGTTATTTTCAATTCTATTGCTATTTTGATGTTGATGATGAGGGCTTCATATTTTGCCATGTTGTTGGTACAAGGAAACATTAGGTGATATGATTTTGGAATTGTGTGCCCTAGGGGAGTGATGAATAGAATTCCTGCTCCTGATCTATGTTGAGTAAATGAACCATCAAAATACAGTACCCATTGTTGTGTTGTGACTGTTAAGACATCTACATCTAGAAATTCCACATGGAGAGGATGATCATCATGTAGCGGTGCTTCAGCTAGTTGGTCGATGATGACTTGCCCTTTGATTGCCTTTCTGTCAACATACTAGATGTCAAATTCATTGAGTATCATCACCCACTTGGCCAATCTTCCTATTAGATTTGCTTTGCTCGAGAGATATTTTAGTGGATCTATCTTGGCTATGAGTTTGATTGTGTGAGTCAACATATAGTGTCACAATTGTTGTGTAGAAAACACTACTGCTAGAACAAGCTTTCTCAATGGATGTATAGTTGATTTTATCAACATTTAGATTCCTACTAATGTAATAGATTTCTCTCTCCTTTCCTGCTGAATCTTCTTGCGCTAATAAGACTCCCAATGATCGATCAGTTGTGGCTATGTATAATAAGTGAGGTTTTCCTTCTTTTGGTGGTGCTAGGATGGGTGGACTCATCAAGTATTTCTTTAGTTGATTGAAGGTTGCCTCACATTTATCATCCCATCGAAAGGAAACATTATTGTGCAGCAGGTGCGTGAAAGGATGGGTTTTATCGGCCAGTTCTGAGATGAATCTCTTGATTGACTGAAATCTGCCTTGAAGGGACCTCAACTGACTGATATTCTTTGGAGGTGGTATTTCCATGATGGATTTTACTTTTGCAGGGTCTACCTCAATTCCCTTTTATGACACTATGTAACCTAACAGCTTTGCTGATGTTACCCCAAACACACATTTCTTCAGATTTAGGTGGACATTGAACTTCTCCAATCGGGTGAAGATCTTTTCTAATATCTCCAAATTTCCTTCTCTAGTGTATTATTTAGCCAACAAGTCATCTACATAATCTTCCATGAAGGTATGCATCATGTCGTGGAAGATAGTTGCAATAGCTCTCTGATATGTGGCCCCTGCATTCTTCAATCCAAAGGGCATAACATTCCAGCAAAAGGTACCCCATGGGAAAATGAAAGAGGTCTTATCCTAGTCATCAGGTGCTATCTTGATTTAGTTATAGCTAGAAAAACCATCCATGAGAGATAGCATTCCATGTCCTGTTGTTAAGTCCACAATGATATCAATGTTCGGCAAGGGAAAATCATCTTTTGGGCAGGCCTTGTTAAGGTCTCTGAAGTCCATACAAATTCTTGTGCTTCCATCAGGCTTTGACACAGGTACAATATTGGATATCCATTTAGCATAGTCAATGGGTCTAATGAATCCTACATCCAATAATTTCTTCAGCTTTGCCTTTAAAAATAAGGTAATGTGGAGATGCATCTTTCTCAACTTTTGTTTAACTGGTTTGATTCCTGAAGGTAGAGATAGATGGTGCATGATGAGATCTGGGTCTATCCCTAGCATGTCAGCATATGACCAGGAAAATTTGACTGTCGTTCCTCAAAGAGCTTAACAAAGTTGGGCTTTTCATTTTTTGTTAGTGATTCTGCTAAATGTAGAGTTCTCACTGTTTCTGCATTGCCAACATTGATTGACTGTGTTGGCTCGACCAAAACCTTGGATCTTTCCTGAAAGTGCTCTAGAAGAGTGTCAAATTTCCCATCCTTTGACACCTCGGCAAGGTTTTCACCATCAGATATGCTCTTTATTTTTATTCTCTCCTTATCTGATACTGCCATAAAATGGTTTTCACCATCATATCTTGTTTTCGCTTTAGTCATTTTGCAGCTAGGAAATTTGGCACTTCCCTATTTGGGATCCTCATTATGACATTCACTGGTGGAGTCTATTTCATTATTGGCACAAAGGAATTTTACAATAGAATCATTGTTGGAAAAGGTGTGGATTTCAATCGACTCGATTTGGTCCCAATCTATGAGTTTGGTATGCAACAATGGTAGAGGATCATTAGATGGGTTTAGATCAGAGGATGTAAGGGTCCTAATGGCTACATCATTGTCCTACAGAACCATGGCAAGATCGAGGTCTATGATGTTATTCTCTTTTGAATGATCTGTAACACTAAGAGTTTGATCATCTTCACTCGAGCCATCAATATTTTGTGATCCTACTTCAAGTGGTCATAACCCTAAGCCTTGTCCCTCCTCGAGTTTCAGAGTGTACTTGTGTATGACATAAATTTCCTTGTCATGGCAAGTTTCTTCTAATAATGAATCCCACTCATACTCATGGGAATCGGTTTCATAATGATCACTGGCTTGCAGTTACAGGATTCTTTCAACAAATTTTTGTTTCAAGTCCTCTTTTGTTTCTTCACCCTCTTGATGTTATCTATACCCCAACCCTATCTTGTCCTTTAGATTTTTTATGATGGGTTGGATGGGTTCAACAATTCCTTCCTTACTTTTTCCAACAGGTCCTTGTCCATCATATCCCATTTTTTCTAGGATCAAGAATCCTTTGCCATATTGAGTGGTTTGAACATTGGTCGTTGCTGCTTGGGAATATGTTTCATCCTTGTAGATCCAATTCAAGATATCTTCATCTTCAGATTCCTCCTCTTGAGTGCTTCATTTTATGAATCGACCATCAAAAAAGGTGACCGGGTGGGAGGATGATGAGGTTGATGGTTGACCATATAATTTGGGTGAAATTAGCTATGAAAGACAAAGGGATTGTTCAATGGAATATTCGCCGACACCCTTATCTTTGACTTGGAATTTTTGTTCAAATTGTTTAGCCAAGGTATTAAGCTAGACTTCAGAGCTGGATAATGCAGAAAGAGGTGGATTTTTCTTCTTTCTCTGGTTGTTTGGATAAAGAACTTGGATTATTGGGGATATCAAATGTAGAATTAAGAGCTTCACGGTTGTGAGGTACAAATATATCTTGAACGACCTTAAGGGTATTGCACTGTTGAGGAACATTAGAGTTAGCAGGAATGGTAATCTCTTGTCCATTGCAAGGGAATTTTAGACATTGATGGTATGTTGAGGGAACAACTTGCATCTCATGGATCCAAGGATGACCCAAGATTATATTATATGCCAAGTCTTTATCCAAAACTTGACACACCACATCTTTCTAAATTAGGCCCACCTAAATTGGAAATATGATCAATCCCTTGGAAGCTCTCTCCTCATCATCAGAGGACTTAATGGTAATCTTCTTTCTGGAATCTATTACATTTTCGAAGAACCCAAGTGCACAAACAAGTTTTAAAGTACAAATATTAAGATCGACTCCCCCGTCTATTAGGACACATTTGATGTGACTCTTATAAATGAGGACCTCAATATGGAGGGTTGTGTTATGGGGATGGGTGAGAGATACATCGTCATTTTCCAATAAAGATAAGTAGTGAGGAGCAACTAGGTGTCCCACCCTAACTTGAGATTTACCAACTTCCAACTCAGTTGGTACTAGGGGGTTGTTTTGTTCACCTTGGATTTGGATGAAACTACTTTGATTATCAATTACGAAAAATGTTAAGAATGGTAGTATCATGGAAATTATTCACGCTTTTCCCTTGGGTGTTTGCTGAAGAGGATTCTCCATTTTCAAAGTTGGTGTTTTTTGTAGGTTCCTCAATGTCTATTGCTTTGTTATCAATCAAATCTTGGACCAAGTGTTTTAGCTGCATGCAACTGTTTGATTTTTGTCCATTGTTCCTATGAAATTCACAATGATGTGCATCATTCCACCATGAGGGTTTAATTAGGGGATCATAAACTCTTATCTTTGGTAACGTTATAAGTTTGTCTGCAAGGAGCTATTTCAATGCTGATTCTAATGATTTTCCCAAAGGTGCGAACTTTCTACAATTTGATGGTGTTTGATAAGGTGATCTAGATGTAGGATTATTTTGGTTATTATTTTGATTGGTGTTTGGATTGGTTTTGTTTTGATTCGTGTTCGGATTGGGAGTTTGATTGACCTTGGGTGTAACTCTTGATAGATTAAAAACCGGTTTGGCATTATGTGTTTCTGCTGAATTATCATTGTCATTGTTCTTGTATTTTTGCCAAAACTTGGGTTTGTCATTTTTGGAGGTATTGGTTGAGTTGTTTTTGTTATATATTTTCAAAATTCCCCTCTTGAATAAGGCTTCCTGAATTTTTATCCCATTTTCAATTAGTTTTTCAAAAGTGAGAGGACATTGTAATTCAAGCCTATAGGTCATGTCATCGTTTAAGTTATCAATAAACACCTCCATCTTTTCTTTTTCAGGTATGGGGTGAGGATACCTCGCAAATAACCCTCTCCACCTTTGCAAGAATACTAGGAATGATTCTCCTTTCTTTTGTTTGACGTTGAAAAGGTCTTTCATTGTGATTTCATGTTGGATATTATACGAGTACTGGGTGATAAACTTGTTGACCAATTCCTCAAAAGATTTGATCCCTGGAGGTAATTGCAAGAATTACTACATACATTGACCTCCCAAACTATGTGGGAATAATCTCATTAAGTAAGTGTCTTCATGGGAATATTCTAGGCTCGTAGTTCTAAATTCCCTTACATGATCGATGGGATCTGTTTTTCCATTGTATTTGTCAAATTTGGGGAATTCGCAATGTTTGGGGACTGGTATCATGTTGAAACTCAGATCAAAAGGGTAAGGGCATATATCTTGTATTGAATACCTCTTAGTGGCCCCAGTTCACATTTTTTGCATTTGTTGTGTTAAGGAATCCATGGGATCATTGGTCTTTATTTCTTTTCTTGTTTTAGTTGGTATTTCGGTTTCTATTTTCTTTGGAGTCTTTTGCAATTTTGTGACATCAAAATCATTGGGTAATTTGACTCCTTTGTTTGCCAACATTAAAAGGTATTTCTCACCCTCTTTCTCAAAAATCTTTTCCATGAACTTATGAAAATTTGGGTCTTGTTGGGCTTGCTCATTATTTCCTCTATTATCTCTTCAACCTCGTTTGGACAAATTCTGAAAAAGGGATTTTCTTCTCTTTTCGCCATGGTTTCTTGGTTTTCAATTTCCTTTTGTTCTAGTTTTCGCTTTTGCAACCTTGTTAAGATGGGCATACAAGTGATGAAAATCTTCTAAATTTTTTACCAAAGTCTGGGGAGTGCCAAAAGAATTGGTTTAAATCTAGTTAAGCAAGCTTTATTTTGAGATGAGGGATGATGAATCCCGATGGAGGATGATAAATCCTAATGGTGAAATACAGTTGCTAAATCAAAAAATGAGGGTGATGAGAAGGCACTTTTGAATGTTTGATCAATGATTAGATGGGATATTTTCACTTGAAGATGTGGGTTTCAACAAGTTTGAGGCTATAATTTTTCTATTGTATGAATTGATTTGGATGGTTAGAGTATTGTATTGCCAGTTGTGAAATGTAAGAATGAAGAATAGGTTGACTATGATTATGCCTTTGTGAAAGGGCTCTTCGTTGGTAATAGGCTTGTGAAGATAAAGGCTCTAAAGCAAAATCATCAATATATCCTCTATCAAAGTCGTGATATCTATGGAGGAAAGCTTGGTAGTCCAACAAGACCTTCCTACTTTGGTACAAGAAGCATCTCTTTCTCAAAAGCTTCTTGTAGCTAAGTGGATTCTTAGGTTTTTTTATTATTTTGGTTAGGGATTTCTTGAAAAAAATTGTTGATTTCCAATCCCTTAACATAAAATGATGTTGTCTCCAACAAGGTTGAGGCAAAATTTGGACCAGGAAAAGATGTTGCTTGAAAAGGGATCCCTAAACTAGATGTCAATTTGCAGATAGTAGGTCAAATTTTGCTCTATGTTTGTAGGTTTACCCAATGCGCTAAAACAGTGCTCGGATGTGCTAAAACTCAGATGTGTTATAGGAAGGTACATATGCACTATAGGAATGACTGTATGCATCGGAACAGGCAATGAATGTGTTATAATAGAGAATGAACGTGCTACAGAATGATAGGGATGTGCTATAACAAATTGTGAGATGCATTATAACAATAAATGGATGTGTTATTTTATGATAGCTATGTGCCAAAACAGAGGTAGGATGCGCTAAAAGATGCAAGCAATGTGTTGGGGCAGTCACCGGATGCATTGAACTGGAAATTACTTTATGGTTTTCAATAGTTTGATAGATTTTTCTGGTTTCAACAGTGAATTTTGGGATTATCTTGCTAGGATTTCCTTTTGAATCAATAGTTGAATATGTTTGTGTGATGTTTTCTTTGGAAATTTGTTTTAAAACACATTGGTAAAGAGACATCAAACATGCATGTTTCCTAGGCTATGTAATACAATATTATTTTGGATTCCACATGGATTTTACTCCAACCGCACTTACTCTTAGCGGGTGATTTAGAAGCTTGGTTGCACAGGCTCCCCCTTATAGTGCACTCTCTTCTCGGGAAAACCAAGATTCAAACTCCCATGAATCTCCCATGGTAATTTTTTCACCTCTACTAAGAATTGCGAGAATGTGGATGCCTTAGCAATGATCGTTGCTAAACCAAAGAACAGATAGGGTAATTTTTGGCTTAACTACAACAAAGGGGTTTTAGTAGGGGCATTTCGTTTGTGGGGAACCATCCATGCGGAAAGAGACCATTGTTTCCCTTCTTGTCAAAACAATCCTCGTGATACTCAAACTTTCCTTGAGCACCCACATTTATATCTCAGGTGGAAGTTGCTTGGCTTTAGCACCTTCCTGATTGGGTCATTCCCTCCTTTCGAAGTGGGGAGGCAGGCCCTCTAAGGTTAAAAATGAAAAATAAAGTGAACGGGTCTAGCTTTCTAATCACCCAGTTAAGGGGAGAGCATACTCACCTACCATTCCAAACACAACAAACATGGTGTAAATTTAACCTCCCTAGTTGTGGTAGATTCCTAACTTAACCAAAGGAAAATGACAACTAGATTTAACCCTATAGCCAACCATTAGTAGTTTTATTCCATTTTTCTTTGACAGTGGTCTTTTATGTGTTTCAGCAAGGTCTTTGACTGCGTATAAGGTACCTGTAAACAGAAAAACACAGAATTAGTTGTAGGAATCTAGAAAATTAACAATGAAAACCAGATGCGCCATTACAGTAACTAGATGTGCTAAAAACTAGATCAAATGTGCTAAACTACCAAATGCGTTAAAAGAACAATTGAATGCGTTGAATGATCAATCGAATGCACTAAGCTAGAAAAATACATAACATAATTAAAAAACCCCTAATGCACTGAAATAGCAACGGGATGTGCCGTAACAGAAACCCAATGCACCGAAATAGGAGCCGAATGCACCGGAAGAACATCTAGATGCACTGAAATAGGAACTCAATGCACTGAAATAGAATTTGAATGCACTAGAGAAAAATTTGTATGTGTCATTTCAAATATTCTGAAGGAACTTGCAAATAAAAACTCGATAGAAAATAAATCAAATCTAGGGCTAGGCCCCACAAGGGGCGCTAATTTATGTGTGGGTGAAATATGTGAATCCAAATAATAAAATCAAACACATCTTCATGTAATGTATTACATAAAAGGAAATCTAAATAGCAAAATAAGAAAGCTACAGCTATCCTCTTAATTCATTCCATGGTTCTCTAATCTCAAGGACCTTTGCAAATCATGCTTTCATATCTTATTAAAGTTGCACATGAACTTGCAAAGATGACAACCTAAGATATGAGATGTTGTGATGAAATCTACATGCCTATATTTTTGTATTTTCAATATTTAATGCTTGAAGACTAAATGATCCTATAATGAGATGATGCTAAAATCTAGAAGCTGCTAAGATTAATGATGCTAATCTAATGGAAATGCTATATGAAAGATGAAATAAAGTAAGTTATTTAAAGTAAAATTGCCATTATAACTCTACATGAAACTAAGATGCAAACTAAACTACAAAGCTCTCCAAATTGCTCTAAGAATTCTGTAGCATAAGTTTGTTCTCTCGATCCTTATGAAAAGCTGTAGAAATTGCTCTTATTTATAGATTTTTCAAGGCTCAAGGTGATGTGGCAACAATGGATGGTCAGGATTGCAATCCCACGACATCAACGGTGGAGCACCAGGAGGTTGGAGAGAATTAGGGAGATGGTTCCCTTTAGCAAAACAATTTGCTAAGTGTTAAATGGAATCAAAGAGAAGGAGAAGCCATGTGTCAAATTTGGTTCCAAATTGGTTGCAAAGTTGTTGAAGATAATTCATATTTTCTAATTTAGAAAATTCATTTTTGTGAGACACATGGTGAGGTGGTAGGTGAGTTGGAGATGGTTAGAAGAAATATGGAGACATGTGCTAATTTGAATTAAAAAATTAAAATTTAAATAGAAGAGGGAAAATCAATTAAATAACAAATTGATTTAATTTGTCCATTTAATTAATTTAGGAAGAAAGTGAATTTTAGAAAAGAAGAATTAAAATCATGAACTACATAAATAAATTTAACATAGTAGAGGAATTAGAAATATTAATTAAATAACAAGTATTTAATTAGTTTGTACTCTAGACCATTTTTGCGTGCATACAAGTTCCTCATCAACCATCTCATTAATTTGAGGGGATGAAGGCCCAGCTAGTGTTTTCCCTAACCTAAGGTGGACATCACTCACCTCTACCCCAAAATTAGGGTATTGAATAGCCTCATTAGTGTATGCCTGTTGGACAAGCTTGTTATTGGGGTTAGGTGTAGGTTGGGCATGTAGTTGTGGTGCTCTTGGTGGCTAAGATTTTGGGTTTGATGGATTGGGCATAATGGCTTATTGTGGCTGAGAGGACAACAAAGGTTGTTGGTAATTCATATTTTGGTTCTGCCACTGTTGACCCTTTTGCCATTGTGGCTGCCATTAATTTTGTTGCACTGGCCATTTAAGGTTGTAATTAGAGACTTGGAAATTTTATTGTGGCCATACATTTGGTTGTTGCTAGTTAGGCCATTGCTGATGGTTTTTCCATTGGTTTTATGTATTTGGCCAAGGTGGAGGTTCCAACTAGAGAAATTTTGATTACCAACTGGAAATGGTGTATTAAAATTTAAAGGGTCTTGTGGCATACCTTGTCTTTGTTTCCATGGCCTTCTTTGTGCAATATAGAACAACTGTCCATCTTCATTCTCTAGTGGGTGAAAATCTAGTTTCTCTTATTTGTCTTTTGTAATACTTGCCACCCTTTTACACTTGCAGTTGGATTTTCTTTATCTACAATTGGGGTAGTATTCAGTAAGTATTGCCTTAGCCTCTTCTTAATCTTTCTTCACATGTAGAGTGTCTAATTCAGTATCCAGATGACTGATAATATCTTCTTTCATGTTGGACAATAGGTTACTCAATTCTACTTTGGAAACCCCATAGGATGTCTTGGCAATGTAAGATGCTTTGTCCTCCCTTATCCTTTTAGTAAGGGTCCATGAGTAGTTTGTACAAACCTTGTAGATTTCTTCAAAGGGTAATTGAGACACATCTCCTGACCCAATAAGGTTAAGGGCATCCATGCAATCACCATTGACTCCTCTTATAAACACTGGCTTTAGGGATTCTTCTAAGAGTCTATTCTATGGGTTCTTCTTCAAGCAGAAGTGGAACCTCTCTACATAATTCTCCAATGGTTCATCCTCTTTCTGAGCATCCTAAAAATGCCATCCCTTCTTCTATCAACTCCCCTACAATAGTCTTGGTATTTCCAGGAACTTTGTTATCATAGTGTTCCAATCTGGAACAACATCTCTACCCAATCCCATAAACCATCTCATGGCAACATCCTTCAAAGTTGTAGGAAATAGCTTGAGCCTACAAGCATCAATTGTGCAGTCATAGCTCCTACATAGACATCAAACTCGAACAAAAATGTGTCTAGATCCTCAGTTACCAAACCATAGAAGAAAGGCAATGCTAAAGGAGGTATATTCTTCAAGACAATGGCCCTTTCTTGGTTGGCAATTGGAAATTCAAAAGTCACATGTTTTGGTGGATCATCCACTGCTACATCAGCCATGGTTTGGAAGGTCTCCTCTATGTTTTCAATGGATTTTGGTGCAATGGAAAGTTCTTCGTCAGGAATACCCTCTCTTTCATCACTGTGGTCACCAATATTTTCTCTATCTTGTCGATTTGAGGGGAGAAATCTTCCCAAAGCATCTCTTTGCCTCCACATACAATAGGTGTGACTTTGTATAGCAATGACTCCTACACAATATTATTAAAATATTTTGGTATTTGAATGAATAAAACCTAAGTATCCTAAAATTGAAATCAAATTTTAAACTATGAAATCTTGAAAATAACATAAGCAAATATTTGAAAGTAGCACCATCCTCGACAACGATGCCAAAAATGTAGATTCCATACTAATGTCCAATAGAATTCATGTCAGACACACAATTTAGAGGAAAACCTAATCGAACAGTCCACTAAACCCTTGGAAAAACCTTCATCAAATTATCAACCAAGTCTATTTGTAAGCTTGTGATGATGTTGGCATTGTATATGCTTCCAAAGACTGAAGACTACCTAAATCATCCTAGCATAGGTGTTTACACTTACTGAGAAATCACAAAAATGTATAATGGTAAAAGAAGTAATGTTGGCATTATTGCTACAGGTACCTACAACAAAGGACTATGACTAGTTCACTGTCAAGAAATAAATTCTAAAATTAACCAAAACTGTTAGTTAAACCTACACTCTAGAGTACAACAAACTGAAGTAAACTAAAGCATGAATGTAAAACAAGATATGTTCATGGATTCACTCATAACATAGAGAATCTAATTTAACAACATGCATTCATGAAGTAACTACTTAAACGGTAATAAATGTATAGAAGATAAAGTGGGGAACAATTACCTTGAGTGGCCCTTGCTCAAGTGTTTGTCTCTACATATTTCACCCAAATCTAACTCCTCATATTAATTTAATCATGACAATAATGAAAAAGCCATTCATTGCATAGCTCAGAATATCACAATCTAAGATTCTATTGAAATATCTTATTCATAAGATTATGAACATTATCTGTATAAAAACATGAACCAAAAATGGAAGTATCTTTTGCTATATCTACTACTAAATAATTAACCAACTTAACTTATTCCTCAACCACCAAACCATACACATAGGCATGGGGGAGTTTATTGAAACAAGGACTCTAAACTGAAATCATAAATCACCACTCCCTACATAACAGAGTGCAATAAAGTCTGATCGACTAAACCATAACTGAAAAAGGAAGAAGGGTCCAAATAGAACTATGACTCTACTGCAACAAGAATTAGAATGTGGATTGTTGAAACAATCACACTAGACTCCTAGCTATAATAGAGTTCTTCTCCTTTAGTTTATGTATTAAATGTCATAATGATGCACAATCATCTTCAATAAGTGCCTCCATTTATGCATTTGCTACACTCAGCTTATTCTAGAACCTCCCCTACATCATTGTCCACAAATTCCTTTGGTTGTGGGTTATGCCTTCTAGTTGTTGCGGGCTACCGTCTACCTCCTCTGGCTCCTTGGCTGGAAAGAGTTAGTTCATAGAACAACTATGCAATAATAATAACCATAGCTTAAGCACATATATTCAATGCAATTCATACATATCCACACATCAATTATACAATAACTATCACATTATAACCATATTTCCATATACTTCAAATCAGGTTCAAGTTTGTATAATGAACATAAAAGATAGTAAAGTGTAGGAATATGTATGAGATAAGTGTATGGAAATGTCTATGAGTATGCATAAAAACATCAGAAAACTAACTAATAACTAGACTCATCAATTATTACATAAAGTGCCTATGCTAAAAGATTAAAAATTAGAATTCTATAATGCATACGTTAAAGAAAATATAAAAATGCTAAATAGATTGCAAATATGTTAATTAGATTGAAAATACACTAATCATAATGCAATACACTGCACAAGATACACAAATGTTAAAAATTCTTACAAAAACATTGAAAGATGATTTTAGGACACCTGCGTGCCTACACCATAGGTCAATGTGCTTACACCATATGCACATAATTCAATATATAGGGCAAACACATGCACCACACTAGGTGTGCATGCACCACATGATAATGCACATATGTCACTAGGTAGTGTAGGTGCACCATGAACCAAGGGTCTAGGGTTTAAGGTTCACATGAGGGAAAATGCATTCGATTGAGATGCAAATGCACCAAAGTGTAGAGTACTTGAGCCAAATTAGGGAAGATAACATATCCTCAAGAAAATTATAAAAGTCCTTTTAAAAAACACTAAACAAAGATAAAAATTATATTGGAATGTGGTTCTATTGAGTGTGCCAAAATATGTTCACTAAAATATAAAGAAAAATATGAAAGGAAGTAGGGTACATGAAAATGCTTCCTACAATAATATTATGAGGAGAGTGTTGGGTTAATTTAAATATTTTAACAATTCTATAAAGTAGAAACACATTTAAATATAAAATAAACAATATATACCATAACACAAATACGTGGGGAAAACCCTTTCAAGAGAAAAACCCCACACTCCAAAGAAAATCAATGTATTATTCAGTAAACTACAATTATAATACAATTATATAATAAGCTTTCACAGGTGTATCACTAACCAAAGATTTGTAGGAATCCTTATAGCTTAACAATATCTACAAAAATCTACACAAAACCTTCATCTCAAGGACCTAATATATATGAGATAAAAAACCTGGAACCATCAAATAGTAATTAGAAATCCATGAGCTAAAACCACTCAAATTATCCCCCAATCAAAGATGTCTTATGATGTGTCATAGTATGCATCATGGGTTGGTCAACAAGTGTAACTTCTCTTTACAACTCTTTTATGTGTCAAATAATATTTTACATTTCCTATGCAAACTTTTTAATGCCATAACTTTTGATATGGTGGGTTGATTGGATTCATTTTTTTTAATTGAAGTAATCAAAGAGATCTATGTAATAGACATAGATAATTTTGAGCAGCCAAGGATTTTTATTTTGTCAAAAATCTAACTCTGTAGCTTAGAAATTAAGGTTTTCTATTTTATATCCAAAAATCAAACTTTTTGTAATCTTAACATTAGGACCAAGGTTGAGACACATTTCTAAACAAAGCAATAAGGAATAATGCACAAAACAAGGTTCCTACTCTATACCTCCAGCTACACCTTTGATAGAGCAAATAAATACAAATAATAACAAAAAAGAAAAAACTTCTTACCACACAATACCTTGTTGAGCTAGTGATGTGTCCAAAGTGATTAGTTGATTATTGAAGATGAATATTGGTTACTCAATCTAGTAGCATAGTCTTGTTTTGCATCCAATTCTCTCCTTGGAAATGACTTGATGATTGTTTGATTTGTAGATTTGATGAGGATAAATAGAAGGCAGAGATTGTTTAAAATGGATAGTTAGGATTGAATAAGAGAAATTTTGATATTGAATTTGAGAGGGAGGAGAGATTAAATGCTAGTGGTTGATGAATGGAGAGCTAAGATTGACTTGATTAGGTGAATGCTTGGGATGAAAAGTTAGTTTGAATCTAGATAGAACTTGGTTGGAAATGGGTAGCTAAGATTTGTTTGATTGATTTGATGTCTAAAATATATGGTTGATTCCATTTTGGATTGATGGCTAGTACTTATTTTAAATTTTTTATTGTGGATGATACATGATTGTCTTATTAGTGGGGGATTAGAATAGGATTAGAGGCTTTAGATTAATTAATCAAATATTTAGATTATTTAATTAATTAGGGAAGAGAGATGCAAGATGTTAATTCAATTGATTTGATGATGGTAGGAATACTACATGCTAAATCCTAATTAATTCTATGATGATGCAAATGTGGTTATGATAGGATTAGTATGTTGTCAAAAGTCATGAAAGTGGTCTTGATGTTAGATGTGACCAATTTTAGGTGTCCAAAAATTCAAAAGAATAGAATAAGAATACAATAATTTTGCTTGATTTCTCCTCTTGTACCATTATTCTACCACCAACATCATAATTTTATTGGAAGGCCAACACCAATTGTTCCATCATCTTCCATTTCAACAACTCAATATTTTTCTCTATCCATTCTCAACTCATCTTGAAAAATATCAAATCCCAAATATGTCAATACACTATTGTTCTTAGAGATAAAGATCAAAGTGAACACAAATGAGATTTCTTACAACAACAAAAATGATCATCAATAAAAGTAGAAAACTATGTACATATGCTACCTACTATGATATGAAAGCTTCTACCTTTGATCATAAAATATTAAATTAATATGATTTAAATTTTCCATCAGCTTCCATTTCCTCTTTTTTGTCAACTAGGGGAGAGGGTCCAGTAGCCACCTACCCTAACTTCACGCACCCTAAGCTCCTAAAAGGTACATTGTATTTTTACAATTTTTTTGGTTTCTTCGTATGTGACTTAAGATCTTAAATATATTATTTCAACTTTTGGGTAGTTACAACGACCATGAGACAAATATTTATGTGCTCAAAGGTTCAAAAGTGATTATTTGGAGGTGTTGCTTAACATCTACACATAGATTTCCCAATAGTCGTACACTACGGTCACCAAAAAAGTTGCAAACTTCTCTAATACATATCCTTTTAATAATGGTGTTGATCAATACCTATGCACATATGCACCAATAATTATGCACTATGACCACCAAAAAAGTTAAACAACTCTTCTAATTAAAAAAATGAAGAACTATTGATTGGATGTAGAATTTTTATTATATTTTTAATTTTTATATATGAATGAGAAGCCATGGGCCTTCTCTCCTACAATCAAATTTACATGATTTTGAAATTGTGTTTGATATAGGGGAGAGGGGCCCAAAGTAGGGCAGGCCAACTTTGCAAGTCCACGTGGCCCAAAAAAATTAAAAATTTGCTCGCCACATCATCCTGCCACTTATGCATCAGGCCAAATATATATTTTTTAAATCGAGCACCTCGCCACCTGTCAAGCACCATTTACGTCGACGTGTCCAAAATGGGCCCATTTTTCCCTCCACCCGAAAGTGGAGCCCATCCACCTCCTTAATCTGTGAACACATCTATGTACAGTGGATCAGATGACCACATGTCCATGACAACCTCGCCACCCTGAATGAAAAGTTTAGAGCATTTAACGCTCGTCGCCTCCTTCGTTTCCTCCATTGGCCAACTTTCCTTACGCGTCCCTTCACATTTACTCGAACTGTCGGGGGCGTTAATTAGAGATCAAGGTTCATTCAATGCTCCACATTCTCGCATATCTCACTCACTCTCATTCCTTTTGTTTGCAAACATTCTCAACTGTTCATTAGGTTTGGCATTGAAATTGGTTCAACTCTCCACGCTTCATTGTTCGGCTCTTCACGCTTCTTCGTTCGGCTCTACATTCTCAAGAGATCCCTTTCTCTTTCAAGTGAGGTTTCTAACCTCACTCAGCCTATACCATTGTCTTCAAATACGATGGTATTCTTCCATGCACTTATTTTTGCAGAAATTTTCCTTGCAAAATTTTATCTTTGAGAAAGATTGCCTTAAATGAAATGTGGGGAGGGTTTAATTGGTTTTCTTTTTGTCTACACCCGACCATGCACTCCTAATCTTCTGTTATTCATTGCACCTCTTCATTATTCTTTTAATATTTGTTTCCTTATACAAAATATGAAATGGGTTTGACTAATTGAAATGGTTTTTCATTACTATTAGACTTGTTTTCAGCCATGCACTTGTATTTGTGTGTTTGTCATTGCACAAACTTTAAATCTGCAATTTTCTTTTTACATTTTTTTGTAATTCCAAAATACATAAATGGATACTGTATGCACACAAAAATGGTCTGAGCATCACATTAATTAAATACTAGTTATTTGATTAATATTCTAAATTCCTCTACTATTATAAATAAACTGTGAAATTTATTTATATGGTTCATATTCTATTTCCTCTTTTCAAAATTCACCTTCTTTCTAAAATTAATTAGAAGGACAAATTAATCAATTTCTATTTAATTAATTTTTCCTCTTCCTTTTAAGTTTGGATTTTTAAAATTCAAATTTAGAATATCCTTCTAAAATTGGTTAAAATGCACAAAGGAATTTATTTGTCATTTTACTAATTTACCCTCTCCTATTAAATTAAATTTTTAATCCAATTTAAGCACATTTCTACAACTTTCTTCTAACCACCTCCAACTCACCTACCACCTCATCATGTGTCTCACATATGAATTTTTATAAATTGCAAAACATGAAATATCTCCAGCAAATTTGCAACCAATTTTGAACAACCTGAGACACATGGCTTCTCTTGCTCTGTGATTCCTTTCTACACTTGGCAATTTGTCTTGTGGAAGGGAACCATCTCCCCGATTCCCTCTAACCTCCTGATGCTCTGTCGTTGATACCGTAGGATCACAATCCTAACTGTCCGTTGTTGCCACATCACCTTGAGGCTTGAAAAATCTATAAATAGAGCCCTTTTCTACAACATTTCAAGAGAAGAAGATTTACACAAGTTTATTCTATTGAATTTGAGTGCAATTTGTGAGAGAATTAAAGAGAATTTTAGTTTAGTTCGCATTTTTAGCTCATTTTAGTGTTATAATGGCATTTTCATTTCGATAGTGTTGTGTAGTTTTTTGCACACACGCCCCACTAAACATAGGGACCCTTTTTGCCTAGTCTTTTGGCTCTTGTATGTGGCCCTGCCTTTTGAGCTTGTCTTTGAAAATCTTGAGATTTTGGTCTTTGTTGTTGTGGTCCTTTGGTCATGGGATTTGGTTACTTTGCACCATTCCTAAATGCTTGTCCTATTTGTAAAGTGCCCCTTATTCTGAGTTACTAGTTATGGAGTCTCGCGGACATCCTCTCTAGAAGTGGGTTCCCTTTCCCTTTGTTTGTCCTTGGTGTTTTGTCCGGGTCTTAGGAGTTGTTTTTTTTCCTCCTAAGACTTTATTTCCTTTGCTTGGTGGGTTAGAGCGCAAGATGAGACTGAACTCTGAACTTTCACTAGGTTCATGGTTCAATTTTCGTTCCCATTCTCGTTCCACCT
>CM021104.1:130679506-130856984 GCA_007115665.2 Sequoiadendron giganteum
CCAAGAATTTCATCATTAGTATTGTTGATCCCAGGAGTACTATTAATCTTAGGATTTCTGAAACCCTTTATATTTTTTATTTCTTTGATCTTTGGTTAAACCAAGAATTTGAGTATCATTATATTGCAAAAAATCTAATAAATTTCGAGTCTCCAATACTTGTTTTGTGAGGTCCCTTTTTGATTACCAGCATTTTCACATTTATCACTGAGTTGTTTTGTTGCAATTCATGACCTGACACCCAAGAGACCTTGGGGTTATCTCTTTTTTTAATAGAGATTGACCTTTCAAGAGAGATAGGATACTATATATATTATGTCTGAGTTGTTCTTGTGCAGAAAACACCATCAACAGATAGTTTAGTTCTTTCCATCTTCCATTTAGCATTTACATTTCATCATCATTATCACTTCAACATTTAGATTTTAGCATCCATTCCACCATAGGATCATTTAGCTTTTATGCATCAAGTTATTGAAAAATCCAAAAACATAGGCATGTAGATTCATTTTAAGCATCCCGTTTCTTGGGTTGTCAATCTTTGCAGGTTATTGTGCAGTAATAACAAGATCTAAGAGCATAATTTGTAGGATTCCTCAGGATTAGAGAGCTATGGGATGAGTAAGAAGGATAAGTTGTAGTTTTATTTAATGTTACTTTTGATTTCCTTTTAAGTAACGCATTTCATGAAGGTGTGTTATACTAACCTTGTAGGACATACTTTACGACACACATAAATTGGCACCCACCATGGGGCCTAGCCCCATGATTTAATCAATTTTCTATTGAGTTTCATTTTGTAGATTTTGTCAAAATATCCGAAATGGCGCATACAAATTTTTCTGCAGCACGTCTGGCTCTTGTTTCGGTGCATCTGGTTGTTCTTTCAATGCATCTGGCTCCTATTCTAGCATGTCTGGTGTTTTCTGCAACACATTCAGATTATATTTCGATGCGTCAGGGAGTTTAAAATTTTAATTATTTCATTTTTAGTTTTAGCGCATTCGGTTCATATTTTAGCGCATCTGGTTGTTCTTTCGGTATATTCAGTAGTTTAGCATGTTCGGTCTGTCTTTTAGTGCATTCAGTCTCTGTAATGGCACATTCGATTTTTACTATTATTTTTCCAAATTCTTGAAACTGATTAAAGTTTTTTTGTGTTGCAGGACCTTGATACGTAGTCAGAGACTTCGCATAAACATTTAAAAGAATGTTGTCAAAGATAAACATTGAAACTACTAACAGTTGGCTGCAGGGTTAGATCTAGTTATTACTTTTCCTTTAGTTAAGATAGGAATCTAGTATAACTAGGAGGGTTAAATTTACACCATGCTTGTTGTGTTTGGAATGGTAGGTGAGTATGCTCTCCCCTTAACTGGGTGATCAAAAAACTAGACCCGTTCACTTTATTTTCATTTTTAACCTTAGAGGGCCTGCCTCCCCACTTTGAAAGGAGGGAACGACCCAAACCAGTAATAGGCTAAGGCCAAGCCCTTCCAACCGGTATATAAAACTGGGACTTAAGGAAAGCTCAAGGACCACGAATGGTTATGTTGACAAGTGATTCCCTTAGTACCTATGAGGTACGTAAAAACCTATAAAGCTTAACCTCTACAAGCTGGGAGTCCTCCTTAACGGAGCTAATCTTGTTGTATGTATAGCCCACCCGTAACAAAATTCCCTTACTAAAAACCACTTTGTTGTAGTAAGCCCAATTACCCTATCTATTCTTTGGTGCAACAACGGTCATTGTGAAGGCATCCACATTTTCATAATTTTTTGTAGAAATGATCAACTTGCCATGGGAGATTCATGGGAGTTGGAAGCTTGGTTGGCCTGAGAAGTGGGTGCACTATAAGGGGGAGCCCATGCAACCAAGCTTCTAGATTCATTCGCTAAGAATATGCGGTTGGAGTAAAATCTATGTGGGATCCAAAAGAATACAGTCTTACATAGCCTAGGGAATGTGCTTGCCTGATGTGTTTACCAAAGTGTTTTGAACCAAATTTTAAACAAACATTACACCAACACATTCAACCATTGATTCAAAAATAAATCCAACTCAAACAGTTCAGATTCAGTGTCAAAAATCAAGAAAATTTTGTCAAACTATCAAAAACTAGAAAACACTTTCCAGTTTGGCACATTTGGTGCCTGTTTTAGCACATTCGTACCATTCTCCAGTGCATTCATCTTTTGTTTCAGTGCATCTCGCTTATACATTCCTAGCATATGCTCTTTCAGTGCATCTATACCCTATTTCAGCGCATTTAGTCCATTCCTCAACGCATCTATACCCTATTTTGGTGCATCCAAAACTTTTTGGAGTGCATCTGAGCCATTCTACAATGCATCTAAGTTTCAGCATATCCATACCTTGTTTTAGTGCATTTGGTAACTTTTCAAGTAGAAACCCAAATTTGACCTCTTTTCTGTCAATCAATATTCAGTCCAGATTTTCCCCCTTAAACTATATATTTTCATCATTCTTAAGTTTATGTTGAGGGATTGAAAATCAACCAAATTTTTCAAGAAATCCATTACCAAGAGGATCAAGAAACCCAAGAAACATCTTAGTTTTAAGAAACTATTGAAAAAGAGACGCTTCATGTACCAAAGTAGGGAAGTCTTACTCGATTATCGAACCTTCCTCCATTGGTATCATGATTTTGATAGAGGGTATACTAATAATTTTTCTTTAGAGCCTTTATCTTCACAAGCTTATTATCAACAAAGAGATCTATCCCAAAGGCATAATCATAGTCAGCCAATTTTTCATTCTCACATTTCTCAACCAGCCATTCAATATTCTAATCGTCCCAACCAATTTTTGCAGTAGATCCTAATCTTGTCAAAACTAGTATTGTCAAGTGAAAATCCTTTGTCTAAATTTTGATCAAACATCTCAAAGTGCCTTCCTTATCATATCAAATTTTTGATTTAGCAACTGCATTTCACCATCAAAATTTATCATCCTTCATCCCAAAATAAAGCTTTGCTTAACCAGATTTTTAATCACCCCTTTTGGCACTCCCAAACTTTGGTCAAACATTTAGAAAATTTTCATCACTTGTATGCCCATCCAAACAAGGTCCCAAAAGCAAAAACTTCAAGAAAAAGGAATTGAAACCCAAGATACCATGGTTGACTAAGAAAAAAACCCCTTCCATAATATCCATTCAAACGAAACCGATGAGGTAAATGAAGAAGATGTCCAACAAGCACAACAATACCCAAAATTCCATAAATTCTTAGATTTTTTTTTTGAAAAAGATGGGGAAAGATACCTCTTGATGTTGGCAAACAAAGGAGTCAAGTTATTTGATAATTTTGATGTTAGCAAATTGAAAAGAAATCCAAAAAAAGTTGAAATCAAGGCCCAAATATGTGAACTATGTTCATGATACCACCATTCTTCATATCTCGGTCATTGAAAATCACAAAAGGAAAATCTTCTAACAACAATGGAAAAGGAAAAAATGTGAATTATGTTCATGATACCACCATTCTTCATATCTCGGTCATTGAAAATCACACAAATAACATCAATAACACACTTGATCCTGTTGTAACCAGTCATCCAATCAACAACACCAACATCCTTTCTAATCAAGTCCTCGATATCCCACAAGACGTGGTTGTAACGGATAATCAAGTTAATGACATCAAAATCAACGAAAGACAACATAGTGTGCCCGTAAACATGACCACAAAGGCTCAAAATAAATATGTTTTAAAGGGTAGTGCTTCCAAAAAACCTACCACTACATCTAATCAATACAACATTGTCGATCAACTTCAGAAAATTCCCACACAAATATCAATTTTGCAGCTCCTAAAAATTTCTCCTGCTCACAAAGAGATTCTAGAAAAAGCCCTAGTCGACATGACAGTGCCAAATAATTTGGAAGTATATTCTTTCCAAGCCATGGTCAGACACCTAGTTACACCTCACTACTTGTCCTTTTCAAAAAATGATGATGTATCACTCACCCATCTTCACAACGTGGCCCTTCATATCAAAGTGTTAATCCATAAAAGTCGTGTCAAGTGTGTCCTTATAGACGGAGGAGTTGGACTTAATATCTGTACTTTGAAGCTTGTCTGAGCACTTGGGTTCTCTAAAAATTCAATAGATCCAAGAAATAAGATCATGATCAAAGAATATGATGATGAAGAGAGAGCATCAAAAGGTTTGATTATATTGCCCATTCAGGTGGGGCCAATCCTGAAAAATGTGGTCTATCAAGTCTTAGATAAGGATTTAACATATAACATACTCTTGGGTCGTCGATGGATCCATGAAATGCAGGTTGTACCCTCGACATACCATCAATGCTTGAAGTTTCCCTGTAATGGTCAAGAAATCACAATTCAGGCCAATTCAAATAGTCCACAATAATGCAATGCCCTCAAGGTTGTCCAAGACGTGTTTGTCCCACATAACTGCAAAGCTCCTAATTCCACTCCTGATGTCTCCAATAATTCCAGTCAAGATAATCGTTTATCCACATCCTCCTCTGAAGGAGGCCAATCTAGTCCACCATCCAAACAGTCAGAGAAAAAGGAGGATTCTAGCCCTTCTACATCCACCAATTCTGAAGCCCAGCTTAATACCCTAGCCAAACAATTTGAAGAGAAAGTCCAAATCAAAGACAAAGGTGTCGGTGAATATTCCATTACACAATCCCTCGCCCTCTCGCAATTAATGTCACCAAAATCCTATGGTCAACCATCAACCTCATCTTAAACATCATCTCAACCAGTCACCCTTTTCGATGGTTGGCTCAAAAAAGTAGGCACCCAAGCAGAGGAATCAGATGACAAAGATGTTATGAACTAGCTCTAGAAAGATGAGACTGATTCCCAAGCCGCAACAACAAATGTCCAAACCACTCAGTAGGGAAAAGGATTCTCGATCCTAGAGAAGATGGGATACAATGGACAAGGACCTATCGGGAAAATAAATGAGGGTATCAGAAAACCTATCCAACCCGTTATAACCAATCCCAAAGATAAAATAGGGTTAGGATACAAAGAACATCAGAAAGAAGAAGAAACAAAAGAGGATATAAAGCAAAAGGTTGTTCAACAGATTCTACAGCTCCAAGCCAGTGACCACTATGAAATAGATTCAAATAGATATGAGTAGGATTCATTGTCAGAAGAATCATATCATGAAAATAATGTTGATGTAATCCATAAGTATACTCCCACGCTTGAGGAGGGACAAGGTTCAGGAATTAGACCACTTGAATTAGAATCGCACAATATCGATGGCTCGAGTGAGGATGACTAGACTCATAGTGAGATGGACCCCTTGGAGGAGAGTGACATTATAGACCTCGACTTGGCCTTAGTTTTGTTTGACGACAACATTTCTATTAGGACACTTACAACATCGGACCTGAATCCACCCGATGACACCCTACCATTACTGCATCCTGAGCTAATAGATTAGGACCATACTGAACCTATCAATATCCCCACCTTTTCGAATGATGAGGCCATCGTAAACTTCCTCTATGCTGTAAATCCTGAAACAGTCTCCACCATTGAACATCAGAGCAGAACTTCACAACAGGAGAGTTTCAAGTTTCCCAACTGCAAAATAAATGAAACAAAAGAAAGATCTGATGGTGAAAACCATTCCATAGTAGTATCAAATCCAGAAACAGTAAAAATAAAGAGCGCATCTGATGGTGAAAACCTCTTTGAGATGCCAAAGGATGGGAAATTTGACACTCTCCCTAAGCACTTCTAGGAGAGATTGAAAGTTCTGATTGAACCAATACAGTCTATCAATGTTGGAAGTTCAAAAACAGCGAGAATTCTTCATTTGGCAGAGTCATTGACAGAAATAGAAAAGCCTAGCTTCATCAAGTTCTTTGAAGAGAGACAAAATAGCTTCACCTAGTCATATGTGAATATGTCAGGGATAGATCTGTTACCAATTTTTAGCATCTTGCTTAAAATTAGTAATCATGAGAGCAATCACTTGCTAGGGTACAAAGATTTTTATTACAAGTCACCAAATTAAATTTTTGTTCTCAGAATGAAGGAATGTTTAGGAATGATTTGCAAAATCATTCAACAATTTAGACTAAACTGGTTGAACAGTTCAACAAAGCACAGATCAAACAAATTTTATTGAAGACAACAATGTTCAAGCTAAACTTCAGTTGCAACAATTATTTTTATATAAAGTATTGCAGATTTAGGAACAGGAATGCAGGAAAATCAATCATTTGATTACAAATTTGCATTGTTTCATTATGCAATCAGAATAAATGCATAAATTCATCAACTAATGGAAGCCATTGCATATCATGAATAATTCATTTATTGAGAAAATGTTTTGTAGTCCCACACAAGCAGTGGGAGTAGCCTGATTTATTTCTTTTCAAATGCTGAAAGAAAGAAAGAATGCATTACACAATTGAAAATAATGTAAGAGTAAGGAGAGAAGGTGATTCGTCATTGCTTGGAATGATGAATCATCATTGCATCCAGCCATGTTGACCTTATGTCCATCTCTAGTATCAGTCTCGACTCCAACTCCAGGTTTACCTGCAAGATGAGGAGTGGTGTTAGAGGAATGAGGGATCACATTCTACCCTATTCCTACATTACCAATAGAAATGGAATGAGCATTCAATCATTCACCAAAAAAAAAAAAAGCAGAGCATCAAAAGAACCATTGAATCATTGTTGTTTTTACTAACTTGTTTGTGTTATGTGTAGGTACATGAAACAAATCAAAAAGGAAATCATTGTTGTTTTTACTAACCGGTTTTCGTCATTTGCAAAAACAGGAAATCTAATGTTGTTGATTATCAGGTTTTCAAAATGAGTGGAGTAAAATGCGGCTCCCACAAGGGTTGAGCCCAGCTCATCAAATGTTTTGTGCAATATGAACATCATGGAATCAATATCACATTTGTAGAACTTCCAAAAGCTAGTCACATATAAGAAAAAAACATTGCATCATCATATTATTTGCTATTTTTTTTATGTATTTTTGATGCATAAGTCTTTTGTTGCAGATTTCCTTATGCCAAAAGAGAACAGGTCATTTACTTTAGTGAACCAATGAACAAATTCAAATTGATGGAGATTATAGTGCCATCATCAGAAATGCTAAACAATGACAGTGATAATATTTTCAAAGAGTGATCAGTCATAGCAACTGGATAAGAGATATCATCAGAGGGTTCAAGTTGTTGTACCAGGAAGAGAAAAGACTGAAATAAGACCTTATCATTATAAGAAATGCTTCAAATACTACAAGATTTTTAAGTAAAGGGATATTCAGTTTATTTTTCAAAGAACAAACCCAGAAAAGCTCATTTTGAGTCCAAGTCAACATTCTGAATATTGGCCTGGTTTTTGTTATTTTTTTTGAGGAATTTAAGTAGCAAAGAGGCATAATTTTAAGAGATGTGAAGAGAACCCATGGCAGCTAAAGGAAAACCCAGCTCAACCAGAAAGTAGTTATGGTGATCGACAGGAAATACCAGCATAAAATGGAAGATTTTCATAGCAGATAGTACAAATACAATACAAAATTAAAGGCTTAAGCTTTTACAGTCAGCAACCAAGTAGAAGGCACCATCAAGAGGACAAAGAGGAATATTAAAATACATAGAAATGGTAGCCTGTAAGACAAAAAAATCGAAATGGAGCAAGAAATATCAGTAAATAATAATGATGTTGCAGTTGGGATGCTCTCAAAGAGCTTTAAATTCAAAGTTAAAAGCAAGATAATGCTTACTATGTTTTTGCAAGAAAATCTTTGGCAAAACCTTCAAAATGGTGTTAGTTTCCAGATAAAGCTCCAAATAACATTGTCTCATGGCGGCCACAAGCAAAACAGTAAGAAAACAAAGGATTGTCATCAGAAATATGTGAGGTTGCGGCTTGTAAAGCCTTCAAAAACTTTTAAAATGAAAGGAACGTCCTAGATTTGGCCAAAAATCAACACTCACCTCAAGTTTCTACGAAAATCTTTAGAACCTTCACAGAATGGCGTCATACACAGTGAAAATCTCATCTTCAAAACTCAGCCTAGGGTTTTCTCCATGGTGGCATCGCAGTAGTGAGGAATATCAGCTACAAATGAAAAGTGAAATGAATGATTTACATTCATATTAGGGTTTGAACCCTAGAAATTTTGATAGAGAAGGCTTTTAGCCTTAATTTTTTGTCAAAAACTTCATTCACTTCTCCTCATGTGTGGCATTTGTTATGCCTTTCTCTTTTCATTTTTATTTTTGAAAAAATCTTTTGAGTTCCTTAAGGGTAAGTCATGTAAAGGCCTGCACATTTAGGCTTTATTAAAGCTTTTATTTTTGCATTTTAAGTAATTTGTATAACTTTATTTAAGTGATTAATATTAACCACTTTAAATAAAGTTACTTGTAAAATGTAAAATAAAAGATAGGACTTTGTTTATTTTGCATTAAATCTATTTGTAAATCTTTGTTTTAAATGATAATTATAAATCATTTAAAATATAGGATATATTGAAAATGCAAAATGGGGATGTCAAATACACTTTGGTGATAGGACTTTATTGAATTATTTCTTGTATTTGTTTCAAAAATATAAATATTTATTAAAATGATAATTATTAAATCATTTTAAATAAAGATATTTGAAGGAAGAGATAGCAGTGCATGAGCTCTGCTAGGGTTTTGTGCTTTCTGAGGTCATTCATGGCCCCTCCTGCATCATACTATGCTTCATGCGTAGGAAATTATTTCCTTCATTGAGTACGACTGCATTTACTATGGTTTTAGGGGTTTATTATGCCTTCAACCGGTTTTAACCTAGCAATTTTTGTTGGTGTTAGCGGTTCGTCGGCACAGTTTAATGGCTCCCCCACCGACCAAACGCCATTAAAAATTTGTTCTAAAAGTCTTTCATGAGGTAAGCATTCTAACGCCCTTGCTGATGTAGTTTTACCTTTACCTGATTTTGATTCTGCATGCCAATGGCTCGAACAACACACCCTTGTGGGTTATTTTGTTGGAAGGACTCCCCCTGAAAGTGTGCTGAAAGACTGGGTCAACAAGGCCTGGGTCCCTCATGGGGTCCGCCTTGATATGGTCCAAAATCTGACCAAGGTTTTTTTTTGTTCCGCTTTGCGGAAGTCATTTTGGGTCATGGGCCCTGGTATGTTAGGTCTTCCTTATTGGTTTTCCAGGCATGGACCCGGGATTTTGCTGTCTCAGAAGACTCCAAAATGCGTGTCCCGATCTGGATTGAGTTTCCCGAGTTACCTTTACATTGCGTGCCCTTCTTTAACCATATTGCTTCCTCTTTGGGGAGGGTTGTTTGTATCGAACCTGATAGGTTCTTCCAAGCCCATCCTCAAAAGAGGGTTTGTGTGGAAGTTGATTTATCCAAGGATTTGAAAGAGTCTATAGACATTCAAATTGGTGATATTAAACACACCCAGAAAGTCACATATTTCAATCTGCCCAATACGTGCTATCGATGCTAGTCAGCTGACCACAAGATCAAGGACTACCCTTTAATAGTTCCTCATACATCCTCTCAGTCACGAGATGTTGAAAAGTCTCGTCCGACAGAGCCTTCTGCTAAGGCTAAAACAAAGTGGACTACGGTTTCAAACCAAAAAAATAAGTCGTTTGGTTCTGGGTCGGCTCCCAAGGCCCCTGAACCAACCAAACTGGTTTCAAACCCTTCAGAGAAGGGGATAGCTACTCCCTTAGGAGTTACTTCTGTTGTTTTACAACCTAGGTCAAAGGCCACGCCTCAGCCTGCGTCTGTTTTGTGTGCTCAACCGATTTTGTCCTCCGCAGCAGGGACTCAGCGGTGATCTCGCAGCTCGTCTCCTCCACCAGAAGAAGGTGAATATGTGCCTGGAAAATGGAGATTCTCTCCTTCTATTTAGATTGGTTTTGTTCCGCAAGAGCTTTTGAAGAATAGCTTCTCTTCCCTGGGTGAAGAGGACCAGGATTCTACAAGTATGGAAGATCTTCCATGAATTTTATCTCATGGAATGTTCGAGGTCTAACTGACCTCTCCAGGAAGTATTCTGTTAGGAATACTTTGAAGAATTACCCAGGGATTGAAGTGCTTTGTCTCCAGGAAGTTAAAATTTCAGGTTTCTTGCTTGCTTCGGCTTGTCGCTCTATTTGGCCAGCCAGTACTATGTTTTGCACTCTGCATGAGGCTGGTCGTGGTGGAGCTGCTACTATTTTGGCCCCGTGACTGCATTCTTATGTGGTGGACCATGGGGTTGACCCCTCCCAGCGGGTAGTCTGGGTTCTTCTCAATATTGAGAATCATTCCTTTGGGATTATTAATGTTTATGCCTCTCATGATATCATAGAGCGCTGCTTGCTTTGGCATTGGTTTGTTGATTATTTGTCAGTTGTCACCTGGTTGCTCTACGGGGATTTCAACATGGTTGAGATGGCATACTAAAAGAATGGCACCTTTCCTTTTCGTTGGGCAGTGGGTGAAAGGGAGGCGTGGTTTTACATGCACAATAAATTGGGGCTTTTTGATCCCAATATGGGTTGTCGCCATTCTCATTCTCTTTGGCACAATTAGTGCAATTATAGGGCTGGTTCTGACAAAGTCTTTAAATGTCTTGATCGTGCTATGATCTCGGCTCAATATTTTTTTCCTCCAATAGTTGTGCCTTGCCTGTTAAGCTGTTAGTGGATGTGACTCTTTCTGATCACTTCCCAATTCATTTTCACATTGAATGGGCGTCTTGTCAACCTCGCACGTGTAAGACTCAATTCTTCTTGAACACATCTTTGCTTTGTCACAAGCCCACCCTGACCCACATTCATCGGGTGTGGAATTTTGAGTGCAGTCCACTTGGCCATACAGGCTGGATTGCTTGGTGGAATGATGCCATCATTCATATTGCATGTTTCTTGCGCATTGATGGGCGCCAGCTTGCTATTTTTCATCGACATTCTTACGAGGTCACCACTGCTGACTTGCGTACGGCTATGGAGGCTTTGGTGGCCAGTCCTTTCTCCCCGTCACATCAAGTCAGGGTGGCGAATTTAAGATAGCAAAAGCAAGTGGCAAATAATTATTCTACCAGAGGCGCTCAAATCAAGGCTCAACTTCACTGGCTCAAAATTGGTGATTGTGCCTCCAAAGAGATTTTTTTGGCTCTTTGTGCCAAGCACTCATCCCCAGGCATTAAAGCAATCAATGATGGTAACCAGGTGCTTTCTGAGCTACCTGACATTCTCTAGGCTTTTGTGCGTCACTATGAACAGGTTTTCACTACTCAAGACCCCATGTCTGCGCACTAGCAAGCCCTTCAAGACTGCCTTACTATTGTGTCACATAGGCTTTCTTCAGTCCAGATTAATTTTTGTGATCAATTATTAACAATTGATGATCTCAAGGAAGTCGTTTCCTCCATGGCCGATGATAAGGCTCCTGGGATTGATGGCTTTCCTTGTGAATTTACAAAGCTCTTTGGGACTGTGTTGGGAGCGACTTGCATCATGTTTATCTTGAAGCCTTTCAAACCAATTTTCTAGGCAATTTAATAAATAAAGGCAATATAAATTCATACCTAAACCTGGGGATCCAGAGGATATTTGTAACTGGAAGCCCATCACGCTTCTCAATGTATCTTACAAAATCATTGCCAAAGCCTTGACTCTGAAAATTCGTAACCTCTTACCTCAAGTTGTGCATCATGAACAGACTAGTTTCATTAAATCCAGGTTTATTCTTGATAACATTATTGTAGTTTGGGAAGGCATGGAGTGGGCCCAGCAGTCGAACCAGAAAGCAGTGTTCATTAGAATTGATTTTGCCAAAGCTTATGACTGCATTGAATGGCCTTTCATTCTTGCGATGTTGCAAGCCTTGGGCTTTGGGCCCAACTTTATACAGTCTGTTCATATGCTTTTTTCTAATGCCTCAGCCTACATTTCCATTAATGGCCGCCAGTCTTCTACTTTTGGTCTTTTTCGTTCCATTTGCCAGGGTTGCCCTCTTGCCCCTACTTTGTATGTTCTAGCTGCTGAGGGATTTGGATATCTCCTGGCCAATGTTGTCTCCCAGCAATGTGTTAAAGGGATCTCTCTCCTAGACTCTCAAGAACAATTTGTCAATGGCCACTTCGCAGATGATTCCTTTCTCACTCTCTTAGAGGATGAAGTTTTTATCACTGTTGCCCTTGATTTCCTTAATACCTTTTGTCTTGCCTTCAGCTCTGCAATTCGATGGCACAAGACCTTGTGCTATAGAAAATCGGTGCTCCCCACTCCTACGTGGATCCAAACTTATAACTGGAAGTGGATAGGGCATGGAGAAATCTTTCAATTTCTGGGCATCCCGTTCGCCTTTCAGGCTTCCCCTTGGGAGCTTTGGCAAGTCATGCTCTCCAAGGTTGAACAGAAGTTGGCCTATTGGATTACTAAGCCTATTTCATTGGCTGGAAAATTCCAAGTGTGTTCTAAAATTTTGGCTGCCACTCACGTCTACTATTCTTCTTGTTGGCTCCTTCTAAAGCTGCTTACAGTAGGCTTGAAAACTTGCTTCGCAATTTTTTATGGGCCTCTTCTGAAACACACAAGGGTTTTCATCAGGTTGCTTGAGAATTTTGATGTCTCCCCAAGGACTTTGGAGGGCTTGGATTGCTCTCCACTCAACGACAAGGGACTGCTCTATGTGTCAAATGGATTATCCAAGCTTTCACAAGGGATGAAGCCTGGAAGATTCTTCTCAAGCATTGTATTCAATCTGGTTTTCCTATTCATAGGCCTGCCTGGAAAGGAATTGGCCTCCAAACCCTCCTGGTTATGAGGGAGCCAGTTTAAATTGTTGGCTTCTTTGTGGCCAAGAGCATCTAGTGCTCTTGGGAAACTATTAAGCCTTGGCTTTGTTGGGTCGGGTCTGGGTTTCGTGATGGGCTTTCCATCAACCAGCATAACTTATAGTGGTCTCCCCTTCTGGCTTAGAATGGTCAACCCCTGGCCAAGTCGCCTTGGCTCAAGGCCCTCAGATTTCATAAGAAGGGTATTTAAACACTGCATCATCTCTTTCACCGGCCTACCATGCATCTCTTGCAGTGGGATGCTTTTAAAGCTCAGTACAATCTTCAAAACCAGGACCGTCTTACTTTTGACAGGCTGGTGAGCGCCATTCCAGTGGAAATGATTCACAAAGTTGGCATTCGTGGGCACAAACCTTGGTGGAAAAACTAGAAATGGTTTCCAGACACTCCTCTTAGGAGCTACAAGTCGCGGCTTGGTTACAAGTGGCTTTCACCCCAATTTCCTATGATTAGTTCCTTGAACTAGAGATGGCTTCTTAATTCCTCTACTCATACTTGACATAAGAGGTTTGATGTCACTTGGTTTGCAATTGTTAATCCGAAGCTAGCCCACTTTGCTTGGTGTATTCTTTTTCAAGGCTTGCCTGTGGGTTCTCGGCTTGTTCATTTGGGGGTTCCTGACCCTCACTGCTCTTTTTGTGGGTAGTCTAAAAGCTTTAAGCATCTTTTTTGGTTTTGTCCTAGAGCTCAGCAGCTTTGGACTTGGATTCATGATTTCTTTCGGCCTTTTCGGTTGGAACCATTCTCTTGGCATATGGTTCTGTTGGGGGACCCACCTGGAACCCCGGCTAAGTTCACCCAACTTTGGCACACTTTCAAGGTGAAAATCCTCTTCAATATCTAGAAAGACAGAAATGCTTGTATATTTGCTCATTCTCATTTAGATACTAATGTATCTCTTTATACTAAAGCAGTTATATGTTCTAATGTTTTCTTACAAATTCAAGTGCAAGCCAATAAGGTTGCACTGGAAGTGGTTCACCTACAGGTTCTTCTGGACCACCGGGGCAATGCCCCTTGTACTATGGCTCGGATCCTTGATTCGCCCTCCTCCTCCTGCGATCGATCGCCTTCTCGAGGCCGGAAGCGAAGTGACTCCGCGCGATCCCGCTCCCAGCCTCTTGCTCGACGAGATTCTCGACCTCCTAGGTAGGCTCGTTCTCCTCCACCGCATCCTGTTCAAGGTTGGCACTCTAATGGTGCTACGGGGAGTGGTGGTGGCAGTTTTGGGTGGCCCTCTTATGCTCTGCCTGCTTTTGGCTCTGGCTGGCCTACCAGTGGAAAAAATTTTCTACGACTGGCTCTTGCAATCTCACCTCGGCATGAGGAAAAATAAAAAGAAAAAAGATGAAGATAAAGTTGACGATGGTTAGGGTGCACCTCTCGATGTCACTCCAAACCCCGCTGCTGTATGGGGGAAAAATATGGATGACAGGGATCCCCCAAGATCTATTAGCACTGCCTTGGCCGCTTAATTTTATTTTTTGTTATTGGACTTTTGGGCTAGGCCCATGTGATTGATATTTGGTTTTTCTAGGCTCTGCCCATGTGACTTTTGGGGTGTGCCTTTTCACCACCCCACACCCTCCCTCTCCCCACCCCCCTTTTTGTGAATTTGTAATTATATCTTTATATTAATATAGATATCTGCCTATTCATAAAAATAAAAAAAGATATTTAAAATGCAAAAAATGAATGGTCTTCATGACATTTTTAATAAGGCTTAGTCAAATCCAACATTAAAGCAAGAGGAGCACTTGCTCAAATCATGGAGATAGTGGAGAGATTCAAGCCAACATGCTGGAGATAAATCAAGACTTTGCAGCACTAAATCAGGTTTTTTGCTTTCAATTAGGAGAGCCTTTTGACTTGATTTGAGTCAAGGAGCCTTTGGAGGCATATGACAGCTTGTTACATTCAGTTTTGAGCCTGATTTGGAGGGGTTTCTGTTTGCATACGGCTCACCAAGTTGGTGAATTTTTTACAACTCTTCTTGGAGTTGGTTGGCATTCCATGCCTTTTTTGGAGGAGAGATTTGACAACACATGTGATTTTGGAGCCAAATTTCAATTTTGAATTTGGAGAGAATTTCTATAAGTCTTTCTCTTCTTTCTGTATAGGGGTTAGTTCTTAGTTTTTTGGAGATTGCAGAGGCAGATGCTTCAGACTTTGTAACTCATGATATTTTGGCCTTTGTAATGCAGATATTCATTTTTCCTCAATAGAAAGTTATTTTTCCTTCATAGATTTCTCTTTGTTTCTTGGCATTGGTTGTGGATTGTAAGATAAAATCCTGTGTTATCCTTCATTTTATCAGATTCCTTCCATGTTGGATGTAAAAAAATTTATGTCATAGTGCAGCTCTATGTTAGTGATCTCGTTTTATGTTTTTATATTTGTGAAAACACCATTGTTTTCCTTGTGCTTAAGCATTAAAATAGTCAGAGCCTTACATAGAATCATTTTTGCAGACATCTATTTCTATGTTGTGAGATTGTTTATTTCTACTGAGTTCTTTTTGTGAGTTTCAGCAGCTTTTGGGTCAAAATTCTTACCTTTGGTGTACCACCTGTTAGTGATAGATTTTTATTTTCAAGTACATCTTTATACCTTTTTCCTTCTCATATTTCAGTTTTACAAGAAAAATTCAAAGGGAACCAACCCATAATCTGGAGGTCCACTTCATTCCCTGGTAACCCACAACCTCAAATTGTTCCCATGTGTCAATAGGTTGCTACAGTTAAAAGTTTAGCAAGGGTGAAAACTTTATTTGACAACAAGATCCATACCTCATAATGCATCACTTGTCCCTTCCTTCAAGAATCAAACCAGTCAAACAAAAGTTGAGAAAAATGCATCCGCACATTGACCTTTTGGTGAAAGCTGAACTAAAGAAGTTGTGGGATGTCAGATTCATTAGGCCCATTGACTATGCAGAGTGGATATCAAATATTGTACCTGTCTCAAAACTTGATAACATCATAAGGATTTTCACTGACTTTAGAGATCTCAACAAGGCTTGCCCAAAAGATGATTTCCCCTTGCCTAACATAGACATCATTATGGACTTGACAGTGGGACAAGACATGTTATCACTGATGGATGGTTTTTTAGGATATAACCAGATCAAGATAGCTCCTGAAGATCAGGATAAAACAACTTTCACTTGCCCTTGGGGAACCTTCTATTGGAACGTTATGCCCTTCAGGTTGAAAAATGCAAGGGCCACATATCAAAGAGAAATGACAACCATCTTCCATGACATGATGCATACCTTCATGGAAGATTATGTGGATGATCTGTTGGAAAAATCCCACACTAGGGAAGGACACTTTGAAATATTATACAAACTATTCTCTCGCTTGGAGAAATTTAATGTTCACCTCAATCCAAAGAAGTGTGTATTTGGGGTAACATCAACAAAGCTACTGGGGTGTATAGTGTCAGAGAAGGGTATTGAAGTGGACCCCACAAAGGTTAAATCTATAATGGAGATGCCTCCCCCGAAAAACATCAGTCAGCTAAGATCCCTCCGGGGTAGATTCTAATCAATCAAAAGATTTATCTCGCAACTAGCTCATAAGATGCATCCTTTCACTCATCTCCTACACAAGAATGTTTCTTTCCAATGGGAAAAAAAGTGTGAAGCAACCTTCAACCAACCAAAACAATACTTGATGAGTCCACCAGTTCTAGCACCTCCAATAGAAGGGAAGCCTCTTTTATTGTATATCACCACCACTGACCGATCATTGGGAGCCTTGTTGGCACACGAAGATTCAACAGGGAAGGAAAGTGCAATTTATTCTATCAGTAGAACCTTGAATGATCTATATGCTACCCAACAATTGTGACACTATATGCTAACTCACATAGTTAAGCTCATAGCCAAGATTGATCCACTAAAGTATCTCCTACCCAAAGCAAATCTGACAGGAAGATTGGCCAAGTGGGTTATGGTACTCAGTGAATTCGACATCCAATATGTTGACAAAAAAGCTATCAAAGGGCAAGCCATTGTTGATCAACTAGCTAAGGCACCACTTCATGATGATCATCCACTTCATATTGAATTTCTAGATGCAGATGTCCTGACAATAACAACAAAACAATGGGTATTATATTTTGATGGTTCCTTCACTCAGCATGGATCAAGAGCGGGAATCCTATTCATCACCCCCCTAGGGAATACCATTCCAAAATCCTATCGCTTGATGTTTCCTTGCACCAAAAATGCAACTGAATATGAAGCACTCATTATTGGGATCAAGATAGTCGTGGAATGGAAAATTATAGAGCTCCAGGTTTATGGGGATTCACAACTAGTCATCAATCAGGTCAATAATGATTATCAAACCAAAGACGACAAGCTAATGCCTTATAAGAGAATGATTGATGACTTCAAGAAGTATTTTGTCGACATCAAATTTGGTCAAATTCTAAGGAGTGACAACAAGGTTGTTGATGCTATGGCTACTATTGCTTCTTTGCTGTAAATTCCAGAAAAATGTGGTCGCTATGAGTTCATGGTGGAGCAACTGTATACCCCCGCATACGATGAATCTGAACCTCAACTTATTTGCCACCTTGATGATGCCAATACTTCCCTCTACGAAAAAATCTACTCTTACCTAAAAGATAACATCCTTCCTCCCGATCTTTCCCGCAATCAAAAATGAAATTTCATCTGCCAATCTGCCTGTCATACCATAATAGAAGATGTTATTTACTGCCAAGGTCTAGATGAAACTCCTTTCTGATGTCTCAAAAATGATGAGTCTAAAGCAGCTTTACGTGATGTCCATGAGGGTATTTGCAAAACTCATTCAAGTGGTTTAACCCGTGCCAAGAAACTTCTTCGCCTGGGATATTATTGGCCGACTATGGAGAGAGAAGCTTTTTAATTTTTCAAGACATGTCGAAAATGCCAGATCCACGGTAACCTCATCCACGCACCAGCACAAGAATTACAACCCTTTGCATCAACATGGCCGTTTTGTCAATGGGGGTTGGATCTTGTGGGTAAAATTCACCCACCTTCATCCAATTGACATAATTTCATCATCACAACCACATAATACTTTACAAAGTGGGTTGAAACCGTGCCTTTGATCACCATCATAGGGAAGCAGATCTCATCATTCATCCTGAACTACATCATTTGCAGATATGGTATCCCTCAATCCATTGTCACTGACAATGGGAGACCTTTCAAGAATCAGGACGTACAAGAACTCTATGAAAATTTTAACATCTAGCATCAGTTTTTTACACCCTACTACCCTCAAGGGAACGACCAAGCTAAGGCCTCAAACAAAACAATTCTGAAAAACCTAAAGAAAACCATCAACAATGTTGAGCGTGACTGGCATGTTCAATTAAACCCTGCTTTGTGGGCCTACCGTACAAGCATCCAAACACCCATGAGAGCTACACCCTATGCACTTGTCTATGGATCTGAACCAATATTGCCAATTGAATTTGAGATACCCTCACTCTAGGTATCCCTAAAAGTTCTCATTACAAATGAAGATTACCCTGTGTCTAGATTGCAGGAGTTCGAGTTGTTAAATGAATGTCATCAGCTAGCAGTGAATCACTTGGAGTTATATCAACAGAGAATGTCCCAAAGTTACAATCACAAAGTCAAACATAGGACATTCCAAGTCAGTGACCTAGTACTCAAAGAAAATCCCTATAATTAGCAAGATCAGGAAAACAAAGGAAAATTTGAACCTAATTGGTTAGGTCCTTTTGTTGTGGTTTTAGTCTTCGGATCAAAGGCATATTAGTTATCTACACCTGAGGGGGATATGTTTGAAGAACCGATGAACATTCTTCACCTAAAGAAATTCTATACCTGATGCATCCCGTGCATGTTAAAATTCTTGAAAAAATCCTAAAAAGCAAAAAAAGTGTCCTGAAAAAATCCTTGCCCTGATGAAAACCTGGCCAATAGGCATCTTGGTGATAGCACAAAAAAATTAAAAAAGAGAAAAAGAGAAAAAAGAGAAAAAATACAAAAATTAAAAAAATGGTTGCCCTGATGAAAACCTGGCAAACATGCGTCTTGGTAACAGCAAAAAAAACATAAAATTTGAAAAATTGCAATAAAAACAAATGGTGAAAACCTGGTAAACAGACATTATTTGTGATAGGTCGGCTTCTCCGTCTTTTCGAGTGTGTGTTGACCGCCCGCTTCTGCCATCCCTGCGCATTCATGCATATCTTACATTGAGCTTCATGTCCATATCTGGCTAATGTGGTCGTCCCACTTTGGCCTGGTTTTCTTTGCACATATCCATAATAAATTTGGTTTGTTATCACTGGGGGCAAAATTTTGATCTCACTTGGGGCAAATCACCATTGAGTATAAATAAACAAGCAAGCAATCAACAAACCGTAACATCAAAATAACAATCGCAATGACAATTTCAAAATATGAGCATCAAAAATCAATCCAATCCAATCCAATCAATTCAATTCAATCAAGCATATCATCTAATCAATCAGCTCGCGTGAGATTCAGATCAAATCTCGAGGAGCACCTAACCTATCATTCGATTCTCATTTGTCATGAGATTGATCAATCAACATTTATACTATCTTGTCATCGTTCCTCACCTATCATGAGGACGATCATCAATCAATCAATCAACATCTATCCTATTTTTCATCGTTCCTCACCTATCATGAGTATGATCATCAATCAATCAATCAACATCAATCTATCTTGTCATTGTCCCTCACTTATCATGAGGATGATTATCAATCAATCGATCAATCAATCTATCCTAATTCTCGTTCCTCGCTTATTATGAGGACGATCATCAACCTATCAATCAACATCATCCTATCATTGGATGGCATGATCAAAATTATCAAAATCTAGGAGGAATTCATCAAAATCATAAATTTTGGCTACATGTGCTAAAACAGGCTCTCTATGCGTTGGTTTATCGTATGCACTAGAAGATCTGCTGAATGCGCCAGAACATATTCCTGATGCGCTATTTCACCAATGCGCCGAAAAACTAAACCAATGCCCCGAAACAAGGTCTCAATGTGTCGTTTATCGAATGCATTGCTTAATCAACCCTATGCGCAACATTATCACCACTATGCGCTATTTGTCGAATGCGCTAAAGTTTTGACCCTATGCGTTGAAGCGGAAGCTAGATGCATCAAAATAATTTGGTTGTTCTAACCTAGCGGGATGCACTACTACAGGCTCCCTATGTGCTGAAGTGGGTGCCCTATGCACTAAATCGCCTACTCTATGCGCTAAAACACGATTTAAAAAATAAAATTAAAAGCATTTTAAGGCATGAAAATCAAAATTTGAAATTCGAAAAAGCGGTTTCGAGGTACGTATTGGAGGTCCATACGTGGTCGGACGCTAGTGACGGCGAATGCGCTTGAATCATTATGTGTGGCGAGGAATTTAGTCCATCTTTGCTTTGTAGGCTCTCAAGTTCTCAAAATGCTAAGGTTGTAAATGACTTTAACTTTTAACCTTTTACCCCTTTTTAAGGTTAATTAAGGGGTAATAATGGTGGCATTTTATTTTATTTTTCAAAGGGGCTCTTTTATCAACTAATCAATAGTGTGGCGAATTTCTTCTATTTTTTGGGAGATAAATCAGGTCATCCTTATCAAATCTATCGATCATCAACACATTATCTAAAAATCATTTAAATCATCAAAAAAAATCAAAAATCATCAAAAAAAAAAAAAAATCCCTGATTTACCTCCCGAGGGGGCATCCTTTCATCATTGTTGTAAAATCAAAGTCCGGGGCATGTCAATTTTTTTTATCATGGTCAGAAATCTATTCTTTGAAGCAATGGGGTTGCGCACATCACTTCAAAGAAGGGCAAAATGTATGCACACAAAAATGGTCTAAGCATCACATTAATTAAATACTAGTTATTTGATTAATATTCTAAGTTCCTCTACTATTATAAATAAATTGTGAAATTTATTTATATGGTTCATATTCTATTTTCTCTTTTCAAAATTCACCTTCTTTATAAAATTAATTAAAATGACAAATTAATCAATTTGTATTTAATTAATTTTCCCTCTTCCTTTTAAATTTGAATTTTTAAAATTCAAATTTAGAATATCCTTCTAAAATTGGTTAAAATGCACAAAGGAATTTATTTGTCATTTTACTAATTTATCCTCTCCTATTAAATTGAATTTTTAATCCAATTTAAGCACATTTCTACAACTTTCTTCTAACCACCTCCAACTCACCTGCCACCTCATCATGTGTCTCATAAATGAATTTTCATATCTCCAAAAAATTTGCAACCAATTTTGAAAAACCTGAGACACATGGCTTCTCTTACTCTGTGATTCCTTTCTACACTTGGCAATTTGTCTTGTGGAATGAAACCATCTCCCTGATTCTCTCTAACCTCCTGATGATATGTCGTTGATGCCGCAGGATCACAATCCTGACCATTCGTTGTTGCCACATCACCTCAAGGGGTGAACCCAAAAAAATGGTTTACAATTCAAGTGAGGAAGGAAAATTTGCAAAAAATAACCCCATGCAAAAAAAATTGGTTTTTGGGGGTTCGAATGAACGTTTGGTTCGAGTGAACCCAAATGGGGTTCGATAAAACCCCCCTTCAATCGAACCCATTTAATGTCGGGTCTCACATTTCCCGAAACAATAAGCAAAAAAAAAGCTTGTGGAAAGGGGGTTTGAATGAACCATGAACCCTGGTTCAATTGAACCCCTAGGGGTTCGCTAGTACCCCCTTTTTCCCCCATTCTCCCCTCCTGGCACCAATAATATCTAGAATTTTGCCCTTCGAAGCTTGGGTTGAGGATGAAAATGGAGGAGACTCCACAGACCCAACTAGATGATGGTATTTCTCAGAACGAGCTATCCAACGAATACAATTTTAATATGTTTTGGTTTTATTATGTATTTGTTTTTTTAGTTTGATTAAACATAGGTTTTTCATCGAAAATTAAGCTCTCTATTTTGCACATGTGAAAAAATAATAGATTATCAAAATAAAATTCTACAAGATATGTTCATGCTAGGTATTGATGTCCTTGATCCAATAAAAAAAAGAAAATTGAATTTCGATACATACAGAAAAAGTTATGTTGTATACGGTTCGCCTATGTCTGAATTGTAATTGGTTTGACTTCAAAATTTGATTAAAGAAAAAATATTCAATAAAACACTATAAAACCAAATGAAAGTGCTAGATATCGTAGTTACAAATCTAAATTCAAAAAAATTAGAATTTTATCCTTCATACAAACAACGTTATGCTGTATACGGTGAGCGTCACTCCTTAAAAATGTTTTTTTAAAAAAACTAGTTTTCGAAGGAGATGGAAAAATAAGTGCAAATTGATTCCAAAAAAATTGAAAAAAATATATTTAGAATCTATAAAGAAAACTTCACAAATCACTAGTTTTTATCATCTTCAAATTCTTCACAGTTTAATCGTTGTAGGAGCCCGAAAGTGAAGATTTAGTTAAAAAAAATAGTTTGGTGTCCAGTTTGCCCAAAAATTGTAAACCAGTATTGTGGTATCACCCCGAGGCTTGAAAAATCTATAAATATAGCCCTTTTCTAGAACATTTCAAGAGAAGAAGATTTAGACAAGTTTATGCTATTGAATTTTAGTGTAATTTGTGAGAGAATTAGAGAGCATTTTAGTTTAGTTTGCATTTTTAGCTCATTTTAGTGTTATAATGACATTTTCATTTTGATAGTTTAACTCTTTCCATCTTCCATTTAGCATTTACATTTCATCATCATTATCACTTCAACATTTAGATTTTAACATCCATTCCACCATAGGATCATTTAGCTTTTATGCATCAAGTTATTGAAAAATCCAAACACATAGGCATGTAGATTCATTTTAAGCATCTTGTTTCTTGGATTGTCAATCTTTGCAGGTTATTATGTAGTAATAACAAATACTGAGAGCATAATTTGCAGGATTCCTCAGGATTAGAGAGCCATGGGATGAGTTAGATGGATAAGCTTTAGTTTCATTTAATGTTACTTTTGATTTCCTTTTAAGTAATGCATTTCATGAAGGTGTGTTATACTAACCTTGCAGGACATACTTTACGACACACAAATACAATATATTTGCTTGTTACTAGGAAATATTCATAGGGTTTTAATGTTTATCATTTCGAGGGTTTCTGCCATGCACTTGCATTCGTGTCTTCCTTACTGCACAAACTTTAACTTTGCAATTTGCTTATAATATTCTCATGTTATTCCGAAATATGAAAATGGTATTGCCTGGTTTTCATTTCGAAGGTATTTTGGCATGTTTATGTATTATTCTGTTCTTCCATGCACAATAATTATGTCTGTGAAATGCTTTTTTCATTTGATTGTTACTACCAAACATGGAAAGGGTTTCATTGGTTCAAAATTACAAGGTTTTCTGCCATGCACTTGTATTCCTTTTTTTGACAATGCACAATCTTTACTTTGCAATTTGTCTTTAATATTTATTTTTTATTCCCAAATATGAAAATGGATTCACTTATTTTCATTCCGAAGTTATTCTACCATGCAATTATATATTATGTTCTTATATATGTATTTGTCTTTCCATACATATATATACATATTATGCATGAAAAAATAGAATAATACATAGACATATTTCCATACATATACTTGTTTTCATTTCAAAGATATTTTGCCATGCAATTATATTATTTTGTTCTTATACATATTTATCTCTCTCTCTATATATATATATATATTGTGCATGGAAGAACAAAATAATACATAGACATATTTCCATACATATATATTAATATATTAGTATATATATATATATTTCTAATTATTTATGTGATTGTTACTACAAAATTTGTTTTATATATTTATGTTCGGCTCTCTACGATTCATTGTTCGGCTCTGGACTGAAGAAAGCTCCCTTTGTCTTTCATTTGAGGTTTTCTACCTCACTATGCCTATACCTTTGTCTTTCGTTTTGATAATGTTTAACCAATGTTTGTTCATGTCTCACTAAAAATATCTGCTCTAAGCTATTTCAATTCAAATAATAAAATTAAACAAACTCCCAGCATGCATATATTGAATAAAAACAAACTGTTCATGCACATTAAAGACAATTGCATTACAAACTATTCATAAAAACTAAGCATTGAATTGCAAAATTTAAAGATGCATATTAAAGAAAAGCAAATTGTATATTTATATATACGTATACATGTATATATATACACACACAAGTGCATGGTTGAAAACCTTGTAATTGTGAACCAGTGAATCCCATTCCATGTTTAACCATTGCATGGCAGAAAACCCTGTAATTTTCTATATAATAAGGTTGTTGTTTTAGGGAAGTGTTGCCTGCAAGTATTGGAGAGAAGTGTGGAGAAAGAGGGGTCTGATGTAATAGAGCGCATAAAACGTTGTTGGAGAAAATTGATGCACTAAGCCTGAATGAGTTGAACCAATCAAAAAACAAGAATTCAAATCAGGTTTCACATTTAAGGTAAAACATATGATTCTATTCATATTTTTTGTTTGGGTTTGACCCATTCAATCTAGTGCATTGCACAAAAGGGAATGTGTTGCCGAACAAGCAATAGATGTATATAATTATTGCCTTTCCCCACCCTAAACGACCAATTTAGAGTAGTAATCACTCGTCGCCTCCTTCATTACCTCCATTGGGCAACTTGCTTTACACATCCCTCTGCACTTACTCGGACTGCCCAACGCATAGTTTAGAGATCAAGGTTCATTGAATGCTCCAAATTCTCTCATATCCTGCTCATTGACATTCCTTTTGTTTGCAAACATTTTGGAGTGTTCATTTGGTTACGCACCCATACATGTTTGGATATCTACAACTCATTGTTCATCTCTGCACGCTTCATTGTTCGACTCTACACTCTTGAAAGTTCCCTTTCTCTTTTAGGTGAACTTTTTTACCTCACTAGGCCTCTAGCAGTGCCTATATATATATTAAAATATATATGTATATATATATATATATACATATATATTAAAATACTTACTTAGATGAATATATGTATGTAAATACCTTTTTCATCTAAATATTTTTTTAACCATATTAAATAAATAATATTGTCATTATTTGATTAATATCCCTAAAGTCTTCTAAATCTTTAAGGTATTTAGCTAAATGATTAAAACCTTACCCTTTATCCCTTTCTTCCAAGGAATTAAATAAATAACCCACTTATTTAATTCCCTTTATATCCCATCCACTCTTTATCCTAATTCATCTCCTAATCTCATCATTAAGGATGTGACATCCTTAATCCATGATTAGGATGTGTCACATCCTCCAACTTTTGCAAATTGGCTTCTAATCATCATTAACCACCTAATCCTCTTCTAATCACTCAACCTTAATCTAATCACTTACCTTTTCTGGTATGTTCTTAAGTCAACCTATCATGGTACTTACCTTATCAGGTATTGACCTCTTCCTTATGTGAATTAAAAATTCACATTTATTCCCCCCATGCATTTCTCTTTCCCATGACCTCTCATAGGTCTTATCCATTAGGTTCTTCCAAGCATGTGAATTAAAAATTCACTTTTATTTCTCCAACACCATTTCAAATCCCTATGGTGACAAGAGTGGACTTTCTAAAAGTCTTCACTTGTCACTATTAGCCCCACTTGGGGATAAAAAATTTCTTTTTGGGGATTTCCTCTCCAATCTAAAGGTGCTTGCAAGTACTTTGGGATCACATGGCATTTTCCATGTCACTTTTCCTTCTTCCATCTCACCTTCCACATGGCAAGATGTGAGGGCTTGTGAGTCCTCAACTCACCACAACCCTCCATCTTGTCCATGATGGCTCAATCTCAACCGTCCATTTTTTAAAAATGGAGGGCTTTGACCTCAAGTTAAAGGGGTTAAGAGTTAGAGATTAATGATTTTGAAGCCATTTTGTATTCTTGTCTTCTTGCATTCAAGCCATATTAGTCATTTAGTATCTCACCTACCATCTCCCATCATTCAACCATCTCCATTATTGCAAGCATATTGTTATCAAGGAACATACATCAAAAACATATTCAAGGTCCAACCACTTCAACAAACTAAGAAAACAAAAGGTATAATGGTTATTGTTGTTTGTTTAGTTTCAACTAAGTCTAATCATTGTGGTGTTGTGTTTTCTTTGTCTTGCATTAGTTTTGTTTTGCATTCTAAATTAGGGGATTTTCATTGCACACAGTATATATGTATGTATGTATGTATTTATATATGTATATGTATTTATATGTGTATATATATAATGTGTGTGTATGTATATATTTATGTATTCATATATATTTATACATATGTATGCATATATATAAATATACATACATATATATACATGTTTGTGTATATATACATACATACATGCATACATGCATATATATAAATGCCAATCTCTTGTATGATATGCATATGTTTTCAACGAATCTATAAATATCAGGGGTTTCACAATGATGTTGTTCACACTGGGTTTTTCATTTAAACTCTTTAAGTCATGGAATGCAAATATGTTGTATGCAATGTCAACATTTACCACAATAAACTATAACTCAATATCTGGGGTTTCAACTTACACTATTTATGAATGTCAAGACATTTCAGTTCAATAAACTTGAGATGAGTTGGGACTGAAACACACATTGCCTGAAGAAAACACATGGATGTTATTATCGGTTATATCTCGAAGGTAACTGTGATTATCGGAGAAGGGAGTTGCAGGACTGCTTAAGCGTCTATTTCACATCAATGCTCTATGGGCAGCTTCAATCTCCCTTTCCTTCTTCTCTTGTTCTTTTTGTATCATCTCTTGCTCCTTCTTCTGCTCTTTCCTTGCGCTCAATTTATTTTTCAATTTTATTTTGTTCCTTTTGCTCCAAGGACAGAATCCGTGTTGCCTTTTTGTCCTCAGTTTGGTGCCTCTTTCTGATTTTTAATTCTTCCAGTTCTTTTTTTCTTCATTCCTGCTCCATTATGAGAGTCATGTAACTGCTAGTAGTCAACAACTGAGACTATTGGCTCACCCGAAGAACACCACCAACAAACTTTCTTGTTCTTCCATTCACTCTGTGAGTTGGCAGCTTAAGGAAGTTACTGATCTGAGAACCACTTTGGGTTTGAATTGTTTCATTGACTTGGGAGTCAGTAAACTCCTCCTGGTCCGGTGTACCCTGACTTTTGTTGCTGCCATCTACATAATAGTGCATTGTTTCTTCTGGAGGTGTGGGTATTGGAGATGGGAATGTGAAATTCCCCATGTCTTCTTGTGCGGGTTGGCTTCCCATGTCCTCAAATTGTTGCTCTTCACCTTCATGCACTTGAGTATCCGTTGGAGTTTACAATGTTTGTGAAAGTTCATATGTTGAAACATCAAGTCCTGAAAGACTAAGGATGTTCTGCACTGTAGAAGCATCGTCGGTGCCAACAATCTCATACGTCTTGTTGGGACACATGTCACCCATGAGTCCATCAAAATTGAGGGGCCATATCCCAGTACTTTTAAAGACAACTTTTATGTTGGCTGGAGTCATAGCTCTTCTCAGTGCCTTGTTGCCTAACTTCGCCAATTCTACCCTTCTTATATCAATATTGGGGAATCTAGTGAGAAAATCTGCTCGTTTTAATTTGAAATATTGCTTGAATGGTGCAAACAAGCTAACATCCAAAGGCTATAGTGCATGAGAAGTATGAAAAGGTAGTGTAAGGAGGTCAATGCCTTACCTCCTTGCCTCTTGGATAGTTGACAATGCAACGTGACTTCCATGGCCATCAAAAATCAGCAGGTGTTTATTAGTAGGTCACACACCCCTAGGAACCGACACACGAAAATGTTCTAGCTAGTTAAAGAAAAACTCCTTTGTCATCCAAGCATGTGTTTGGGTTGCCATAATTGCGCGTGGTTCACAGTTCACAATGTAATTGTCTATCTTTGTATTGCCCTTGAACAGATAGAAACCAGGTATGGTTTGGCTAGATGCATTAACACAACATAGAATTGTTATCCATTCTTTGCTTTTTGGAATGATGTAGGAGACATTATTGCTGCCTCGTCGTGCCAAGAGCCTCATAGTTCAATTTATGTCAGCTTGAATGCTCGTTTCACAATTCCAAATTTTGTTAGGATCGTAAGGGGTACTTTCATATGCTGTTGTCAATATTCTAAAAAATTCAGCTACTATTTCGGGTCTAAGGTTTTCTGTCTTGTCTTTGTCAAGACCTTCAGCTGTGTGCAAGGTTAATTTTGGATGGCGTCTCTTGAATCCAGTCCACCATGATTTTCCAGGCATCCCCTCTCTGAAAGGGTTGGGTCTAGTCTGACATATTTGAGCAACCTTTTGCTTGAGATTCAAAATCTCAAGCCCATGGCCAATACCTGCCATATTTGTGCACCACTTCACAACCAAACCCTCCTCCTCTTCTACCAGGACTGTTGGTGGACCCTTCTTTGAAGTAGTGCTTAGGCCACCTAACCAATTGGTAAGTGTTGTACCTGAGATTTTACACTTCTTCACAGTAGCTCTCGTCGACATCCCATTTGTTTCAACATCCTTAAGTGCCCTGTCCATGTCCTATGATGACCATTCCCTTTCCTTTGATGCTCTTACTTGCCTGTTTGGTGGTGCAACAACCTCCTGGACAACCTCAACATGTTCAGGATTTGTGTTAACTTTTGCAACCAATTGTTGCACATTGGGGACTGTTACAGTGTCTTTCCGTGTACAAGACGACCTCTTTGCAGTCTTGGTTTTTTGTTTCGACCTCAATTTACCTTTAGATTGTACCTGCAGATGTTAAAAAAGATGTTTGGAGCAGTTAAAAAAAATAAAAGATGAACACTGTTGAAGTCACAATGATGCATGAACAGTTTGCATTTATTTAATATGCATCTTGACATTTTGCAATTCAATGCTCTGGTTCTTATGAACAGTTTGTAATGCAATTGTTGACAGTTTGTAATGCAATTGTCTTTATTGTGCATGAACGGTTTGTTTTTATTGTCTTTATTTTGCTTGGTTTTTATGAATCGTTTGTAATGCAATTGGTTTTATTGCGCATGCTAACTATTTGTTCAATTTTATTATTTGAATTGAAATGACTTAGAGCAGATATGTTTAGTGAGACATGAACAAACATTGGTTAAACATTGTCAAAATGAAATACAATGGTACAAACGTAGTGAGGTAGAAAACCTCAACTAAAAGAGAAATGGAGCTTTATTTAGTGCAGAGTCAAACAATGAAACGTGGAGAGCCGAACATAAATATATAAAACAAATTTCGTAGTAACAACCACATAAAAAATTACATATATATACATATACGAATATATATATACACACACATAATCAATATATATATATATATATATATAGGAACAAAATAATATAATTGCATGGAAAAATATATTCAAAATGAAAATAAGTGAATCCATTTTCATATTTGGGAATAACAAACAAATATTAAAGACAAATTGCAGAGTTAGTCTGTGCATTGTCAAAGAGAGGACTACAAGTGCATGGTAGAAAACCCTGTGATTATGAACCAATGAAACCATAAAAATGTTTGGTAGTAACAATGAAATAAAAATTGCATTTCGCAGACAAAACTATTGTGAATGAAAGAACATAATAGTACGATTGCATGGCGAAATATCTTGGAAATGAAAACTAGTCATACGATATATATGTATGAAAATATGTCTATGTATTATTCTGTTCTTCCATTCACAATATATATATATATATATATATATATATAGATGAAAAGAAATATATATATATATAAGAACAAAATAAAATAATTGCATGACATAATAACTTCAGAATGAAAACAAGTGAATCCATTTTCATATTTGGGAATAACAAATAAATATTAAAGGCAAATTGTAGAGTTAAAGTTTGTGCATTTTCAAAGAGAAAACCCTGTAATTTTGAACCAATGAAACCCTTTCCATGTTTGGTAGTAATAATCAAATGAAAAAAGTATTTCACAAACATGACTATTGTGTATGGAAGAACAAAATAATACATAAACATGTCAGAATATCTTCTAAATGAAAACCGGTCATACCATTTTTATATTTCGGAATAACATGAAAATATTATAAGCAAATTGCAGAGATAAAGTCCGTGCAATGAGGAAGACACAAATGCAAGTGCATGGCATAATCCCTCGAAATGATAAACATTAAAGCCCTATGAATATTTCCTAGTAACAAACAAATATATTGTATCCATTTTTCGTATTTTGGAATAACAAACAAATGTAAAAATAAAATTGCAGAGTTAAAATTTGTGCAATGACGAACACACGAATACAAGTGCATGGTTGAAAACCAGTCAAACCCTTTCCATGTTTCGTCAAACAAATCTAATAGTAATGAAAAACCAATTAAACCAATCAAACCCATTTCATGTTTCGTATAAGGAAGCAAATATGAAAAACACAATGCAAATTAAATGTCGTGCAATGAATAACACAAGATTAGGAATAACACAATATATTGAAATGCACAATGCAAGGTAAGCATCTTGCATGGACAAGTATAGAGGAAAGGAAAACTAGTGAAACCCTGAACTTGAACTGAAATGACTTGACATTCATATAAACTATAAGTTGAAACCCTAGATATTGAGTTACAGGTCAATGTGACAAAAATTGACATCCCATACAACATATTTGCATTCACAGGCATAAAGAATTGTAGCAGTAGAATACCTGTAGCTTCTTAGAATGCTGCTCCTGCTGCCTCTAGACTTTCTTCATATTTTTGGAGCAAATTGTATAACTGAAAAATGAAAGTGGGACGTGCTAAATGAAAATTAAAAGAGATTGAATAATGCATTTTTGAATTTGAAAATCTCCTTATATGTTCAATGCTGGTTTGGTGTGGAGTCTTTAATTCTTGTCCTTTTATTTTCAAATTTGAATTCTTCATCTAATGCCTTCAATTGCAGAGTTTGTATGTATTAATGACGTGCAATCCTTGTTTGCTTGACAAGAGATTTTGGTGGCTTTAACACCATTGTTTTGGTGGTTGCAGGTGGCAAAAATAAGATGAGGAACCAGTAGTAGAGAGGTTCGATTTGACAGATGAGACACATATGAATGATTGCTTTTCGTCTGAGTGTTGTGTTGGTGGGCAAGTGGGATGGGGGTTCAACGAGATTGGATTTGGTGATGGGACATTCTTGGTTCATAGTTCTTTTCGTGGCATCCCAACTGCTTGAAAGTTGGTTGTGATGTAATGCAAGTGGTGACATTATAAGGGAGCTTGGGTTATACTAGTTTTTTATTTTGGGCACATGTTTTAAAACAACAAACCAGTAACAAACAATATGGTTTGTATGTTTGTGGTGTCAGATGTGTTTTAAATATTTTCTGACATTTAAAATTGCGAATATCTATTTGTGTGTGGGACAAATATTCTTCGATTATAATACAGTGTACCCTTGTTGACTTTTTAGGTTAAAACTGATTTACATTTACCTACTGTGGGCCCACACGGGACTACTTCCATCTCCAGCATAGGCTCGCGTCGTACTTTGGGCCCCTCTCCCCTGCATCAAATCATATGAAAAGAATTGGAGATCCAAAAAGATTTTCAATCACGCCATTGGTGTTCCGTCTGAGAAAAGCATTTGCGTGGGTGCAGCTACAGAGTTTGTTTAGGGACCATCATTGAAACCGTCTTATCTCTATATTTCACAAAATAATCTCGTCCAGAAGGTTTTGAAAATCAACGGCTCCGATCTGACGAGAGAAGTTGTTGTGCAGCTGCTTTTAGCAATGTCGAAGGCCGTATTTTAGGGTTTGTCTTCTGCAGCGGTCAGTCTGAGATCTACACAATTCGAACAATTTCTTCTAAATTCAATCCTCTTCCAATTTCCCCTCGCATTCTCTGATTCTGTATTTTTTTCAATTGGTATAGTACATGCTCAGCAAACATATGCATTGTTAGTATTTAGGATTGAATTCTTGTTTGGGTACTCTGCAATTCCCCTGCCTGACATCCGTTGCCTCATCGTTGGCTTATAAAAAATCAAGTTAGCCCTCCTTTCCTGCCCAAATGCAGTAAATCAATCACAGTTCATCGTTTGGCATTTACGTCTACATTTATTTATGGTCAGTTTCTTTCGTAGGAGGGAGAGTTCATTAACAAGTCCTCCCGTCTGCAGTGAATGGGATTGGTTAGATGTTGTTCAATTCAGGTTTTTTTAACACAAGATATTTATCAATTTCGAAAGATTGTCAAAGCATACGGGATTGTTTGAAGTATTGAAGAAGGATGCCGATGTTGCAATCTACACAACATATTTGCAACATTAGAAAGTAAAAAGAAGAAGAGCAGTCGTAAGATAAAGGGCAATACCAAAGAGGTTAAAAAGGACTCACAGTTTTGAACAAAGGTTACTGTATCTGTCATATCTGAGGCTGATTGTGACAACGACAATGATGCTTACCGCGCCACTGCCCTACCCCCTGCATGGGGCAAAGATAAGTCCCATAAGGAGGTAATTTTCTCCTATTTCCGTTTCTTTTTATATAGAAAATCAATAATTGATATTTTTCCTTCATAGCTAAATTGTTGCATCACTGACAATAATTAAGGGTTAGAATTATTTTTATCTTTCTACTTGGTAAATTGCAACTCACCGCCATTGGGTGTTTTTAAACTCCTTTTATCTAAGAAATTATAGTATGTTTGTGTTTTATCTAAGAATTTATTTCTAATTCCTAAGTTACTGGTCTTGGTATTGGTTCGGGTTCAGGTTTGGGGGTTCAGTTCACGGGACCAGCCAAAAAATTTTGGGGGGTTGGATTAGTTTTGGATTCATTCATACAAAAACATATAAGAATTATAAATTTATACATATTTATAGCAGTAATTAAGTTCAAAATACCACACATAGCATCATATATTGTATAATAAACAAAACCACCATAAAAATAAAAAATATTTCAATGTCAATTAGTCAAACTCGAATGCCCTGATATATATTAATTAAAAAATAATAACGTCAAACATCAACAATCAGCCATCATTGATCAAGCATCATCATATGGGTCTTTAAAAATATCATCATCACCATCCATATTAGATGATGTAGGTACTGGTAAATTAGAAGAACCATAAATACTAAAATAGTGCCATTGGCAGTAGCATTGGCACTCTCATGCTCATTAGCTGGCCTGTCTTCAACATCAAGTGCAGCAAGGTGGGAAGTGGAAGTATCTAAGTCAATATGCTTTGGCTTGATATCCCACTTCCTTGTGTCCTCTTCTTTGTAGCCACTTTGTTTGTATGAAAGGAATTGCAAGTTTGAATGCACATACACTAAGTTTTCTGTTTTTTAGTGTAGCTGATTGCATTTTATTGAGTAGATGAAGGAGTATGTGCTCCAATTCCTCTCAGATCTAGATGAACTAGCAATCTATTAAGACAAAATTAGAGAGTTAATAGATAAAAATTATAAAATATTATTGAAACTTAAAGATAAAATATTTTTTTTATAAAACTTGTGAGAAAATTTTGATTGCAAGAGGTTGTAGGTGTGTGAATGATTGGGGATGGAACTGCCACCAACTATGAGAATCGAGCTTATACTTGTCATGAAGAGCATCAATACTAAATTTGTTGAAGCGTACACAATCCATGAATTTAATCCTCACTACATCTCACATGTCAGGAATAGTTAAGAGTCTACAAAGTGTTGCCTTGTACCCTTGGTTCGCTTCAACATCTCTGTATGGGGCAATTCTTGTTGACATAAAAAGGAGATCAACACTATAATATTTGGGACTCAATACAAAGGCAAGGAAATGTGGTGGAGTGGTCATTTTGTTCCATCTCTTTTCAATAATTTTGTGTAATTGTTTGAAGAAAATTTCTTTAGGATCTTACTTTGTTGCATTTATGATGGATTTCATCTTTTCAATTATTGAGTCAATGCTATCATATCTCTCTCTCAAACAAGGCCTATCCATGTTAGTATAACAGATCATAAACAATATGGGCTTAGTGAAATTGAGGAGATATTCAACACGATCCCACCAAATGTCATTTATGATCATTCGCTTAATATTTGCTGCCTTTGTACTGCTAGATTGCTTTCATATGGATTAATCTGGGCTGATGACTATGTTAGAAAGTGCCTCACAAACCTTCATAAGTTGTTTCAAGACAATTGTGCTAGAGGCAAAATGGGTCTCAACAATCTGTTTGAAAATCAAAATTTACAAAAAAATAAAAATAAAAATAAAATATGTTTTTTACTAAGGTGAAACATTTATTAAAATAAATTTATAAATCTTATTGCTTCACTTACCTTAACAACTCCAATTTTAAGAATGTTCTGAATATGCCTTGTGACATATGGTTGTTGGTGATGAACATTTGGATATCTTCAGCCTCAACATAAACTTGTTTGATCCAATCAATTTTGGTACCAATTGTTTGTAGCATAAGGATGAGGCATTGGATAACACAATGTGTCCAAAACATGTTTGAATAACACTCTTCAACCAATAACCCAACCACTCTCTAATTTTTGGCATTGTCTATTATGATTTGCACAATGTTTTGAGGGCCCACTTCCTCGATGGCTATCATGAGAATGCACCATCTTTCACCTCCCCTTCACAATCCACTATTTTAAAAGTTATTGTCCCTTTAGGGGACACTACAATAACATTGATTTCTTGCATCTTTCCCTCTATCAGAAATAATGGACACCCTTGATTCGGCACACAAATCCCTTATGGGCTTCAATGACTCCTCTACAAACTTCACCTCTTTTTCCAATAAGGTGCAATGCATCTTCTCAAAATATGGGCCCTTGTACCTTTTTGGAGCCTCATTAATTGCTTTCACCATTTGTTGCCAATATGGTGAGTGGACAACATTGAAAGCTAATCCATTTGCATAGAGAAATCTCGCTATGTGTTGATTGACGATCTCTTGAGACTTGTTTTGAAATGCTTTTTCCAATAGCCCTTTTGATCTCTAATGTTTAAGGCCACAGGTGGTCCTTTAGGTGTAGCCAAAAATAGGTGGCTCTCTATAGGTTGAAGATTATAAGGTGGTGCTGGGGGCTTCATTCCTTGAGATCCTTTCTTTAACAAATGATGATTTGATTTGCGGCCTACTACTTGATTTGATTTTTCTTGCTCATTAATATATGCCATGACTTGTGCTTTTAGAATGGGTACACCATTTTTTTCTTGGCAAGATTTGATGCCTAGTCTAAGAATGTGGTATAAATGGCCTTTCATTTGATTGTATGAGCTTGAATACCTAACATCACATCCACTACAAATCCAAACATAACCCCCACCACCTAGAAGTTGCTATACCATATTAACATATTTCCAAAGGAGAGAATTTGGGTATTTTGAAGTAGGGTCGACCCATGGAGCTAGAACTAGTTGCCGTTGTAGTACATATGATGACAAGTTCAATATACAACACATTCAAAAAATTGAAACATATGAAAAAAAATATATATATATAGAACTTAATTCATTTAAAAAAATTAAGTAGGTTTTATAGATTCATAAAAGAATGAAAATAAAACAAAAAATTCAAAACAATACAAGAGAGTTCATTTGTTAAAAAAAAATATAGAAAAAGAAAACCAAAACTTGAAAAATACTTACCTCTTTTGTAGAAATCTTCCTCAACGATCTCCTTGGCAAAAAAGGGGCTCTTGCAAATGCGTAGGAATAACAAACCAACCATTTGGAACATTAACCAATCAATCTTCAACTCTATTCGTGCAATTGCAAGAATGAAAGTTCAACAAGTATAAATGATATTTTTGTTTTGCATTCACAATAAGAGAAATGAATTTTTGTCTTTAAAATGTATTGGAATCCACAATTTAGGGTTTGGGGGGTGTTTTTGGGTCTTTGATGAAATTGAAAAGTCAAAATATAAGATTTTTTTAAAAAAAGTAGTAAATTTGCCATCTAGGTGTGAAAGATCTCCAAATTCTCTGTGAGTGTGCCCAAGCTTGTCTTGGATTGACATGTAGGCCTGGGAGGGAACCCTAGACGACCCCTAGGTCAGACTGGATCCGGACTAGCATCTGGACCAGATCACACCCGTATTCCGGCGGGACTGACTCGAATCAATAGGCCCCAGGGCCCAAACTAGTAACCTAGTCTTATTCTTAAGAGTAGAGTTGAATCCACCAACCATCATTGGGAATTGTAGATACAAAAACAATCTTATAGTGCCTTTCAGTTATTGGAGTCTTTAAAATATTTTAAGAATTTGACGCTCTTTACCATTTTCTCTGAGCAAATTTGACATTGTCTCATTGTAAGGCAAATACATGATAATGTATTTGTGAGCCATTTCCTTGACTTTTTTCATTATAATGAACATGTATATATAGTTTGACTTAAGCACTTTCTCTATCATAAAAATTGTCAGTTAAATTTATGGCTACTAGGGATGCACAAGGACATGTCCCAACTCCCATAGGGATGTCCTCTGGCCATCTTATGTGTGTGGAGAAACCAGGGATGCCAACTGATTAGGTTGAGTAAGCAGGAATGACCACTGAGATGTGTGGCAGCTTCTATGACATTCCTTGACCATTGCGGGGATAGCCAAGTGTCCTCTTTTTTCTTTAAAAAACCAGTCAGCTTTTCCAAAAAACAGAAAAAAAGGTGTGGGGATCCTACAATCTCTTCCATGCCCTTTATGACACCCTAAACACTCAGTCCTACAATAAAACCAGTCAGTTTTTCCAAGAAACAGAAAAAAAGAGGTGGGAGTCCTACAATTTCTCCCATGTGTCCTTTATGGTACTCTACAAATGCTCTATATGTAACTCAATCACCCACTTGCATTGCCACTCACAATTACGACAATCATTTTTGTACTTGAAGCTGTGAACTTAAGATGAAGCAAAGAAGAGGAAGGGACTATGCATAGTTCATGACTAATCACCCTTGAATCTTCATACTATTCATACAAATGAAACTCATGGCTTGAAGGCATAATTCAAAACATGCCCCGCTTAATGCAAAATATGATAATTTTCTACAAAACCTACAGGTAGCCCCAAAGGCACCTCAATGAAGTCGAATATGATAGTTTCCTTGATGTTTTTTGATGCTGTTCAAATAATGTTCCATTGGGATTATATGCTCACACGCTGTTATCCTCATTGTGTTATAAACTTGAAAACATGGTGATCTTATGTTCATCAAGAGAATGGTGTAGATTTTTGAGTAGTTTTCTTCAGTTGTTTAGTTCTATGAAGTAACAAATTGGGCACATAATATGTTCAATGCTTTTAGTCCTATTTCTTCTGCCATTAATTAGTATGCATTCTTTCATATCCTCAACCATTCACTATAAACATACTGTGGTTTTTTTGAGCCTGACATTGTTTTTATGTACTTTATTATTATGTAATAATTTGGTAAACATTAACTTTAAAGCTTATATATATGAATTTCTCTCTATATAAAACTTCCCTATATATTTAAAAAATTTATGCACTGCTGTTCCCTGCTACCCCACAAAAAGGCCTCCTAGATTGTTGTCCCCAGTATGCCGTGGAGTGTAGCTATTTACCCTTCTTGTATTTGAGGCTGGTTGGATCATTCATCAGAACTACTCTATATTCAGTATTCCATTATTGAAATTTCCTTTGGTCCTTAGTCTCAGTATTTCATTTATTTTTTCATGATTATTTAGCTGAAGCTTCCAGTGATGCATCTATCAGGAGTAAGTGGTCCCTGTAAATGGGATTTCTGTAGATTGACATCTTTCTGTTGTGTTTCAGTGAGAAAAACACTTTCGCTGTTTTTCGAGGATTGCGGTCCACTGAGCAGTTTGCTTTGCAAAATACTTTTTTAAAATCATCTGTCGTTCTGAAGAAGAATGCATCATTTCTAAAATGTAGATGTGTGGTGGGAAGTGGATCTTTGCAAAACACTGGAGGAGTTGATGAGGCAGGTATTCAAATGGGAAATTTGGTCATGCCTAGTGGTGTTAGTGTGATTGGTTTAGGGAAAGCTCTAATGACATCAACTAAGTTAGACACTGACAAAATTGCATTCAATGCAGCGGATGCAGAAATCACCCAGGCAACAGATCAAATTTTTGTTAGTGAAGACGATGGTGATCTTGATTGTCCGTCAAATGGATTTTGCTCCATCCCCGAGGCAGTTGAAGCTATCAGACAAGGGAAGGCCAGTTTCCTGACCTTCATTATATGCAAGGCTTTATATTGTGAACCCTAACTTGGAATTGTGTCTATTGGTATTTTTCTTCTGCAGGATTAAGAAAACTATTATTACACTTATGTCCATAGGATAGTTTTTAATAATGCAATTTAATCATGGGATTGGTCATAATATCAGCTCTTCTATGCATCTGATGATTGCATTACCTTGATTTTTAGAAGATTTGGAAAGAGTAGTGAAAGTTTGCAATCTTTATTTCTTCAGTTAAGATCTCAGTTCAGTACTTACAATGTTCTTCATATAGATAAGAAACGGAAAAAATTCTATCTATCTGAAAGGGGATTGTACCTACATGAACTGAAATTGGGATCTCACTAATTTTGTTTAGTCCAACATCAGACTGTATAGTCATTTTCAAGATTGCTATAACTGATATTTTTCTTTTTGATATATGCTTCTGCAGCTTGTTATTGCAGTGGATGATGAAGATAGGGAGAATGAAGGGGATCTTATTATGGCAGCATCCTCAGCAACCCCTGAGGCGTTGGCCTTCATTGTGAAGCATGGAACTGGAATTGTTTGTGTTGGAATGAAGGAAGAAGATCTAAACAGGATTGGATTGCCCCTAATGGTACCAGAAAATGAAAATGAGGAGAAACTTCTAACTGCATTTACATTGACTGTGGTATGTAGTGTAATTGCTTTGATCTCTTTGCTATAAAAATTGCTCTTTCATTGATTTTCTTTCTTCCAATGCAAATTTAAAGGATTATTAATGTAAACCTTATCTGATGAATTTCAGGATGCAAAAGTAGGCACATCCACAGGTGTATCAGCAGCAGATAGGGCAAATACGATTCTGGCACTTGCATCTCCAGATTCTAAACCTGGTGATTTTAGGAGGCCTGGTCATATATTCCCTTTAAAATACAGAGAAGGTGGAGTACTAAAGAGAGCTGGTCATACTGAAGCTTCCGTGGATCTTGCAATACTAGCGGGATTGCGTCCTGCTGCAGTGCTTTGTGAAATAGTTGATGATGATGGTTCAATGGCACGCTTACCAAGATTGCAAGAGTTTGCCAAGGAGCATCATCTGCCCCTCATAACTATTGCAGACCTTGTTAGGTACTAACACTCCTATTTGCCTCTTTTCTTTAATGACAATGGTCACTGATTCTCTTGTTAGTAACTTTTGGTTTACAGCCTAGTCTTAATGGTAATAGTGTAATAGGTAGATTTCCTGCCAACAAGTTTCAATTTATAATATTCTTTTGCCAGCAACGTTGTTGCTAAAGAGAGGGTGATAAAGCTTAACTATATGATAAGTTAGTCAAGTTTTTAGTTTGATTGAAGGAAAAAATAATTTCACTGTCAAAATTTTAGCAAGAGAACCTCTTGGATGGAAAATTTGACTTTGCAATTTAGTTTGAATCCAGAGAATTTTTGTGAATCTACTTCATAAGGCACAAATACTTCCTAATAATTTTGAGAACACTTTAAGTTTTTTACATGATACAATGTTTTGTTTCTCTTTATTGCCTCACTGGATTGCTGATCTTGCAGATACAAGAGGAAACGAGATAAGTTGGTTGAACGAAGTGCTATTGCTAGGCTACCTACAATGTGGGGACCATTTCAGGTGTACTGTTACCGTTCAAAGTTGGATGGCATTGAGCATGTTGCCATGGTTAAGGTGAGATCCTGCATATATTCAATTTTGATTTGAAATACCCTTTGCCACGTTTTAATGATGTGTATGGCGAGTTGAAAGTTTTCCATAATAGATGTCAACCACTTTTTTCTGGTTGATCAATTACTGTTAGCAGTACGTCCCAGAGTCTTTTAAATCACATAAACTAGAAAATCAACCTCAACTGCCAAGAGTGAATTTATTTACAGTCAAGAGACTGAGACCTTTCAAATAGACAAATTTAATAATACAAATGTTTATTTTTCTCGTATATTTTCCAGCTGCTGCTAAATACACCACACTACAAAACTAAAATATAAGTTTGCTTAATAATCTTGATCAATCTACATACCCTGTTCCTACACTCCAAGGTTGGTACAACCTTGGAAGATGTTGCCGAAGGTTGATGAGTTTTAAATTTTAAAGCTTTTTGCAATGTTTGATTTTAAGCCCTGGCATTTCCAATCCATCTGCAAGGGAGAAATTTTTTAGTGCTTGCTCCATGGGAATACTTGTTGAGATTTCCAATACAGTAGACATGAGTTTTCCAGTCCATGAAAATTATTCTAAGTGATTTTGGATTCAACTGTGTAAGTATATTTGCATCAATGTTTTGGATCCATCTTTAGGATGAGGAGAAATTGTGATCACTAAGTGTAACCTGAAACATTGATGGAAAAAAGGCTATACAATTGAATCCAAAAGTATCAAAATCATTTCCAATACATATCAACCAATGTTTCTCCAAGTTTTGGGAATTAGATTCAAGGATAGCAATTTTTTTCTGGATGTTGGGGATGGTGGGGGAATGGCTATTAAAATAATTTATAGAAGTTAATATTTGAATTTTACATATGCAACAAATTAAAAATACTAAAAATAATTAAGACATGTTAAAAGAAGCTGAAATTTAACAAACCTGAACATTTAAACACGAGCCCATATAATTCCAGTCTGGAAGGAATTTAACCATGATGTCATTGAATTTAACTTGCTTAATTTAAGTTTAATTAATAACATTTTGTTTTCACAGTCCATGAAGTTGGTATTCAAGATTTCTGGAAAAAACTGTGTATCAGTTTTTTCCAGAAACCTTGAATACTAATTTAAGTTTGTCCAATCATGTAGATGCATTGAAGATATTATTTAACAAGAAAAAAAAGGTTATCAGTTTTTTCCAGAAATCTTGAATACTAATTTAAGTTTGTCCAATCCTGTAGATGCATTGAAGATATTATTTAACAAGAAAAAAAAGGTTTGAATTATTCAATGTATTTCCTCTGGAAATCATAGGATACAAATCTCTTCTTGACACATGTGGGCAGCCTCCCATTCTTTAGTAGTTTAATGTTGACTTAAACTCCGTCTAGAGCAAGGCTCTTAGCTGGAGTTCCAATAAATCTTTGACCACCAATATGATGAGATCGCAAGTTTCTTCCCATTCAACAGGTCCCCATCTTTCATTAATAGTATGTTTTATAATCTATTTAATGCTTCTAAGTGGTGATGCCCTCCTGTTTATTGGTTCTCCAACCCGCTTTTGAGCAATTCCTAAGAGGTTGAAATGTCTATGCTTAGAATGGCTGAGAGGGTGGCCAACAAATGAGAGAATAAACTTCTCTCCTGCAGTTTAGGCTCTGTGAGACCTAGGGTGGGAGCCCTATTAACATATTGGATTCTATATGAGTGCTATAGGCTTATCATAGTGTACAATAGATAAAATGTTTATGCATACAAGGCAAGGGTTCTAGAAATACCACACAATCTTATACACTCATTGTACCCTTATTGCTCAAGTGTGAACATGGAAAAATAAAATAAAAGGGAACTATACATTGAATGATTTTCTTCTTTATAAGTGAGTGGGCTGGGAGGAATTTCTTTGATTAACTGGTGCCTATTTTGGGAAAACAGAGTGGTCAAACATTTCCACCAAAATGTCTTGACAACTACTCTTCCAATGGTTCAAAACATATTGCATTGCCTTACAGTGACTATTATTGGCATACAATAACATGAACCTGTAAATGCAATCCAAATACAAAGTTCTACTTAATAATCACTTTCCTAATATTGCAAATTCCACTTGCTTCCTAGAAATATTTCACACCCTTCTTGAAGATATACTAACTAGAACAACAAATCTTGTAGCAATAGGCAAAGATTTTCTACCCTCCGTCAAGGTGTAATTCTCTTCAGGAATAAACAATATAACAAAGGAGACAACAATGCAAATCAGACTGTCATTCATATAAATCAACCAAAAGTTTTTATCACAACAAATGAGACAGACAATATTGAATCAGTTGTATTTTTGCAAAATAGCTTTGGTATACAACACAAAGGCTTTTGTTCCTCATGAATTCAACCTTTTACAAATGAAAAGTCCATCCCATATATTAAAGTAATATTGTTATATTTAGCATGTAATGGTCATCTTAGTCGTTTAGTTTGCTTTCAACTAGTTTTAGCAACTTTCTTTTTATTGTTTTTGTTCTCGACTGTTTCTGATTTAGAAACATCGTTTGTAATTTCTTATTTAAGGAGTATTCCTCTCCTTTTGTAAATCAATCAATTACCTTCATGGTATTAGAGTAGAGGCAATTTTTTGGCGAATTTTTGTCATAAAATTCATGGCTTTTTTACTTGAAAATTTCGGAAAAGATTTTCAGAAGTTTTTGTTTGATTTTTTAATAAAAATCATGGGTTTTTCTTGCTGTTTGAAATCGTGGGTTTTGTTGTTTGAAATCATGCCTTCTATCTCTGCAAATCATGACTGGTTCTTCTGTGATTTGAGTTTGCCGCGCGATTCGTCTTTTTAACTTGCGTGAACTCTGCATTTTTTGGCGACTTGTGCAAATTTCCCCGTGCGATTCCTAAAGATTTTTTGACTTTTTTCCTGGAAAAATTGCATCTAAGGTGTTGGGAAAATTCGTGAAATTTCTGAAGCAGGTTTTCATTATTTTTTGTAGAATAATATTGTGTGCTTAGCGCCTAGGGTTTTATATCCAAGTTGTTTTAAAATTTTGCAGGTTTTTTTCCCATTTTTTGGATAAAATTGTGGGTTTTCAGTCTCTACATTTTTTTGATGATTTTTATTAAAAATCATGGGTTTCACAGATCGCCTTGGGATTCATGACAGCTGCACGCCTAGGGATTTGTGATAGATTGCATAGGGCTTGCCTGATTTTTGATAGAAAAATCAGATTTTTTGCAATAAAAATTTGAAGTTTGACTTTGACCTTGTTTTTTGTGCCTTTGGAAAGCGGGAGGGATGGCGTCTTTGACCAACATCATGTTGGAAAGTAGTCAGAGATTCAATGGTAAAAATTACAATACCTGGAAATAGAGGATGGTCACTATTTTTGAGTACCGGTGTCTAGATTCGATTGTTCTGGGTACATTTGCTTGTCCTATAGTTGTAGGCAAAGACCAGGACAAGTTTGATGAGCATAATCGTGAAGCAGTTATGTTGCTCAAGTTATCTGTCAGCGATGAGATGCTTTTAGAAGTACCATCTGGCAAGACTACAGTAGAGATCTGGACACACTTGAAGGATCTGCACGAGACCTCAGACAAGGGTAGAGCATTCTTCCTTAAAAATATGTTGTTCTCCATTATGATGGATGACAAGATGTCTTTGCAGGATCATCTCATGAAGATCAAAGACATTCACAATCAACTAGAGGCCATTGGTCGCAAGATAGAAGAAGAGGATATGGTGGTTATCACGCTTAAAAGCTTACCACGATCCTATGAGCACTTAATCGAAACTCTCAACATTACCTCCATCAATGTTGACCTGAAGTTTGATGATCTATGCAACAAGCTCTTGCAACAAGACAGGTGGAAGAAGTAGTTTGGGAGCAGTAGCAAGACAACCAGTGTGGAATAGGCGTTTACTGTTGAAGACAAAGGCAAAGGCAAGTCCTCTTAGTAGAAAGGACAAGGCAAATTTGAGGATAGAGCTCCAAAAAGAATATCACATGTCACAATTGTGGTAAGCTTGGCCACACAAAGAAACATTGCAAGAAGCGGTTGGCTGAGCAAAAATCCAACCAAGGAGGACCTCAGCAGAAAGCCATGTTGCAAAGCATTATGAGCAGAAGGAGTTTGCTCTCTATGCATTCATGGCCAAAAGACCAGTAGATCATGTTGAATCTTTTGCGTGGTATATTGATTTTGGAACATCTCGACATTTTACACACAGGAGAGATTGGTTCACGGTGTATGAGGTTTGCTCTAATTCAATAATTTTTGGTGGTGATGAAGAGTATACAAAAATCTCATATTTCTCAATGTATACTATGTTCCAGGCATGGAGCTTAATTTGTTCTTTGTGAGTTAGCTTATGTGACACTGTACGAAGTTGGATATCATCTTCAGTTCACATAAGTGCCACATTGTTGACAAGGAGTCCAAGAAAACAGTTGTAGTTAGGATCGAAGATTATGACTTGTATAGGCTAGTTGATATTGGAGAGTCTTAGGAGCATGAAATGGTTGCGAAAGGTGTATCCATTAGTACTCTTTGGCATCAGTGGTATGGGAATCTCAACCTAGCCTACCTCTCTCAGCTGGCTCGAGAGAATTCGGTAGAAGGCTTACCTACGATTCAGCTACAGACACATGGTGTATGTGGAGCTTGCCAAGCAGGGAAGCAGCATCAAACTCCATTTTCAGACGGACGTGCTTGGAGAGCATCCAAGGTCCTTTAGCTGGTTCATGCAGATGTTTGTGGACCAATGAATACTGCATCAATCATTGGTGCCAGGTATTTTCTCTTGTTTGTTGATGATTTCAGTAGGAAAATGTGGGTGTTTTTCCTCAAAGCAAAATCAAATGTGTTTAATGGATTCCAAAAGTTTAAAGCATTTGTTGAAAAAGAGTCAAGATGCCCAATCATCACTCTTCGATTAGATAACGGGGGCGAGTTATATTCCAATGAATTCACCAACTTTTGTGCTAAACATGGTATCAAGCGTAAGCTTACCATACCCTATACTCCTTAGTAGAATGGAGTTGTTGAGCGGAGGAATCGCACTATTAAGGAAATGGCCCGTTGTATGCTGGAGGACAAAAATGTTCCAAAGAAATTTTGGGTTGAAGTAGTGTATACTGTAGTATACCTTCTTAATAGGTCTCCCACATAGGCCATCAAGAGACCTCAAAGGAAGCATGGTGTAGAAGGAAATCAAAAGTCAACCATTTTAAGATTTTTGGTTCTACTGCATATGTTTGGATTCCAAATGCAGAGACGACCAAATTGGATTCCAAAAGCTAGAAGTTGACGCTTACAGGATACAGTGACAATCATAAGGCCTATTGACTGATTGATGTGGACACTAATCGTCTAACATTCAACAGGGATGTTTTTGATGAAGAAGGTGGGCCCTTTCAAATCTCTTCTCCCATCAAGAGTCTTGAGGATTAGCCTCTGAAGACTAAAGATTTTGGTGTTAGGCTTCCATTAGCTCCACTTGAAGGGAGGGATTTTGATGATTCCGAACTTGTGGAATCTCCAAAGCACAACCCTATACCAACAGATTTCCCTCAAGACAACTTGGATCGACATCCAGATGATTTCATTATAGGCAGCCCAAGTCGTGATGATCATCTTGATTTGGAAGAAGATGCATCTACTCTTCGACCTAAGTGGTGGGAGAAACTCATTGGTGATGTTCGAGATGATGAACTTGTTGAGGGTAGATCATCTAGAGGCAAGAGCAAGTGGAATATAGGGAGTTTTGCTCTTATGGCCAACATTCAAAGTGTTTATGAGCCCCAAGACTATTTAGAGGTGAAAGGTAAACCTAAATGGGAAAAGGCTATGGAATTTGAACATCATAGTCTTTTGAAGAACAATACTTGGGTTATATCAGATCTTCCACCAGGGAAGAAACCTATTGGCTGCAAATGGGTCTACAAAGTGAAATACAAAGCTGATGAAACACTTGATAAATACAAAGCTCGGTTGGTGGATAAAGGATTCTCGCAGAGAGAGGGCATTGACTATGAGGAGACCTTTGCACCTACAACAAAGATGAGCACCATTTGGCTTGTCCTAGCCATTGCAACACAATTTGGCTAGAAGGTCCATCAAATGGACGTGAAGAGTGCCTTCCTCAATGGAGATTTGGAGGAAGAGGTCTACATGACACAACCTCCTAGTTTCAAAGTTGCAAGCAAAGAGTACCAGGTATGTCGACTGTTGAAGGCTCTTTATGGCCTAAAGCAGGCCCCCAGGGCATGGTACTTGAAGATTGCCAAGTATTTGGTTGCATAGGGTTTTCAGAGGAGTCCCTCAGATTCCAATTTATATGTCAAGAGCATTAGTAGTGATTTCATCCTTCTTGTCATCTATGTGGATGATATCATCATTACTGGCAGTAGGGTACATTTTCTTGAGCAAATCAAACCAAATTTGTATCAGGTGTTTGATATGATAGATTTGGGTCTTCTGCACTATTGTCTTGGTGTAGAAGCTTGGCAGACAGGTGGTAGTATTTTCATTTCTCAATCTAAATATGCTAGGAGTTTGTTGGAAAAAGTTCAGGATGATTGATTGCAAAATCTCATCTACACCCATGGAGAAAGGGTTCAAACTTTCAACCAAATCAGACTTACTAGTGGTTAATGAGTTAGCTTTAAGGCAACTAGTTGGCAGGCCTTATCTATCTTACAACCACTAGACCTGATCTAAGTTATGTTGTGAGTTACATCTCTCGTTTCATTACTGCCCCTAAGGCTGAACATTGGGTTGCAGCGAAGCGAGTATTGAGATATGTGAAAGGGACATTTGACTTTGGCATTCTATATAGCAGAAGCAAAGATCCTAGGCTGGTTGGTTTTACAAATTTAGATTGGGTAGGTTCTGCTGATGACATGAAGTGTACTTGTGGATATGTCTTTAGTCTTGGTATGGGTGCAATCACATGGACCAGTGAGAAGCAGTAGGCAGTAGCTCTTTCCTCAACAGAAGTAGAGTATCAAGGAACTGTTAAAGTAGCATGTGAGGCAGTATGGCTTTGGAGGGTGCTTTCTGACATGAAAATGTCTCAAGCAGGGCCTTCACCCTTGTTTTGCGACAACCAAGGGGTGCTAAAGCTTGCCAAAAATCCAGTCTTCCACGAGCACACAAAACATGTAGAACTTCATTGTCACTTCATATGACAGCTTGTTGAAGATGGATCACTAATGTTGCAGTGTGTTCCAATTGAGAACTAGATTGTAGACATTCTTACCAAGTCACTGAGTCTGGACAAATTTGTAAAATTTAGGGGCAAACTTGGTGTAGTTAGTAGAATGACCATTAAGGGAGAGTATTAAATTAATATTGTTATATTTAGCGTGTAACGGTCATCTTAGTTGTTTAGTTTGCTTTCAGTTAGTTTTAGCAACTTTCTTTTTATTGTTTTTGTTCTCGATTGTTTTTGATTTAGAAACATTGTTTGTAATTTCTTGTTTAAGGAGTATTCCTCTCCTTTTGTAAATCAATCAATTACCATTTCACCATATATAGAAAAGATGTAGAGAGGTAGTCCCTAGGGATGGGCAACATGTGTCAATCTAGGATTACAAGATTAATTGCAGAAAAAATTGCTTGGAAACGAATCACATGAAACCCACATAGGGTAATTGCGATTATGTTCCCTCCGTTGCAACTTTCTGCTGAAACAAGCTTTGTTTTGTTTTCTTCATGCCAAAAGCCACCAGATCTCATTGTAAAAGTCAAGAAAAATCTTGGGAAACTTGTTAAAACAATGGCTAGGAGGTTGGTTGGGACCATCAGGACTTGCAAACTTGATCACTACATTAATAGTCGCATGAGACATCTTCCTCTTCTCCACCATTGAAAATGCAAGAAAATCTGCTCCTTTGAATTAAACAATTGTTTTTGGGAGGGAGAAAATTCATTCTGATAGTTACTGGATCAAATTGAGTCATTAAATGCACTTTGACATAAGCTAGGAAGTTAGTGGGAACAAACCTTGAAAAGTGCAGGAGTTTCGGAGGTTGGGGGTCAAGCATATCTCATGACTCATGCCTTGGTAGGGTTTATGGTTTGGGAGTCTTGCATACTTGCTGCCATGGGAAAGGGATGCCTACACCTTCGACTCCAATAGGATACATGTAGGAAGTTATTGGGTGTCAAGCATTGGAGATGCCAAGGTGGAAGTACTTAGGTGAAGGTAAGGCCAAAATTCGGACTTTGATGGGATGTATGGATTATGATATTGCTATCAGGATTAAACCGTGTAGTTTTCGAGTCAAACTCATTGACCCATGATTCATGAGTAGTGGTTCACAAGAACCCATCTCTCATGATAATGAATGGTCCACTTAGCACTCATTGCATCTAGGTGATGCTCACAGAGGTGAAGCATTGGTCCGTCCCGGGAGGTCACCCATCCCAGTACTGCTCCAACTCAAGCACGCTTAACCACGGAGTTTCCCCCAAGGTTAAGCCCACTTGGCTTGCTACCCCATTTGCAAAACCTTCAACAAGTGTTATGCCTTATGAACCATTCAATATAGAGCCCCTTTAGCTCATCAATTGATAAGTAGGAGGTTTCTTCCACAACGTGTCAAATTATGATATTGCTATCAGGATTAAACCGTGTAGTTTTCGAGTCAAACTCATTGACCCATGATTCATGAGTAGTGGTTCACAAGAACCCATCTCTCATGATAATGAATGGTCCACTTAGCACTCATTGCATCTAGGTGATGCTCACATAGGTGAAGCATTGGTCCGTCCCGGGAGGTCACCCATCCCAGTACTGCTCCAGCTCAAGCGTGCTTAACCACGGAGTTTCCCCCAAGGTTAAGCCCACTTAGCTTGCTACCCCATTTGCAAAACCTTCAGCAAGTGTTATGCCTTATGAACCATTCAATATAGAGCCCCGTTAGCTCATCAATTGATGTATGGAGTTTATCAAGCGTCAAGTTTCGGGGATATTGAGGATGAAGTACATGGGTAAGGGGATGACCAAAAGACCAACTCTGAAAAGATGTAAAGAAGGAATCATTGGAGTTCAAGGATCAAGAATGATAAGGAATAGGTAACTAGGTAGAAGTAAGGTCGCAAATTTGACTCTGGTGAAATAACTTAGTGAAGCTTATGAGTCGAGAGTTGGGAGTTAGGGATGACAAGGAGTAGGTACTCAAGGAAGGGTAATCCCAAAACTCCAATAAACACAAACGAATAAGGCATGTTTATTGCCGATTCTATTGGAGTGATTATAACAAGGAATTATACAGAGTAAATTGTAAAGTATAAATGGGATACTTCATATCAGCAATCAAAATATATTTCTATTCATTCATGTGCAATTAGAATATGTTTAGGATAGTATTGCATGTGGTCCCCAATGATGTATACAAATATAATATTTATAGGACAATCGACGACTGCTGAGAACTGACAACCGTTAGCAACTGGCACTACAACTGTCAAGAACTACTTGCCAATTACATCAACTAATAATTATTTATTTTGCTGATTACAACATAATTTACTTAGTGTATTAGTCGACTACATCAACCTCCCTAAAAAGAAAGTCGTCTTCTAGATGAATGGCAAACAAAATGGGGAGACAACAATAAAACATACTATTTATTGAGAGAATGGGTGAGAAGATGTCCCTGGAGTTGAGTGGACAAAGGAGTCGGAGTGGACGTCTGAGAATTTGGTGAAGTCGGGAAACTTCCTTTGTCATAGCTTGAGATGATGTCTTGCTAACAATTCCCTCTCTTTAGTTGCCTTCACCATTTGCGTAGCCTCTGTCAATTGATGCTTGATATTCTCAATCTCTTTGCCTTTGTCCTCGATTTGATTATTTTTCTTTGTCAATTCTATATCCTTGGCAGCCACTTCTGCTTTTTCGGCTTGGTAAGGTCTATTTGTTGAGCTAGTTATTTCTAGAAGTGTTGAGTAAGTGCATTGGCCTCGACACACACCTTCTATGATATGGATACAACCTCATCTATTTTCTGGTAAGCTAAATATTAGATACTTGTTGATGCTTCAACTTGTAAAACATCTCCTTGAATTCAATCTCCATGCCAAAGAGAGCTGAAATTAGCCTCCCATCCCTCCTCCCAAAAGTAGGGTTGGTAGGGTACCATGCAGTCATCATCTTGACGTTCCAATTTTCGCCATCCTTTGGACACCAAGAGGCTGGTAAACTTGCCTTAACAGTTGGTTTGCATAAATGCTAGAACTTGTTGGGCCTTCATGCCCATTCGTTGGGCCTTATGCCATACTAGTGGGGAATGGGCACAATCCAACCTATAGGAAATGTTTGGTACCTCCTATATAACTACAACCATAGGCTCCAAATCTTGGATATATCGTTGGATAGTACCCAATGGATTAGTCTCATCAGGTTTGGCAATTTCTATGACGATCCTTTTCGAATGAAGGGGAACAAGGGGGTCTATAGGAATAGTGGGTGATGCTTGGGTGACTATAGGCAGTTGTGGTGCCAAGGAAGGCTCCCCTTCTTGTATGGGCTTTGGATCTATAATAGGCATAATTGTCTGGGTGGTGATTGGTAGGGCATCGCTGCATACTCTCGCTAGTAGACTGGATCATCCTAGGCTGCTCTGTACCCATGTCAATATCCTTAGGTGAGCTAGGTAGGGGAAACTCTTGAACATCAATTGGTGTGCCAAGGAGTTCCAACCAACTGTCAATCCGTGTCGAGGGTATCGACAAGTCCTCTAGAACCAATGAGGTAGGCAAGTCATTGCTGATAGTAATTTTCTCCACTACCACTAGAACTGATGGGGCTATGGGCTTGGCCTTGGTGGCAAGAATGTTCTCCACTATAGTTGCATTTGCTTGAGCTATGACCTGAGTCTCATCGACTGCAAATGCTACTTTAGCTACAATTGGAACTGTTGGGGCTATGGGTTGAGTCTCTACATTGCAGACACTACTTCGACTGAGTGAGTGTCTGTGGGTGTGGTGCCATCTGTAGAAGAGGATAACTCAATCTTCTCATAATCCTCGTTGCTGTCCTCATCTTCACCTTATGCCTCTTTGTCTTTCTGTTTCTTCTTGCTTGATTTCGCTTCCTCCCTTGAATGTGCCTGGGTGTCCAAAGTAGGCCAACGGAATGTTGTGGGCCATGAAGAGTCGTAGTTGGTAGTTGGTTACGACTTGCACAATTTGGTAGCAAGAATTTGGGTGAAGGTGGCATCCAAGAATAGAGCAATCACATGCTAAGTCATGTAAAATGCCTTATGTTTGCATGATAAAAATTCCCTCATGTGCTTTGGTAGAAATTGTGCCGTTATAAATTTTGCCTAAACCAAGGCCAATCATGTAGTCCACCATCCAAATGGCTATAGCGGTCGCATGGTTGGACCCTATCAACCAACATTTGATTAGGTTCATGAGGCACTTCCATTTTGCATTGGCCAACATTTGCTTACACAATCCTTTGTTGCTTGCATGCTAGAGAATGTCTTTTTCTTTTTTAGTCAAATTAAGCATGCATATTCTTTTAGTGAAAGCCTCCTTTTGCTTAGGTGTTATTTTTCTTGTAGGATTGGAGATAATAGTTCTTGACAATGGAACCCCAAAAACCCTTCTGAAATCATTTGGTTGGAATGATATAGTCACTAAACAACCCATATATTCAGTGATGGATTTATGTGCGTACTTATTAGAGTTTGTCACCATCAATTTTAAATAAGGTTCAAACTCTCGATAATTGAAAAAGGAAGTTGTGCGACCTTATCTACTCGGGCATGCTGGAGGGCAAATTTCAATGGATGATCATCGACATTATCCTACCACCATGCTTGGCACTCACTCCTTGTGAGACTTTCCCATGATATGGAGTCGATTGTTGTATCACCATTCTTCCCTTTGTCCATTTTTCCCGATGTTGATGAAATCTTTGGCTTGTAAATAGCATGTTTGCCTTTGTTGTTGGTGTTGGCATCCATAATTTCTTGAAATTGTATTCTCCAAAATGCACTATTGAATTTAAATAAACTTTACCTTTTGCAGTTATGATAATTGCCTGACTATACATTGTAGGAAAATTGGTGCCATCAAAGGGTGGAGAAAAGTCTTTGTCGTCTTTGTCCAGTTGTGCCCAAAATGACCGCCATATTATGCAATGATTAAATGACCTGGGTGATACAAAAGAAGTTGAATTTGTGTATTTGTGGATGTGAATAAATCCTTAATGTTGATGGTATGGCCGATAAACTCTTTGATGGAGAACGTATGCCCTGTTTCCATACGAAATATGATGAATCCACTACTCGTATGGTGTACTGTATTGCACATTGCTTTGGTTGTACAATGCTTTGAATGATAGTTTGCCTTTGTCGTATGGTGGGAAGAGATTGTACAATTAAAGTCCTTAGCCTTAGTCATACAGTGAGAAGAGATCGTGCCAATAATCCTTCAACACGTACGGTGCACAGGCTTGTAGGTCGTACATTGAGATTTTGGAGTAACCCTATGGTATAATGACTTGATGACCATATTGTGTGAAGAGTTGATGGCTAACCGTGTGAAAACTTGCTAACCGTGTTGTGTATAAACCTTTAGGCCGTATGATGGGTCAATTTGTCGTACGATGTAGTGTGCAATGATGCCAACGACATACCTTTATAATGTCCTTTTTTGCATTTGCCACTTGATAATTAAATAAATTAATTGCCTTGATAACTGTACACTAGAAAAGATTAGCAGACCGTACTTTGGTGTAATTAATGCACCTTTTGATTTGTTTTGATCTATACTTTATGGATTTTAATTGCCTTCAACCCTTGCACTTTTATTCTTTGCTTTATTTTATAAGCATTCTTTGCTAATTGGTGCCATTCTTCTATTGTCATCTTGTTTTTCTTATCTCCATCTAGTTCATAACTGATATATCTTGTTCTTTCTCTTGAATAGGGTGCTTGTAGATGCCACCCTCCATACAACTTTATCCATTTAGCAGGTGGGCTGAATGAAGAAAGCATTTGTCAAGTGTGGGTGGACCCTCGGTACAACCACTCCCTTTGGTTCTTGAATAACAAATTTCTCTTCGAACACTACATCATTTCCATTGGCTGTCCAATCCAACATGTTGATCTCTATTGTCTCCTCTCTCCTTTCCTTGTAGGGTTTTAGCTTCGAGCCATTAATGCTATCTTTTAGCATAATGTCGTCCAACTTTTCCAATTTAGTGACTCCATTATCAAATACTTCTCGGATTTTAAAGGGTTCGAGCCATCTTACTTTGAATTTTCTCGGTTTGATTTGGTTATGATCGTTGTATTTTAAAACTAATTGTCTAGGTTGGAAATTCATTCTTCAAAGATGTTTGTCATGCCGGTACTTTCTTCGTTTCTGCATTGCGTCGGATGCCCACTGGGTCAACACCCTTCTCTGGTCGAGCTTATTCAGTTGGAAAAGTCATTCTTTCAAACTCTTCGTATTGCCGAGTTGGTTCTCCACCACAATCCTTAGACTTGATACCATATATTTGGTAGGGGTTATCACTTCCTGATTGTACATCAATTGGGATGGAGTGTGTTCGATAGTTACCTTGTATGTCATTCAATATGCCCACAAGACAACAAGCAACTTTTCTTCCCAATCAGCTTCCTCAATGCCACAAGACTTGTGAATGACAAAGATAAGTACTTTGTTCGTAGACTCTGCTTGTTCGTCAACTCATTGGGTAGTGCAAAGTTGACAAGTTATGGAATATGCGGAACTTCGTCATCATCAAGCGAATAACATGGTTCACGAAGTGTTCTCCCCAGTCTCTAGTAATTAGTATTGGAATGTTGTACCTAGTGACAATTTGCTCATAGATGAACCTTGTTGTACTGACTATCGTATTGTTTGGAAGTGCTCGAGCCTCTGCCCATTTGGTTAAGTATTCTGTGGCTATGCCAATGTACTTGCATCTGTATAGCTAGTTGACCTTGAGCAAAACGATGAAGTGAAGTTTCTACCTCTCAAGTAGTTCCTATGGTTGTGATGGAAATAGTGGCATACAATCTTGTTTTAGTGGCTTCCCTACCCTTTGACATGTGTCGCATCTAACCACCCACTCTTGGTCGTTTGTGTGCAGTGTTGGCCACCATAGGCCAGCCAAAAGAACTTTTCGGGTTGTGGCATTCGGTCCCATATGTCCTCCGGCCCGCCCTTCATGTGCTTCTCCAAGTATGCTACAACCCTTCATGTGCTTCTCCAAGTATGCTTGGTATTTCTTCCTACATGGTCACATCACCTCAGGACATGGTCAGATCCCATTTTATACAATAACCTGTTAATAAGTTTAAAAGTTTTTCTCTTGAGGGCTAACTTCCTTCTTTTTCTTGGTGGCATCTCCTTCAGAAAGGTTGATGTAGATAGATATTCTCCAATATTTTCATACTCGAGAGGTAATGTTGCAATTTGGAATAGATGAGTGCTTGGAAAATTCTTATTTACCCCCTCAGGTGGTTCACCCAACTTAATCCTTGACAATTGGTCGACTATGACATGGTTTTTCCTTGGTCGGATGACGATGGTAAATGTGAAAGGTGGTTCACCCAACTTAATCCTTGACAATTGGTCGGCTATGACATGGTTTTTCCTTGGTTCAACGATGATGGTAAATGTGAACTCTTGCAATAGTAACAACCACCTACTCACCCTACCTTGAATGATTGGCTTGTTGACCAAGTACATGAAGGCTCGGTGATTGACATAGAAGGTAAACGGTGTTGCCAAGAGGTAATGCCTGAACTTTGTACTAAATAGACTATTCCCAATGCTTCCCTCTCTGTAGTACTATAATTTCTTTTTGCTTTTGACAACAATCGACTGGCGAAGAAGATTGGGTGATTCAATCCTTAGGGTCCCACCTATGCCAAAGTTGCTCCTATTGCATAGTTGGATGTGTCAACATGAACGTGAAACTTCTTCCAGTTTGGATACACTTGGATTAGTGAGCTAATTAAGCGTACTTTAAGTTCATTGGATGCCTCTTGATCTTCAGCCCATTTGAACGCTTGGTCCTTCCTTGTAAGTATGTCGAGTGTGTAGGATATTTGAGCAAGTTTTTTATAAACCTTATTTTATAGCCAATGTGGAATTATTTGACTGTTGTGACATTTTGTGGTGCTTCCATCTATACGATCACTTGTATCTTGTTTGGGTCAATCTTCAATCCAACTTTACAAACTATATGTCCAAGTAGTTTGCCTTGAGGTACCATGAATCGGAACTTCTTCAGGTTCAAGGCCAATCATGCTGCTCTGCATCATTCCATGCATTCACAAAGAGCTTTCAGATGTGTGTCTTGATCATTGTAGATTGACCAATCGTCTGGAAATGCTTTAAAGTTTCTAATTGATATTTTGTCAAAAATGTGTAGGATAATTCTTTGGAAGGTGGCTGGAGTGTTGCATAGTCTGAACAACATCCGGTTGTAGGCATACACCTTGTCTTCCACCACATAGTCTTTAGCTTGTCTTCTTTTGCTACACTTATTTAGTTGTACTTGGAGAAACTGTCCATGAACGAGTAGATCTCATGACCCACGACCTCTTCCAAAACTGAGTTAGTGAAGGGGATTTCAAATGGATCTTTAATGGTAACGACATTCAGATTTCTAAAGTCCACACATGTTCAAATTTGTTTGGATTCTTTCTTTAGAGATATAATGATTGGGGAAACCCAATCACTATTATTGACCTTGAAAATTATGCCGATCTCCAACATTTTTTCTCTCTTCCTAAACTTTTGCAACATAGTTCCTATTCATTCTGTAAGGCTGCTTCCATATGGGTTGTGCTCCTGATACCAAAAGAATTTTGTGTAGACATAGCTTTGGTGGTACTCCCTTCAAGTCTTTGTACAGCCAGGTGAAAGCATCCTTTTACTCTAAGAAGATTTTGAATGTTGTTGCCTTGAGTACTAGGTCCCAATCATCCCCTACAAGAATTATTTGGGGATTGCCCTCTTCTCCAAGGTTTACTTTCTTCATTGTTGTCTCCTTGTACTTGATCATTTTGTCTCGTTCAAAGTTGTGGTCTGGTGTATCATTCAACTTGGCTACTCCCTCCTTGTATTCATACTCCGAAGGGAACTTCTAGCTTGTTGTCGCTTGATCTTCTTCTTCTATCTCCCCAATTTGTAACATATTGCAGTCATGTTGGAATAGTTCATGGTCTTCAAGCTGCTAGTGGAATAGTCCATTCAAGGACCTTTTTTCATCCTCAAAGCAATTATGGAAGTTGAAAACTCCCTCATCATTCGGTTCCATGAACCTTCTTTCTTCTTCCACTTTTGATTCTCCTCCTTCCAACTCTGAATCAGAGGAAGCCATCTTTACACTTACTGCCTGAGTTCTCAAGTCTATGACGCACTTCCTCCCTTTGTTTTCTATCGAAAGGGTGTTCTGTTTCCAATTGTGATCTGCCTTGGTTGCAATCAGCAATCCTCTCCCCAACAATGCATTGTGTGCTTTCTTTTGTAACAGAATGACCACTAAGTTTAGCATGAACTGTTGGATTCCAATCATTACCTTTTGTGCCATCAGTGTCCCCAATGATTTGATTCCATGTTGATCCACGCCTACCAGTTGGAAGGATGGTGGCCAAAGGGTTGGCTTCCTAACACATTTCCATGTATCCTCCTGTAGTACGTTTACGCCCGATCCTCCATCAACAATTATGTTAATTTTTTCCCCATGATCTGCATTTGCACAACTGGCTTCTTCCATATGTTCACTTTCAGCAACATTGGGTCAATGATTTGTTCTCCTTGTGGTGGCGGTTCTATTTGTTGGAAATGTATTGTTAGTGCTCAGTTTTGTTTTGGTTATGAGTTGTTTTAACAACTCACTAAATCTGGAATTAGTTAAAACTGTGCAAGGGATGTGTGGTCCTTTATATATGTAATGGTTTGAAATGAGATGGACAAGGAGCACAATAGTATTTGTGTAAATTTACTTTGAATGCCTCTATTATTCTGCCCAAAATCTCTAATATGGTATCAGAGCGGGCGTGAGAGATTACATGCGTGACTGAATAGATTCCACAACACATAGTAATTACTGAGAAGATTTGAAGTTCTGCATTTGCTATCTATCAGAGCGGTCACCACTATTGTAGTGATTGTAGGATATTTGATGATTTTTTCCAATCGCCCAAGATTGACATTGAAGGTTTGATAGGTGCATGAAGAGGCCACGAAGAATTCATGGACATTGATTTGTAGGATCGCCAAAGTTAACAGAGCTTCATTTCAGCGTTGTTTAAAAGTGCAACACAAGAATCATGCTCAAATCAGTGGCATTATCAGAGCCAGTGCTTTCTCCTTATTTGCATCTGCGTGGAATTTCATGGCTGGGCGTTTGATTTCTATTATTTGGTGAAGATTAAAATTCTTTGACAACGTGGAAGAAGGATTCGATTGTTTCTTCCCACTTTTATCTTTCTTGCAAAGATAATACAGAGGCATGCAAGCATCATAATGTAACATCTCTGCGTCTAGATGCATCTTCATGAGTTTTTAAGGATACACTGGTCTTTTATTCCTTGTGGGACTTTTATGGTGTGCTAGAGGCTCTTATGAATATCCATGGCATAGTTGTCCATGTTTGTCTTGCCAAGCCTTGAGGGTGTTGGATTTAGTTTGTGTGTTATATATGTTTGGGGATCCTAAAGGGGAGAGGGATCCTAAAGAGCAACCCAAACTTTTGTCCTCTACTCTGGTGAAATAGGTTTGGATCTCAAGTGCCACAGACTGCATTCTATACTATTACAAAATTATCGTTTGTAGATCATCCTAGTAGAGTTCTTGGTGGTGGAAAATAAGTGGTAATTTAGTTAAAGCAGCTAGAACATCCAACAAGTGTGGTGGTCCATTCTCAATCTAAATCTGAAGGTGTTGAATAATAGATTTTAGCTTGAAGTTAAGTTTTTAGTAGTTTCATAATGATAGGTTGTCATTATTAGTTATTATCAATTTACTGTCTCTAAGTGTGATTGATTCAAGTTATATCATTTTCTATAGAATAGGGTCCATTTTATGAGCCATAAATTATCATGTCATTAAAAGTATGTCTATCCAAATTCAAAAGTATCCAAAAATTATAAAAATAAAAATTGCTTCAATTGTAATAGGACACATTATCGCTTGGACGCAACGTCTATCTTCTGGGGGGGAATTTTACAAATTGAGTTTCAATGCCAAATTTGCTAAGTAGCAAATTAATTGGAGGATGGAGGCACATGAGGTTGGAGGACACTCAATGACCTCTCGTTAGTCACCAACGACAAGGCCGCTTATTAGTTTTGGTGGCGTTTTGTTTCTATTGTGTGACAATGATAATTTTCTATGTTGTTGGAGATCGAGTGCCAAAATCAACAACAGTGCTATTAATATTCACATGTGTGTTATTTTCTTATGTATCCTCCTTGTGTTAAATACTATAATGAATAAAAGAACTAGTGTAATGGAGTTCACGGATCTTGAAAAGGTTAGTGGTGATCCAGAAAACCATATGAAGTGAATAGATGAGTGTGTCCTTGTTTGTGTCTAGGTTTGTGGTAAACCTATGTGAAAACCATGAAAGGTTGATGAGAGGTGCCTTTCGTTTGAATCAAGATCATGAGCCACAAGAATTGTGTTTATTGCAATTGAAAGTGTTAAAGTTTGAAAGGAGGAGAATATGGACATCATCGATATTGTAAATAGTTGTATAGGAGAGCAACTAGCTACAAAGATCCTTTGACTATCAGACTCCTTGAAAGTGTGGACAGCCGGTGATGAGTTCACTGGAAGTGAAAGCGGGATAAGTTCTTATATGTAGGTGATCATGTGCAGCAAGATCCAGATAGTAGTAGCAGACCTAAAAGTATGCATAGGCATATGATTCTGTTTCCAATTTGTGTGATGTACTTTCTCTCCATGTTCATACTAAGGGGGGAATGTTGGAAATGTATTGTTAGTGCTTAGTTTTGTTTTGGTTATGAGTTGCTTTAACAACTCACTAAGCCTGGAATTAGTTAAAACCATGCCAAGGATCTGTAGTCCTTTATATATGCAATGGTTTGAAACAAGATGGACAAGGAGCACAATATTATTTGTGTAAATTTTCTTTGAATTCCTCTATTATTCTGCCTAAAATCTCTAATACTATTAGCATGTTCGTACTTGTACCTTTTTGTCTCCTATTTTGATCGTCTTTGACCATGCTAGTGATTGCCACTCTTAGTTGTCGCATACTTTGAAGAAGGTTTGTCACCTTGACTGATATAGTTGTTTGTAACACTTGCTATACTATGTTCTTTGACTCCGATTGCTAGGAGGTACTTGCAGTTTCATTGGATATCCTTTGTTCTTTTGCCATTGCTTGTTCTACCTCTGCTTTGGCTTCTTGGAGTCGTTCCTTCTTCGTTTGTACTTCGGTGATTGCCAAAATTGCCTCATCTTGTTCTTAACACCTTTTTGTTTCGGGCAATCGACATCTTCATGGTCACCCGGTCCACACCATTTGCACAACATCCTTGCTTTATTTTGGCTTCTCTAGCATTCCTTGGTGAAGTGCCCCCATTCATTACATTTGCGGCATTGAATCATTGGTCTCCCCTTGGCGTTGTATTGGATTATGCTTCTTGGTCCATTATTATTAAATTTATTATTATTTCCTTGTTTGCTACGATATCCGCTAGGAGATGCATTAGTATTATTATTTTGTGGTTTTGGAGATGTGGTTGGTAGGCAAGGTTGATTGTTCTCCCTATGTGAAGAGAACTTGTATGCTTCTTGTCTTGAGGTTGTATGGGCATTCCTTGATGGTGTTCCATCACTTGGCAGATGTCATAGAATACTTTTTTAGACAACTTACTTTAGTGTGTCCTTTGACATTGTAGTCAATACACCATAATTCTTTGTTCTCCTTTGTACTTTCTTTCTCAACCTTGAGCTCCATCATCCTCATCATGTCTCTTTGTAGAGCTTGAACCATCTTTGACTCGTTGTCTCGTTGTCGCTGCTATCTTCCGTGCTCTTGTCATCTTCCGTCCTTTGCTTCCCTTGAGAGGATGTCTTGTCTTCACTTTCTACATCCATTGCCCGATTGTAGGAATCAACGTACGATGATGGAGGCACAACTTTCATTTTCTTCCACAAGAAAGGGATCAATCCTTCGATGAACCATCTTTTCTTTAGTCCATTAGCTAGGTGGTTTTCCAATTTCACCATTACTTCTTTGAGTCTACAGTTATAGGCTAGCACATTCTTGTTCTTTCCTTGTTGGTATTGTAGATCTCCGCTACAATTTCGTTATCGTCTCTCAAGAGCTTGAATTCCTCTCGGAATGCTCTTTTCAATGCATCCCATGTATTTTTATGTGGTATGTCCATTTTTTTTACTAGTCTATGGCTATGCCTCTAAGAGTTGTTGGGAATGTTCTCAACCAATATGCTTTGTCATCTTGACTATTTGCTACCTAGATTGTCACACATGTCTTGCAATGCCTCATAGGGTCCTTTGACCCATTCCCAGTGAACTTTGGAAGTTTTTGCCGCTCTACATTCAAATTTGTTGGGAGAGTCATCACCTTGCCTCCCTATTGTGCCCTTTGTGACAATAACCTAATTGGAGAGTTTTGATTATTATGTTTTGGTGATTTCCCTACACTCACAGACATGTCACAATCCTTCACTCGTCACCCTCGGGTTGCCTTTGGGGTCCTTTTGATGCTCTTTTCATCTTGGCGTTATTGGCTCCAATCTTCCAATGTTTGGCTCTTCCATTAGTATTAGATCTTCAATCTGGCGTATAGTGTTCTTGTATGTCTCTGTTAGACTGTTGGTAAGTTCTCCCTCACCTTCCCCTTCGATTGACTTCAATGGTACAAATGGTTCTCTAATGGCAAGGTTGGCAGGTTCTTCCTTGCCTTCCCTATCGTCCAATGATGAAGTTCCTTCGTTTGACGATGATGGTTTGGACGGTTATCTTATGGTGAGTTTGGTGGTTTCTCCTTTGCTTTCCCCTTTGTTTGACGTTGACAGTATGAATGACTATTTGGCTTGGTCGGTGAGGTCGGTGTATGCTTTGTCGGGGAGTGGTAGGTGTCGTGCTATTTTTTCCCAGTCTCCCTTCGTGCATTCTCTCGTGAGAGTTTTCTTTTTCTCTCGACTACGGCTTCTTCTTAGGCTTCAACTTCTACTCTTGGGTGGACTTGAGCTTTCCCTTAGAAACCCTTTGCCTTCTTCAACTTCACCCCTTAGTCGTTCTCTTTGTTCCTTTAATCTTAGGGATCTTCTAATTTTTTGGCCTATTGATTTGTGATCGCTTTGTATTAGTTTCTCGTTTTTATTTAAGTTTAAGGGCATTAATTCTTCGGAGTATGTCGGTAGGCGGTATTGTGTTCTTCCCTTCGGTTTTGTTCTTCGTACCGCTGTAGTATTTGTTGTCTATGTTGTACCTAGTCTCCCAGCCTGAAGATCTTGCAAGATTTTGAAATGGCATGCAATGAGGCTTGACTGCCTTTGTAGAAGACGATCAACCCCCTCGTTGACAATTAGGTTGTCCTAGATGGCGCTATGAGGGACCTCTCTCTTGAGAGCTTCCCTCCAAATGTGTTCTCTTAACGAAATATTCCATAAATTTACCAAGTCTTGTGTAAGCTTGTCTTCCCTTTCTTCGTTGGCTTGCATAGGTTCGTTGGTGGGTTGTCCCATTATACGATTGTGTTTCCCATTTTATATTTTGTTTTATCAGTTTCTTTAGAGTTAACAACGTCAAATGTTTATTGCCAATTCTACTAGAGTGATTATAACAAGGAATTATATAGAGTAAACAATAAAGTATAAACAAGATAATTCATTGAGCAATCAGAGATATTTCTATTCATTCATGTGCAATTAGAATATGTTCAGGATAGTAATGCCTATGGTCCCCGATGATGTATACAAACATAATATTTATAGGACAGCCGATGGTTGCTGAGAACTGCCTATTGTCGGCAACTGGCACTACAACTATTGAGAACTACTTGCCGATTACATCAACTAATAATTATATATTTTGCTGATTACAATATGATTTACTTAGTGTATTAGCCAACTACAAGGCAAAGTTTGGATGGAAGGTATGCGAGGGATAGAAACTTTGAAACACCGACAAGAGCACAATCCCTAGGAATTTTGAGCACAAGACCTCCACCCTTAGGAGACGACAAATCCATCCCACAAGGCATGCAAACGAGAACAAGGTTATAAATGGTGGGTTAACACAGGGAAACTTTGACAAAGTGGACACGGGCTTAAGATTTGCATTTCAAGGCATGTGAAACAGGGCTCCAACATTGTCTATGCGTTTTCTTTGTATAGCAAAAAGGATGATAAAGCATTGATGCTTAAATCTTTTTGTGCATTTTTAAAATCTAATTGACTTTTATTTCGGGCCAATGATGACACCTGATTCCCCCAGGACAGTCAAGGGATGCTTGGATGACCCCTAGGATGCCCAGATGAAGGTCAAATTGTAGCCCTTGTCATTATATCCTTTCAATACTACAGGGTCATCCAATGTAGAACACCACCTGTAATCAAACTGTTTCCAAATACCATTAGAGACTCTAGTGAACTACACAAGAAGACAGATGGAAAATGTATTCCTTACAGCACTCACAGCAGTGCCAAAACAAAATATTTCACCCAGAGGATAGCTTCTTGTAGAGAAAGGTAAAATGGCCAGACTCTGTCTTCATTTAATAGTCTCCTCTTTTCTCAATCTAAGATAACAATCTAATCCTCTCAAATCATCACAGGTCTAAAGAGTGTCACTAGTTATTAGAGATACTAATCTTGTCCAATCTTTCTTAGACTTGCTAACTCTCAACTCATTATTCTTCTGAGAAACATTAGCTCATACGAGGATATTGGCCAATTTATTAGCCTTCCTGAAGCAAATGAATGAGATCAATTTTTTTTTCAAGAATGCCTTGTAGTTTCTAAGTTGGGATATACCTAGATTTCAGAGCATTTGATGATCAATAAGTTTCTTTCCACAATTAAAAATTTGAAGTTGAAGCAAAGTTTTATTTAAGCCCTTGGCACAGAACCAGTAGCTTAAGCCATGGTGTTTGCCCCATTTATCAATCACGACAGAGTAAGAGCCTAGAACAGATCAGTTAGCCTCCCTTAACAGACCAGCAGCTCCCACTCTGCACTGGATGTCTTTGGAAGCCCAGTTAAAGTTTCACATTATTCCTTTCTAATCCCCATATTACATTCACACAGTTGGCTTTAATTGAGTTAGCTCCATTAATGTAGGGTGTGTCTGTAATATGAGGCCACCTGGTTTAAGAACTGCAACCTTATCATATAAGCTGTTGGACTAGACCAATAGATTCAGCCTTGTTGTTTGAGCCCTTTTCAAATTTGATATTGTAAGCTCCTAAAAGAAATATTTCATGTTCCTTAGCTGGCATTTAGCTCTTTTTTCTCTGAGGTTGCCTTTGGAGTCCATGTTGAAGGTGACCACTGACTGCAGTTCTAGATCTGCAGTCTTACCATATAAAGGAACTTTGTTTTCCCACCTGGCTGTTAATCAGAGTACCTCTGAGATAGCCACTTCTAACTTATCTAGGAAGTGGCAGAGGGTAGTCTCTTTTCCATGGGAAACCCTGCCATTTCTCTCCTTCGGGATTTCTTAGGAAACTTACTGTCTCCCAGATGGGTGACCCACTTAAATTGTTCAAGTATTGGCAATGAAAATAGTCCCCAAATAATTTGGGCAGTTTCAAACCATACTTGTCTTCTGTAAAATCCATGTGAATAGACTTGCCATATCTTGTGGAGCCATGTGAAGGCACATGCCTTGGAAATGCTTCCCTTCACCAATACAGGATGATGACCACTCAGAGATAAAAGACTAAAGAGGAATTTTAGACAGCAAGCAGATAGCCAGAAGTAACTGAATAAGACATCGATTTATGACTTTCCCGCCTTAGGATGTCCAAACCAATAGCACAGGGATAATGATAAATGGTAGAATATGGCAATGCTTCTGCCTGATTGCTATCCAGATGGAGAGCATAAATGTCATCCTAACTGAACTCCTGGCCTCTTAAGTCATATTGTCAATGAGCCAATAATTGCATACTCTGCAACCCTGAGCACAATATTGTTGAAGTAGAATTCTTATTGAAAGTTATGACTGCACTCACAATAATTTCATGGTAATTTATAAACAGTTTAAAATATGGATCATTTGTTAATGGATTCGCAAGATTTTATGAAATGTCAACTTTGGGAATTCACCCTTAGCTCATACAAGTAATTATGCATTTGTTTTGTCTAATAGAAGATTGTTGCATAAATGCTGTGTGTTGTACTCCTCTTTCTATATGAAGGATTTTAAATATATATTCTAGATATTCTTGTTCAATTCATGTGACTGATATTTTTTAGTGTCTGATAGCTCTCATCTATTGAAATACAGGGTGACATTGGCGATGGACTAGATGTACTGGTAAGGGTTCATTCTGAGTGTCTTACTGGGGATATCTTTGGATCAGCAAGGTGTGATTGTGGAAACCAACTTGCACAAGCCATGCAACAAATTGAGAAAGCTGGCAGAGGAGTTTTGATTTACTTGCGCGGTCATGAAGGCCGTGGTATTGGTCTGGGGCACAAACTTCGAGCTTATAATCTCCAAGACGAAGGCCGTGATACTGTTGAAGCTAATGTGGAACTTGGACTACCTGTCGACTCTCGTGAATATGGAATTGGAGCACAGGTGAAGTCTTTTATTTGAATTGTTGAGAGAAGGAAATTGTTTCCTGAGTAATATATATATATATTTTTGTTAATGATCCACGATACTGCATAAATAATCACGAGGAGCTTTTGCTTTGTTCAAAATGTTCGATTGCATACTATAGAATTAGGTTCCAAAATGTTCACGCTGTTATATGTGCCTTGGTTTGGTAATCCTTAATGCCTGCCTAGTAGATGTACTTGTGATTACTGTCATGTTACTACCTTTGTGATGATCATGATGTTACTACCTCTGTCTTTACCATGATGTCAATATCCATTTGTCAATGATAGGTTTAGATGGTATGTGCCTTAGTATTTTTACTTGATTAGTTTTCCATGTCAGAGTAGCTGATATTTTGGCATTGATGTGTTTAGCCTACAGTCGTTGACACTAGTTCAAAACACCTTTTTGACTTTAAATAATTGTCATTTTATGCATTCCAAATGATTTTATCAGAAGTTCTAACATCATATCCCCTTTTTGGCCCCAGATCCTGAGGGATATAGGAGTGCGGACCATGAGGGTGATGACAAACAATCCTGCTAAGTATGTTGGTCTCGGAGGTTATGGGTTGAAAATAGTGGGACGGGTTGCTGTTAATCCAAAAGTAACACAGGAGAACAAGAGATACTTGGAGACAAAGCGTTCTAAAATGGGCCACATTTATGGGACAGATGTATCAGTGCCTTTATCTTCGCTCATTCAAAGCAATTTAATTGACAAAACTACCTCCAAATCTTCATGATTTTAACAAAGACCAGATTTGGAGTTTGTGAAGAATAACAATTAAATTTCTTATTTTAGTTCTTTCACATTAGAAGTGTAATATAGAATAATGAGGATTGTCAATTAAATCTTGAATGAAAAGAAATAGAAGAATAAATACTAGGTGCTATTTCTTTATATTTGATTAAACCTAGGATAAGATGAAAAATAATCTGAATGTCCTAGATTAATCAGAGCTGGGACTGGAGCAAAAAATATTATTACATGCTCAAAATAGACAAGAAAATAATGGAGTGCAGCTTGAAATGTGAGGAGATAGATGAAAACCTGAGACTGAAACTCTCTTCTGAGTGGTACTTGTGACATAAGTGCTATAGAAAAAATTACAATCAGATCTGGATTAAGAAGAATGACTCTCTGAAATACTACATCATTTCCACATTTGCGGAATTGATTGTGTCATGTTCCTTTTCTTTAACGTAAAATTAATGAAGACCTTTGGCCTATTTTCCTCAATTTTTCAATAGGTTCATGGGGTGGTAAAAAAGAAAATAATTAAATAATTAAATTTTAGTTGTTGAAAAGTAAATTTATGTTATATTTTTCAAAAATGATTTATATTTAATTATTTAAAAATGTTTTTATAAGTGAGATAAAAAGCGTTGTTAAAAATGTGTTTAAAAAGACACTTTTATATTTTATAACTTTGAAGAATAAATAATATAAAACAACATTATATAATATATATATTTTTTCAAAAAAGTTATGTAAGGATGATTGTTTTCTAAAAACAATTCATTTTATTAATTTTATCTTTTTGAGAATTACGTGCATTTGTTTTACTTCGATTGAAGATGGTCTCGGGGATGAAAACCCTAATTAGCCATTAGAGTAATTTTACATAGGGATTGCCATTATACTACAGTTGATGATTACTAGAATTTAGTTGCTTGATTTTTAGTGTTAAGTTTTCAGAATAAAAGATTTATCTTTCCAAGACTCTATTTTTGGTTTGAGGGAGCTTTGCCCGCAAAGATAATATTTACGCCGAAGGCGTTCCCTCCATGAACGAGGCGACCTGTAAAAGTGTATCGACGGGTATCTTGCGTCCGTATCAATGCAAGACGATTAAACGAATCTCAGCCGTTCATAAATTTTCATCTTTTTTCGGTTGTTTTTCGCCGCTTTCCCGCTGCTATTGGTTTCCGCTCCTCCAAACTCTTCCTGTTGATATTGACCTTTCACTTCTCCAATTTGACGAGCTAAAACAGCCTGAAAATAAGGTTTCGACGAGAGTTTTAGAGTATATTAAAATGAAAATTACGGCCAAGATCCTAATAATGAGCATATTTAGGTTTTTAACATTACAACATCCGAAGTATATATTAGCTTAATTAATATATAATGTATATTTTATATAATAATATTATTTATTATTTATTATTATATTCTTTAATTAATTAATTAATTAATTTTTTTGCTAGATAAAAGGCAGTGCTATAAAATTGATAATAAAAAAAATTACATTTGAAGTTCAAAAAAGGCTCGGGTTTGTTAGTGACCCATTGCCCCATTGCAGTTGATTGATTCTTCTACCTATTGTTTAGAAACAGGGTGAAAGCTCATGGTACAAAGTGCCCATAAGGCTTTGTGTTGATTGGGATTAGCTGGATCTCACTTACGCCTTGATAAGCAATACCCTTGCCCTCCTCTTCCCAAGTGACTTTCAATTCAAATTTGAATTGGCTTGTTGAGGCGAAAATTTGTCAAAGAGCTCTTTGAGATTACACCCTTCGATTGCCAAATTGGCTAGGCCATTTGCATTCTGGTTAGCTTCTCTATAGACGTGGTTGATAACGAATTCCTCACAACTACTTAAAAGGCAGTGCCATAAAATTGATAATAAAAAAAAATTACATTTGAAGTTCCAAAAAGGCTTGGGTTTGAAAAATTACATTTGAAGTTCAAAAAAGGCTCGGGTTTGAAAAATTACATTTGAAGTTCAAAAAAGGCTCGGGTTTGTTAGTGACCCACTGCCCCTGCTGCAGTTGATTGATTCTTCTGCCTACTGTTTAGAAACAGGGTGAGAGCTCATGGTACAAAGTGCTCATAAGGCTCTGTGTTGATTGGGATTAGCTGGATCTCACTTATGCTTTGATAAGCAATACCCTTGCCCTCCTCTTCCCAAGTGACTTTCAATTCAAATTTGAATTGGCTTGTTAAGGCGAAAATTGGTCAAAGAGCTGTTTGAGATTACACCCTTCGATTGCCAAATTGGCCAGGCCATTTGCATTCTGGTTAGCTTCTCTGTAGACGAGGTTGATAGTGAATTCCTCACAACTACTTAGAGTGTCGATTACCCTTTCCAAGATGGTGTTGAGTTTCCAAGTGGGGGTGTGGCCCAACTTGACTGCATTGACCACAATAGTTGAATCACCTTCAATTTCAATTTTGCTTAAATTCATTTCTTTACAAAGATCAAAATTGATAAGCAGTGCATTGAATTTCGCAAAATTATTGGTGTTAATTCCTAGTGGCAGAGCCCTTCTTCCTATGATGCGTCCTTCCCATTTTTTGATTAAGCTTCTTACACCTGCAAGGCCTGGATTGCCCCTTGACGCCCCATCGAAGTTCAATTTGAACCATCCAACTTTGGGGGAAGTCCATTTACCCTAATCCCTTAATGAATTATACTTTGCATGACCACTTCCAACAAATGTTGGGACTCTCAAGCTTGGCCAAGCCATCTTCATCTTACCATCCCAATATGAAAACACTACTTCCTTGTGGGGAGACATAGAGGATCTGTGATTAACAACCTCTATGATTGTTGTTTCCACCTTGTTTTGAAAGGAGGCCAAAGACATTTCCTTATCATTGAAGATCCTGTGGTTTCTTTCCTTCCATAACTCCCAAATTAGCATGGAGGGGCAAATTTTCCAAAGGCTCTTTAAAGATCCTGAATTAGCTCTCCTTGGCCAACACTGGAAAAGACTCAGAATATCATTTGGGAGGGCCATTATCCAGCCTAGTTTGGCGCACAACCATTGCCAACATTCCCTGGCAAATTGGTAGCCTAAAAAGATGTGATCAATTGATTCCTTTGCCATCTTGCATAAAACGCACCATGACAGGCCTTCGAAACCCATCTTAAATCTTTCCGCAGTCAAGATTTTCTTTTGTAAGGTTGCCCACGCAAAGGTGCTAGCTCTAGGCACACACAATTTGTCCCACCATAGATCTATGGGGATCTCTGTTTTTTCTTACACCTCTCCACCTACAGTTCTTATGTAATTGTCTTTGGCATTATATTCCCCATTCTTAGAACTTGCCCAAATTAATCTATCCCCCCCCTTTTAAAGGCTAACTGTCGCTGAGCAAGGAGGGAAGATAAAGCCTCTATCTCATGGTTGGGCAAAGGGAGATTTTGCAGATCCTTCCATTCCCAGTGTCTCACCCCCTTAGTGTGCACAAACCTGATGTTATCTTTTACCTTTGAGCCCCAATGTTCAGACAAGTAATCTTTTGTGGTACCAGTGCCGATCAAGCTATCTATACTAGGGAGGCCACACCATGAGTCCTCCCAGAATAGAGCTTTTTCTCCTATGTGTATATCCCAAGATAAGAAACTGCAAATGACTGGCCTATAGTTTAGCATAAAGTTCCATACCTTTGAACCTTTTAGAGGATTGCTTATCCTAACTATACTCAAGCTGTCATTTTCTTATAGATACTTTCCCTAAAGGATCCTAGCCCACTTCAACTGGGGGCAGCGTGTCATCTTCCAAATCATTTTTTTCCCAAGGGCCGTGTTCTGCCATTTGAGATTTTTTAGCCCTACCCGCTTGAATCTTTTGGTTTGCAATATTTTTCCCAAGAAATGAGGACTAATTTGTGTTTCTCTGAGAGACCTTCCCAAAAAGACCTTCACATCTTCTGAAGGAATTCTCTGTTTGCCCCTGTAGTTAGGGCAAGAAAGGAAAGAAGATAGATGGGCAAGGAAGAGATGACTGCTCTAAGAAAGATAATCTTGCTCGCCCAAGAGAGTCACCTACTTTTCCATGAACTTAACCGTTTGTCCATTTTGTCCTTCAGAGGGTTCCATAGGATTGTATTCCTTAGCCCTTTATCCAAGGGGAGTCCCAAATATGAGCAAGGTAATGAGCCTTTTTTGAAGCCTAGCTCATTTAGAATACCGACCTCGTTCCTCAGAGGGGTGTTGATGAAGAATACCTCTAATTTATTCTGATTCACTTCTTGTCCTGAGGTAGCAACATAAAGAGTTGATTTTTTTTTGAAATTCCTAGCCTCCTTTTATGAGCTTCCAAGCAAACATTGTGTCATCAACGAATTGTTGATGGGATACCCTTATATTCCTTGATACCCTGAGCCCTTTGATGAGTCCTGAGGATAGAGTGTGAGAGATGGACCTACCTAGGGCTTCAACCATTATGATATACAAAAAGGGTGATAGGGAGTCTCCTTGCCTCAAACTCCTGGAGATTTCAAAGAAGCCTTATGGAGTACTGTTTATTAGTACAAAGACCCTTGGTGAGGCTATACATTCAAAAATCCAATTGATAAACTGATTGCTGAAACCAAACGCCTGCAAAATTTTACATAGAAACCTCCAATCCACTTTGTCGTAAGCTTTCCTAATGTCAAGCTTAATTAGCATCCCAACTGAGTTGTTCATTTGGAGAGAATGGATAATTTCTTGTGCTATAATAACACCATCTATGATTGATCTGCCAGGGATAAAACCTGTTTGTTCCTTCGAAATGATGAGAGGGAGCACTTTTTTAATTCTATTTGCTTGCATTTTAGCCATTATCTTATATGAGATGTTACAAACTAATATTGGTATGAAGTCCTCTAATTTGATGGCATTATCCTTCTTCAGAATGATGGCTAAAAAGGTGTTGTTTACTTCTTTCAAAAGCTTCCCCGAGTTTCTTGCTACCTCTAGAGCTTTCACTAGCTCCCTCCCCAGGAAGTGCCAACACTTCTGAAAAAACACAGTCGAAAAGCCATCAGGCCCTGGGGCTTTGTCAAGATGCAATTTGCTCAATGCCTCTTCCACTTCTTTTTGAGAAAATTTGGTAGTGAGCATATAATTCAGATCTTGGGTAATAATTTGCGGGATATGAGACAAAAGCTCTGCATGTTCCAACTTGTTGGAGCCTACCTCCTTATTTACTAGGCCTTCAAAGAACGAGACTATATTTTTCCTTATCTCAGGGGCTCATCTAGAATTGTCCCATTTGCTAACTCAATTTTGCTGATTGGCTAACTATGTGCATGCTCGACAGTGTGGTTTGTTGCAGGTTGTAGGTACCAGGCATTGTCTCTACTTGAATTGTCACATTTGAGCATGGCTTCATCCCAATGGAGATTGTTGAATTGGAGATATCATCTTATCCCCTATGTTGGTTAGTTCAAGTTGGTTTGTTTGTGTCGTGTTTTTCCTTCCGTTTTTCTTCGAGGTCACGTAATGCTTTTTATTTTTGTAAGACCCCGCTTCATGTGTGATTGATACAACCCTAGTTTGTTATATGTTTCCTTGAATAGATGGTGAGATGTGATGTGAGAAATAAATAGTGTGGATATGTGGCAATATTCTTGTATTTCATTTTGACATTTTGTTTCATTTCCATTGCCATGAGTGTGCTAGGCATGTATGTAAATAAGGGAATACAATTGAAATGTTAAATTGAATTGTTGTAAGGTCAAATCTTGGGATATTTAACTAGCAAACAAATGTGATGTATGATTGTTGCTAATGATTGCATTGGTAATGTGCAGGAAAGTGAGGGTACTAGCATGAGAAGGGAAAACCAATGAGAGAAAATGGAAAGACATCCTCTTGTGGTTATGTATTTGATTTCTTTTTGGGCTTAGAAGGAATTAGAGTTAATGTGTTGGCAGACTAGGGTGTGAGGGTGGATATTAAAGGGTTAATTTATTTATTTGTTTTGTGAGGGCGTTTAATTGTGTCATGTGAGGTGTAAGTGGGGGTTAGGGTTTAGGAACCCTTATCCAAGTGTGAAACTCGGATGGATCCTTAACTGGGTCTTTAAAGAGGGTTGTTGGTCAATTTCCTTGGTTGAGATGCACAAATAAATCCCCTAGGGTCTATACCATAGTGGTAGGGGTCAAGTAGGCATACAATAGTACTCCAAGGACATGATTTGACCCCTAAAAAGTCATCATAATGATAAGTGACGAATTTTGAAGAGAGGATGGAGTGGAAAGATGGAGGGGTTGTCCAAGTGCATGCATTTTATTTGATAAGAAAAAGACCCTCATTTATGAAGGAAAGTACACTCCACACATCCCCATCCAAGAGTTGCAAGTTAAAACTTCTATATATTTTGAAGAGGAAGAATGAGGGGAGGTGTTAACCCACTTCTCCTCTTGGAGAACTGTAATGGAGATGGAAAAAATAATGAGAAGAGGAGAGAAGACCACCTCTTGGAAAGATAGTGATCAAGAAGGCTCGATTTTGAGAGGAAATATGGATAAAAGAATTCAATCCTTTCACCAAAAAAGAAAAGAGATAAGTTCTTCCTATTTTCATTTACTTGTTTATTGCAAGAATGTAACATAGTGTATATAGATCATGACTCAAAATAGAAAGTAGGGAACCTAGATATATGAAATTTGAGATATGTTAATTTATCCCTTTGTAAAAATGAGAAAAGACTCCAGTTATCATCATGGAACTAAAAGAATTCCTTGCTTGGGGGTATGGCTAGAGCCCACGAGGCTCCATGACGCCATTACAGTAGGGTGGAGAGCAAGCCTTAATCAATTTTGTGTCCTTCATCTTATTTCTGTAAATTTGTTTTGTAATATGGAAAGCTAGTGTTTTTATCTAACCTAATAGAAAACAAAAAAGAGCAATTTCATTCTTGGAAATTATATCATGCTTGTTTATTAACCTTATTATTAAAGATGACCATTAGAAATTTCACTTCAATAAAAATCATATATAAAATGGAAGCTACTACTTAAACAAGAGGGCTCTTATGTTATAATGAGAGGAAGATGTATTTTATAGAACTTGAAAGTAATACAATATGTAAATTTTGTTAAGAGATCAATGAATGAAGTTTCAAAATTCATTGGTTGCTTAGAAGATATCTATGTTCTTAAACTTTCAAAATTTCCTTCCTCACTCAAATAAATAAATAAATTATATCACATCTACCTGGGTTCCAGAAGTTTTAAAATATGTGTTCTAGTGGATAACCTCATCCTCCTTTCATTTGTATTGAGACTAAATCAAGAAAAAAAGGGAGAGTATTTAGTCATTCCTTGGAACTGAGTGGAACTTAAAATAGGTCAAATATATATATGTTATAAATAGTAAGCTCCTTAGTTTGTTCAAATTGGTGCACCTTATCCTTACCTTCAAATCCAATTTTGGATTCCAATAAATTTCATAAAATATGACATCATCAACAACTGTAGGATTAATTCCCAACTACCCCAGCTCCTCCGCTCATCAAACAAAAAAGAAAAATAAATAAATAAGGGAAAACATGTGTTTTACTTATTTTTTTCTTTTTGAAAGTCCTTGGACATGTTGCACCAGTTCATTATAGTTGGAAATCCATATAGGATAAGACATCAGTACAATCTGTTATTCATTTAGTCCTCACTAATATTGAGCATTTTGGTCATTGTGTGAATAGAAGTACATGATGATATTTAACACGAAGGAGCTTCAACATACCGTTTAATGTCTACTACTATCCAGAGTCCTTTTCAAAACAATAAGTAATTAGTAAAACATATTAGCAATAACATTATAGACAAACAGATTAAAAAAAAAATGATTTAATGGGTGCGCAATTGGGTCTCCAATACCACTCAACCTCTCTCTGTGGGAACCGAGCTCCTATTGGGGAAACTATAGCCTATGGTCTGCAACCTCCCCATGAGAGGCAACCTCCAAACTCATGAAGATAAAAGATGGATTCTAGCATGATATGTCATATATACAGTTCAACTTGTGTTTGGTGTAGGGATCCGTAGCTCCTAAGAAATGGCAGGTTAAGTCATATTTTTTTGATCCATAGAGCAGTCATTCATTCAAGAACGAATGAGAAAAGAGATTTTTTTTCTTGGTGCTACCTTGCTCTGCCAAATGAATCTCACTTGTGGAGCTGTCCGTAAATATGAACATAACTGCCATCCCCATGCTTCCTAAATATTTGACCACCAAGAAGATGGATAGCTGGGATTTGGCACAAGGACCATCTTGGTGAAATTGACAATAAATTTGACTAAGTTTGAATTGGTAGATAAAGATTAGCCGGGCAAAATCAATTGGAGGACTGACGACTCAAGTCTGTACCTCATGAAGTAAATTATTCCTCTAATAAGTTCATAATGTAGTCACCAACCAACATAATGGCAAGAAGTTTTATCTCGGAGATCTCGTGCAATCTGCCCCTATTCCTGCAAAATACCAAGACATTTATTAGCTCCCACTCAAGTGGTCGATTGTGCATATCTTGTGTCAGTATAAACTAACCCTTCAAATAATTTGCAATAAATCTGATAGACATAAAATGGGCGTTGAGCCTTTAATATACATTGGGTAGAGGTGTAACGTTACTAGAGTAAATGGGTGAGGGAGACAACTCACTACCCTTGATCTATGCAGTTGCCTTGATCACTATGTTTCCTTCTGGTTATTAATTGAACATTTATTAAGATAGACATAGCTTATGCACATATTTAGACGTAAGTGATTTGGACGACATCCTACTAAATTCTACCACCCCTAACAGAGCGTTCAGAAAGATAACTAGCATCTGAAATGCCTTGTCAGCGACTGTTACGGGAGATAAAACTTGCCTTATCTTATGAGATCATAAATTAGTGTGCAAGACAATAGTCATGGATTAAATTGTATGAAAATAAATAAATCATTTAGAATGCCTCTAGCAATACAATTTCCCTCATTTACGTTAGACCACCTTGACAGGTAAGCTAACAAAACTAAACAACAATCTAATAATATTTTTAATTTTGCTGACGGTATTAAAACTAACGATGATCGAACCAATGTTAAATACCCATGTGTGGCAAATTAGGGTTCCGGTTTGTCTGTTGTCATAATCAATCTTAAATCTTGTAGCAAGTTTATCTTCTTAAAAAAAATAGGGTGAGTAATATTTTGTTACTAATAGGGCTTAGTTTGCCCTTCTCACCCAGATGTATAGTAAAAATAAAATAAATGATATAAATAATTAAATAAACATAAAGAGATCCATCTCTATTCATTATGTGCATAAGTCTGGACCTCGACCTGCAAGTATGGCTGCCTCTCTCCATGGTTCGCTCCCTTTCTCGGCACTCCGTCTTTCCTTCGATTTCACAAAACAAAGATCGACAGATTTCATTGATTAGAATTTTCAATTTTATTTTATCTTTTTGTGGGAATGCATTCCACCACTAAAACCTAAGACGAGTTAGGGAAAAATCAAAGAAATAAATCAATTGCTTGGAAGGAAAATCTTTCCCAATGTAGGTCCCACGTTCTCTTAAAAATAAATGTTTCCCACATTCCCGAAGGGAATTATCTTAACTAAAAAGGATATTTTCTTTTTCTTAAAGAAAGAACTAAGATTTAGGTATAATTAGAATCTTTAAAAGAAAGGAAGTTTCTCTTATTTATTTATATTATTTATTTTCATAGTAAATAAATTATATATAAAAGTAAATCAAGTTATTAATAATTTATACTATTCACTATTCATATATTTAAATATAAATAAATATAGGTATAAACAAAATAAATTAGTAGATAGTTAAATAAATATATACATTATATATAGATAAGAGATATTTTTATTTGGGTCTAACATTATTAATATTAAGGAGATTAGTATATTAATATAAAGAGAAGTATTAAGATATTAATATTGTTATTGCAAAGTGAGGTTAATATTAATGGTGGCATCATAATTAATGTAATGGGTAAAAAAATACAAAATAATAATATCATTATATATATATAAATAAAATTAAAATTAAAATTGTTAGTTGCATTTTTTTTCTACTCTATTGTAAAATATTGGCATTACATATTCTCAATCCTTTTGATTATAATAGTTTGTCAAATTTTATTTAATTATCCTATCTAATATTTGGACTCATTACTCAACTAGTTGACACATATCGTATAAAGTAATGAGTTTGGGAAACAAATTTTATATGGGACTTTTATTAATCATATGATTTAGTAGCCTCTAGCCAAAACATTTCAAATCAAATCATCAATACTTTATTGGCTAAGAACCTAAGCTAGAATAATTATTTAATCTAACTAACCCCATTATGCAATGCCTTATATGCAAAACTTAAATGATTCATTTAATAAATGTTGTCTGGGCTCACACTAGATCAGATACATTTAATTAAAAATAACAAGCTATGTTCAAAAATGAATAAATTGGTTGCATCTAAGTATTTTGGGTATAGAGGATTCTTAAGTTAACCCCCCAACGTGAATGTCGCTAGATTCAACTATTCTCCAAGTAAACTAATTTATCCAAATTGAAGATTAACCTCCATGAAACTTGCCTAAAGGAGTCAACCAACAAGAACCCATCACTAATTAAACTTTGAGTTGTCTCTCTTTCAAATGTAATATTATTAGATAGTGATAGACTTTAAAAGTGTTGTGCAATGGTGGCATGATGTAGAAAAACAAAATATAGTTGGATTTTCTTGCGTAAAATTATGGGCATGATAGTTTTGTTCATTTGAGTTATTTGTTTGATTAATGCTTTGATTGATTTTATATTAAATAAACATTATTATAGATAAAAGATAATTGATAATTTAAATAAATGTTTAGATACAATTGTGGCTTGATAAATGACATATTAATAATGTTTTATTTAGTTTAAATAAATTAAAATTAGGATTTAATAAAGAAATATAAAAAATAAATGCGTTAGTTAAAAGTATGAGTTAATAAGGAAATATTAAAATAAATACATTATGCAAACAAATTGAAAAGAAGGGTTTTAAATTAACAAATAAAACATCTTGAATTATTTTGTTATGTGCTATAATAAGGATATGTATGTAAATAAATATATTTATTTAGTGGTAGTTCATAGATGAAAATTAATAAAATAATTAAATTAAGAAAGTGCAAGGAGTGGCAGAGAGTGGAGAAATAGCTAACAAATTAATTAATTTGCTAAAGAAAGGGGGTTGTTGCATAATTTTTGAAAAACTAATTTTTTTTCTTGCCATGAACATTTTCCTTGTTCTTGAAATCTTTTCTTGGGGGTTTTGGAAGTTAGGGAATTGGGGATTTTGCAGTGTTGTGGAAATTTTGAAATGTGCTAAAGCTGCAGTCTGGAATTCAGACCCAACATCAATTTATGACTCATTCAATTGGGTTATTCCAAGTTCCTTATTCTTGTAAACACCTTCTCTATTTTAATATAAATGTTTAGGTTCGCATACTATTGGAATCAAATCGTGTCTATACTTATTTGAGTTTTATATGGAACAATGGGTTATTGCAAATTCTAGAATTGTTATCACTCCCCCAACAATTGGTTCCATGCTTCTTCTTTTGTTCTGGATAATTGTTAAAGCTTGCCTACTTTAGTGTTGCCTGCACTTCATAATTATCACTGGTTATTTTGTGTCCCCTTCAATGGTCATTCTTTTGGTCCATGATCGGTCCCTTGTAGCACGTGTAGTGTGAGCCATGCTTTAGCATGTGAATTCTATTATTCCTTAGTCATTGTAAACATGTAAATAAATTTTAATGGTTGTAGATCAATATATATATACATTTGGCATTCAATTTAAAATAAATGTATTAATATATATACATATATATACATTTTCAGATTATGTATTCGATTGAATTCACTATTGTATCTTTCATTTTATATTTGATATGAATAAAATTTTATTGGTAAGAATATTACATGATATTTGGCTCAAGATTAATGCACACACACACACACACACGCACACATATATATCTTAAATTTTGTTGTATTTAAGATATTCAACTATGATAGAGGTGGATGTGCATATATATATATACGTATCTATTTTGATGGATACAATTTGTATTAACTAGTAGGGCTATTGGTATGTTTCAATATTAGAAAATAATATTTCACCTTATAATTAGTAGATTTATTGTGAATGGGACTTGAAAATGTTGGGTTTAAAGAGGATGATTTATAGTTTAAATAAGTATTTAGTATAACTCTAAAATTAGTGGAATGGATGAATGGATGAATCGATAAAATCTTAAATGGTGTATTCCTCTCGTAACTTTATATTGAATGCTAACTTCTTTTGCAAATATGAATTAGTCGATTAGTAAACAATCTTGTGATCAACAATTGAATATAGTTATGTCTCTTTAAATTTAATGTTATTTGTTATTTAGTTGGGAACATTATGTTTTTTTTTGGGTTTGAAATATTTATGAGTATTAGTGTTGCTCTAAAGTAGCGTCTTACTCTTTTATGAAATTTAGAGTCTTCTAGAGATTTAAGCATTAGGTTATTGGTGGTATCGTTGTATTTGATCTATGAAGTGAGTGTTAGTGTACTTGTGATGTGTGGATGGGAGGCTTTAGCCATGCACTACATCCTTGTTATTATTGTTGTATTTGAGAGCGAGATGGACTATGCCTTGCTTGGGTTTTATATTTTGGTTTTTTCCATTTTCTACTTGTCGGCTTTACCCTATTGGTTTTATTGGGTCTCCTAGTTGCTAGTAGGGGAGTGGTTCTCAATGGGGGCCAACACACAAAGTGGTGCTAGGGTAACCCATGTGGGAGTTTCATAATTAAGAGATAACACAAAATGAATTAGGGGGTTGGGTAGTAATCACACTAATCAAGATAAGTAAATGCCTCCCTCATGGCTCAAGTGCTCGTTTAGACTTGAGATGAGTGGAGAAGACCTAAAATGGAAAGTTCAATTCCCTCGTCCTCATGAGAGGTTTGTTGATTTTGCATAGGGTTGTATGGGGGCTAGAGATCGGTGGAGGCTACAAGGGAAATCCAGGATGGGGGCTCGTGCCTAAGAAGATCTGCCAAGGTAACCCATAGAAAACTATGTGATGACACTCCTCCTATGGAAACCTAGTATTCCTTTGCCTCTTGTCTCCCTTGGAAATTTGTGTGTCTTTGGAAGTGGTGTTAATTTCATGTGATGTTCTATTGTACTTCTACATTGGAGTCGTGTTGGCCATTGTGTCATCTTCTATGCCTTGAATATTTTATGGTGGGATCTTAGTGCCATCTCCTAGTGTAGGGGGTATACCTCAGGGTTCCACATGGTCAGGTTGAATGTGTGATGTAATCCATTAGCTTCCCTCACTTGGTTCATGTTCGTGGTGACTACTTCTAGATTTGAAGACAATTTCACTTGTTCATGTTCATGAGGGTTATGTCTCATGCACTTGTATTATACCATAAACCTATTGTATCATGTAATATACTTTTGTTGTACTCTCCTCACCTATATTTGAGGAGAAGTTATTATTCTTGATGTAATGATGTAATGGTGTAATGATGTAATTCACTGATTGAACTTCTCTTGTAATTAGTAAAGTTAATGATGTACCTTATTTATATTAGTTAATGAAATGAATTTGAATGGTATCTATTGATGGCATGTTATGGTTAATGATTTTTCTTATGACATTATGATTTGGAGATATATGTCTTGATTTCGATGATTACTATAGCCATTGAATGTTTGAAGGCATGAATTTGGACCAAGAGGTACCCAAGATTTGATATTTTGAGGAGTGACTTCCCAGGGTTTAGGTATCTTGAGGAGTCACTTCTAAGATATAATATCTTGAAGAACTTATTAGTGCATCAAGATACTTGAATGTTGTTTCAGATGCTGATCACAAGCTTGTTTGGCTTTAGATGACATAGCTTAACTTTACATATGTTTAGATATGTTTGTTACTCTTGTTATTCTCTCTTTAAATGCAATATTATACTCTCTCTTGTAACGGTTAAAATAAATGATGATTAACACATATGTTACTTAATTAAATGATCTTTTATATTGCTTTATAGATGACATGAAATGAATGATTTATATTAGTTGATCTTATAAATAAAATAGATTAATTGAAAATTCACATTGTTAGTTGAATTTATTTAATGTAATGAATTATATTTCTTGTTATTTTGATTAATGAGAATCTAGGAGCATAGTCATAGACCTTAGAGGACTTAGGTTAGAATACAAGTTATTCTTTCATTTGTAATCTTTAATATGTTTACACTTCAAAAAAAAATTATTTTGTTCTTTTAAGTGTTATAACGTGTTGTCCTATAGTGTTTCATGGCAGGGCATTACAATGGCAAACATAATACTACCAACTGCTAATGAGTACAGTACATGAGACATTTATGCCTTCTCCACTTTTGTGCTAGGGCACTATTATGAAGACAATTTAATATGAATAGGAAATGGAGTACTAACTAGTAGTGCATTTTGCATATTGAAGCACTGCAGAACCTTCTCCACATAAGTTATTTATGAGAAACATGTTTTCTTATTATATTTGACTCTATGTATCCTCATACCAAGAATATAATTTGCTCTGCTTAAGTCCTTCATCTCAAACTCTCTAGCAATTTCACATATATTTGGGTATTCATTTTTACTTTCATATATTTTTCAATTATTTTTCTCTTTATGTCTATCTCTTTATCTTTTTTCATCTATCTATCTTTGGTTTTGTTTCACTTTTTCTCTTACATATCTTTTGTTTCCTTTTATTTATTTAGTTTTCTTTTTTATTTTTGGTTTCACTTCTATACTTTTTTACGTCCCTTATCAATTCACATCTCTTTCTTTCCCTTTTCTCTCTCCTCATACTTATTCTGTCTTCTTTTTTATGCAATTTATTTATTTAATTTTATTTTTATGCATTTTATTTACTTATGTTTACCTCTCTTTTCTATATCTTTTCTTTAATTATGTCAAAGTCATTCCGTATATGAATATTACCGGCTAAATTTAATGATCAATGGTTGAGAATGTGGTAGAATGATGGTTGACCATTGAAAAAGCTATGGCCGTTCAATGAACTCAATATAAAATAAATAAAAATAATATTAAAAAAATAAAACACTTTATACAAAGAAAGAGAGGAAATAATCAAATATTCTTTCTACATTTATTCTACATTTCCACTAAAAAATAAATAAATAAAAATAATATTAAATAAATAAAACATTTTATACAAGGAAAGAAATCAAAGAATTAAACATTCTTTCTACATTTCCACTAGAAAATATGTTTTACATTCATATTATACAGGTTAAAAATAAAAATAAAAACAAAAAAACCATAATTATTATATTTTATAAATTAAAATAATAATTATTATATTTTACTACATTGAATTTACCTTATTTAATTAATCATTACACTTTATACAAAGAAAAAAGCAAAGAATAACATATTGTTTCTAATTTTCCACCAATATTCAAAGTGTATAATTCATATTATAAAGTCATCAATATAAAGGAAGAAAGCAAATAATCAAATATTCTTTCTCCATTTCCACTAGTAAACATTCTTCACATTCATATTAAATAAAAGTCAAAAACAAAAATGAAATAAAAAAATACCAAATTATTATATTTTACAAATAATTTTTTTATTATATTTTAGAAAAACATATTTAAATACACTAAGTTTAGCTTATCAAAAAATCATTGCACTTTATACAAAGAAAGAAAGTAAAAAAAAAAAATATTATTTCTAAATTTTCACTAATATTAACAGTTTCAATAAATTATATTAAATAATTTAATTAATAAACATTTTTATTCCATCCTTTTACACAAAACAAACAATTATTTCAAATTGTTTTTTTTCTTAGTCTAAAGCATTTCAAAATTATATTATACTATATTTAATGTCAAATACTAAGCTCTATCCATACAAATTCTAAATTAATAAAAAAACTATCGACATACCTATTGCACATCAAAATGTGATTACTAGTTTAAAATAATTTCAAAGTAAAATAGAACTATTATATATATCTTTAATATGGTTAGAGATATCTTTCTTGAGGTGTCAACTTTTACATGGAGAGACATACTACAATTGTAGACTAATTGAAGAACCTATGTCGATAAATAAAAGCTCGATTTATTTTGATATTTTTTGTCTTGATGGTTGTGTTGGCGTCAGTTACATTAAACCTTAATGTTGCTGGAAGTTACATTAAACAAGATGGCGGTGGGAAGTGGAAGAGTTGGGTATAATATAACGTCAAAAATTATTCCATACGTCTCCACTTGCAATTTATGTTCACCTTACCTCTCTTCAGGCCATTTTTAAACAACAGTAGATTGCATTGTGAAGAGGTTAGATATAGCAGATATGAAACGGTAAGAGGTAACATATCACCCAATTTGCTGTAGAGAAGTGATTTTGTAGATAACACCATTTTTATAGTCTAACGAGGAACTCTTTCAAAATTATTAGGAACCATTTTTACAGCGATTTCCATGTATGCTTCGATAATGAGAAATAGATGTACATTAAAATAAAATTTGTGCTTTCAAAATTAGAAATAGATGTCTTCTTCTGCAAATTGTATGCATCTCTATTTGTGTTGACTATGTTTTCTTTCTTTGGTACAGGTTAGGGTTTGCATTCCCTACATTAAAAAAATATGCAAAACCTATGTAAATGTTGAGGGAACATGCAATTTTTCCATCAAGTTGTTTAGTATTATGATTTTTTATTTGTTTTTGTGATGAATCTTGACAGGAGGAGAACAATGCTAGCAAGTGATCCACATAGGTCAAAATGGTTGTGAATACTTCAAAATATTTGAAGACGATGAAAAATATTCACTAAAAGGGTGAGAATTTATGTAATTTGAGAGACAAAGGAGTAATGTCTTCGAAAAATATTCAAGAAAAAAGAGAAATCCTTAGCAATTTAACCGAAAAAGTAGCAAAATATTTGAAGAAGCTAAAAATTTATGAAGAGAAAAGCATAATTTCTAGCAACATTGACATCTTTGGGAAAAAGCCCTTGCCTAAGCCTAAAAAGCTATTGGCATATCTATGTTGTCATGTAACTCGAAGAATTTTTTTTCCACTTCAACAATTATAACTGGAATCAACCATGACACTTCTGCAAGAACTGCAATTATTATAAGAATACTAGAGAATGCATGTGTAATAGGATTTTTTGATATATTAGATATAGTGGAAATAACAGAGTTCATAGCATTTTTTACATCTGAATCACTGCCTCAACTTGAGACAGGCTAGCACCCCTACCTATAGTTCATCAACTATTAGCTATCCCATCTACAATATTTGCATTTACCCAAACAACTCATATACATCATAACATCCCAACATAGCCATATACAACCTGACATCCCTTCTACAAAAAGTTGGCAAGAGGCACTGCACAAGTCATCTAGTTTTGTCATTGACAGAAACCCTAGCTAAAAATCCCATCCACATCTCAGTAATTTCCTATATCAGAAGTTAGATTGAAAATATGTGTTATCTGTCAAAGCTAAAATAGGGTATCTGACAAAGTTGTGTATATCGACTCACACATAATTTCTTGTTATCATTTTGCATTGTGGATCTCAGGGAAGGTATTTTGATGTATGAACTATCTTATCCTTGAATCATTAGGGTTCACATTGATTGGTGTGCAAGTTAGAAGATCTGGTGTATTGATTTGCAGTCTAACAGTGCAAAAAGGCTGACTAGATGAGTGTAGCGTGTTGTGGATCTTCAAGACATAATTTTTCAAGGTGTTTCATTTTCGAGACATGTTTTCTTGGATCCCATGTTTTGGTTGACATTGGCTGATTTGCATTGATAATTATCTATGGATTGGGTCGACAATTTGTGCACATTTCAATTTTTTTTAAAGCCGACACGCAGTTGCTATAATCCCTAGTTACAAATATATATAATCAGTTGTTCATATCGTTTCGATATATGTTGTGCTATGATGCGAGAGTTAGAAGGAATACATATCGATTGTGCGTAGTTTCATTTGAGCAGAAAAAATATTGGTGATCCAAATTAAAGTAGATAGAGTTTCAAGAGCAGAAGCAAATACAATGTGACTAATGTTCTAAACCAAAACTATAATCAGGCATTAGCAAATGCTATCTAATAGTTCATCCACTCTAGTTTTCTTCTGGATGTGACTTTAAGACAATGATTCTTCTTTTAGGTAGAAATCCTTTTGTATTTGAGTAGTGAGCTCTAGGTAGTGTGCCTTAATGCATGTGCATTTCATTTGTAAACACTTATTCTGAGTATACTCAAATTGTGGATTAACCTCCACCGTGGTTTTTCCCCTAACCAGGTTTCCACACAAAAATCCTTGTGTTATGGTGTTGTGGTTGATTTCTTTATGTTCTTGCATCTTTCTCTTGTTTCATTGCTATAAGTGGTTTAAAGATCAAGATAATAAAGTTAAATTTTGCAGAACACTGATTCACGCCCCCCCCTGCTCGATGTTCCTTGATTCCAACACAAAACTCAGCTAGCTTTAGGAATAGAGAAAAAACTTTACAAACATACAACCATATAGAGTAGTGTATGTCATGTGCAAAATGGATCACATATAAAAAGGCCTCTTGCTTGCATACAAAACAATGGCCACCCTTGATATATGCCTTATGCCTTGGATTAGTAAAAACATATGACCAAAATACCTATCTTTATAACCAATATATGTTGCGTATTTGCATCACAAGTATATTTGTATAACAAAGCATGAACTTGAAGGAAACTCCAAGTCCTCGTCCATTGGTAACTGCATTTAGTGTAGCATCTTTTAGGGCAATAAGAGCCAATGTTACTTCCCGTTCTTCCTTGCTTACCACCTCTCTTGTTGTGTCCTTCTTAGTGAGATCATTTTCTAATGCTTCCAATGCCTTTAGGAAAAATTCTGGGGAAAGATGACCTTCTTCCCACATGTGACAATACCTAACCTCCATAATGTCAATTTCAATTTTCCAAGAATTTCTAGAATGTCTCCTTAGACAGAGCGACTATGATAAAGACCCGCACTTAGGAATGTTGTGAAGTGTGAGCCTTCTAAAAGACTTGGTAAGCACTCTCCTCTCTCCCTCAAAATTTTCAATATTTCGGTCCGTCGAAATAGACGAAAATATTTTAGTAGAAATGCACAACCATAGAATAATGCACTCATTGTTCATTTTATTACCGATTTTCAGAAGAAATTTTTTTTTGGTCACGGTCTATTATTATTAGTCCATATATTTATTTTATTGTAAAAGAGGACCTCCACAATTCTTTAGCAAATATGTAGTCAAAAAAATATGTTTCACAGTCTCCGGGACTCTGCAGAGACTGCACATATCAATATTATTATGAGTAATTTTATAAAGGAGTTTTTGCAACAACAAAAGCCATCTAAAACTAGCCTTTTTTGGTTCTAGCTTCAATTTCCAATTCAATTCAAAAATATTCTACTGCTGTTCTCTGCTTAGATTAAGGTTTCATGCCTTATTAACATGCTTTGTTAGATCAATATGTTCATTTAGGGTGGTATAGACCATCTTTGTATTAATATAGTGATGCTTTTTTATTACTCTTCCATTTATATTAAAGATATTCTCGACTATCAATAGAGTCTTCTATAGGGAATTGTACCTCTCTACATGTCTCCCTAATTATTGTATATGTTCTCTGATTACTTGGAGGTAGATCATATTCCAGTTTTAGTACATCACATTCTTCAAGATATCCATCTTTGAGTATATCTTTAAAGTATTTAATCCCTTTTTGTGCTCAAGCCTTTTTAGAATAGCCTTGTAATAAGGCCAAGCATTTATTTTTGTGCTTCAAATTCCACCAAATGGATCTATGCCCCATTATATTTTTGTTCCCTTCTTTGATGAAGTGTCTATTAGTAATATTTCCTATGATTAGTTGTCATGATCTCCACATGGTCTTGAACACCATGGATCCTGCGGGTGAGATAGTATGATAAAAAATAAGAATATCACACATGGGGAGAAGCTTGTAAGATTTTCCTTTTTTTGGAGTTGAATTCAAAATATTTTGTCTAACAAGAACCTTCCAAGGCTCATCACCTTATAGAGCCCTTAGTAACCACTTGGATTCCAGATAAATTCCTTGCAACCTTAGGTCCTTGAGGCCCAAACAACCTCTTTCTTTTGAAATGAAACACCACTCCCATTTGACATTTTTTTGTTTCCTTTTTCCTTTCTGGATCCGACCATAAAAAGTTTCTTACCTTTTTCTAGACATCATTAATCTGATAATAGTTGAAAAACTAGACTGAGGCAAACTAGATAGAGTAAGAAGAATATTTTTTTGCCAGATTTGAGTTCTCCTAGAAAATGACAAAAAATATCTATTCCATTTGTTAAGTTTCTTTTCAATCTTCTCCTTAACCTAGTTCCACACCTCTGTTAGATTGGGCTCAATTGTGAAATTTATTCCAAGATACCTTACTAGTTTTTTGAGGCCCCCCATTGCAAGTTATAATTCCTTAGCCAATTTAGTGGAAGTTCTGACCAACCTAGCATGCATAATTTAGCAAGAGAAACCTTTGCCCCATATGCCTGATAGAATATTTCCAATTTATCCATAAGGTTGATCATGTTCCCTTCCTCAAGTTGAATAAGGAGGACAATGTTATGTCAACAAACTAAGTGTTAATTGACTCACTATTGTCTAGTAGAGTTGTACCCTTCACCCTAGGAGTGTTCTAGTCATTTCTTAATAAGTAGTGAAGGGCATCTGAGGCTATTACAAAAACTGTTGGGCCTAGGAGGCACCCTTGTCAAATTTATCTCTCTAAGGAGATCACTTCTTTGAGTGAACCATTTACATCAATTTGTGCAACTGCATCCTTGAAAAAGGTTTTGACAATATCAAAAAATGGTCTGGGGAAACGAAATGCTTCCAAGACCATACATACAAAACCCCATTCCATTTTGTCACATTCCTTCTCAAAGTCTAATAGGAGCATTGATTCCCCTTGCCCAATTTGTGTAGCCCACTCCATGGTTTCCAAACTAGTAATAAGGATTTCCAAGATATGTAGATACCCTTTATAAATCTGTTATGTGATGTGTTTATAAATCAAGGCAGTATGCCTGACAACCTATCAACCAAAACTTTGGCCATAATTTTATATGAGACATTGAGCAGTGTGATTGGTCTCCAATTTTTAACTAGAGACTAGTCACCTTGCTTTGGAATTAATTTAATGACACCCTTATTTATTTATTTATTTGTGTAGGGATCCTCTTTCCAAAGCTTCACTATAAACTGCAAGTCAGTCCTCACATAACCGATCATTGAAAGCTATACAGATTTCAGAAAGAAGCCCATCTGCTCCCATGGTCTTATCATTCTTCAAGGAGATGATGCCATGCTTGATATCCTATTTGGAGAGATGAAAAACCAACTTCTTAACATCTGCCTCACTAATATTTTTGGGGATCATAAGTTTAACATGCTCTCTAATTTTAAGCCTATCTCCATTATCCCCCTTAGAGGACAACAAAGCCTTGTAAAAGTTATAAAATTGCAACCTTATTTCCTCTTGATTAGACAAGTTGATACCATCAACATTGATATGTTCAATCTACCCTCTAGCCTAGCTTTCTTTAATGTACCTGAAGAAAAAATTTGAGCCCTTGTCACCATTCTTAATCCAATCCATCTTGGATCTCAGTTTTAGACTGTTCACTTTCACTATTTGTAGCCTTCTCAGGTTATTTTTTTTATCAAATTTATCTTTCCAAGCAAGTCATCATTCTTAGGGTTCCCTTGCAGATTGGTTTATGTCTCAAGGAGTTTTTCTTGTAGAACACTCTCTTTCCTCCTTCTTTCTAAAGCCTTTTTTTTGCCTATAGTTTGAAATAACTTTCTCCACCCTTGCACATGTTTAGTTTCCATTTTTCAATAGCTCCCACATCTTTTTGCATCCAATTATTGATACCCCTTAGGGATTCAATGGATTTCTTGCAGTCCCCATCTAAGGAAGGATAGTGTTAAGCAAGAAGCTTTCACTAGTACCCTTAGCTCTCAATTGGCCATATTTAAGCTTGAATTTTATTCTAATGGGATGATGGTCATAGAGGGTATAAGGGATAACTTCCACTTTACACCCATCCTTTATGGTCTGCACCAAGAAGAAATCTTTATTAAGGTAGAATTTGTCCAACCTACAATAGGTTCTTCTCCCACCCTTTTGAGAATTACACCATGTGAATCATATGCCCAAGCATTATTTCTTTTGACCACCAATTAGGCCTTTAATATTCAATTTACCTTTCATTATTTTCTAGAAGAACTTCTCACTCCCTTTCTAGTCTAAGCCTACTCCTCCCCATTTGTCTTCACTCCTTTCCACAAGATTAACATTCCCTCTAGAATATAGGGGATATCCTATAGACTACATAACCAATTCAACAATAATAAATGTTAATAATATTATTAATATAAATTATTTTTAATAAAAAAATTAAAGTAATATTTTACTATTGATTAATTATTAAGGTAATGTAAGGAAACAAGAAGTACCATGATGCTCACATTTTTTCTTTTGGTACTTGGCCAAAATTCTAATTAAATGACATATAAGGAGATGGTGTATGGCCAACATTATATCAATTCAAAGGGTTTAAACATAATCATGCCTTGTTTACTCACATCCAATTTTTTATAACGCCTAGTTAAAATGGCTTTAATAATTGCATTTTCAATAGTAAATGTCGCACATGATCATATTTTCTCTTGAATTGGAAATAGTGTGAATTGCATTACATGTGGTGAATAGAAAATGTTACCAACTTAATTCAATGGTGAAAAAAAAAATCAAGTAAAGGAAAATATTTGTTTACATCACCTTCTGCTTAAAGATCGAATGACTCAATTTCAAACAAGACTCCTTACAATCTGCAAACCCTCACTAGTTGGTCTTATCATAAAAATAGAACAAGGTAAAAACCCATCTAAATCAATTGAGATCATATTTGAAAATCTAGAAACAAGCCTACCAAATCTAGACCTATATATAAATAATTTATGTATAGATTATTATATATTTATATGTACAATCTTATTATTATATAAAGCTCCTAATGTATATAATTTATATAAATTTAATTATATAAACATATAATAAAAATATTGAATATTTTTTATTACTATTATTTATAAGATCAAAATTGTATAAAAGAAATATTCTAATTTGATTATTTCATATGAAAGAAAGTTTCTAAATTAATTGTCATTGTAACCCTAACCCTAATCATGATAATAACCATATTTCTAACCCACCATAATTTTATATCTAAAACTAATTCTAATTGGAACCCTAGTTCCCTAACCTTAATTCTTAAACTAACACTAATTTTAATCGAAACCCTAAACCTAAACCTAACTCTAATTCTTACACTAAAACTTATTCTGAATGTAACTCAAACTTTAACCCTAACCTTAACCCTAATCTTACCACTGAATTCAAATCTTACCCTAACTGTAACCCTAAACTTAACCACAACTTTAACTTAACCCCAACCATAACCCTCATTTTATCTCTAACATTAACCCTAACCCTAACTTTAACCCTAACTCTAATTCTAATTGTAAGCCTAATTCTATCTCTAATCATAGTCCTCATCTTAACACTAACCCTAGCTCTAACCCTAACCATAATCCTAACCCTAATCTTAACAATAACCACAACTACAACCACTATCCATGAAGATTATTGTTGAGTGCTTTTGGCTTAGATTGTGTAGTAAATTTTCTCCTTATCTTGACGATGAATCATAGAGTCTGATTCAAAATGTTAATGCAAAACTTTACTACACAATCTAAGCCAAAAGCACTCAACAATAATAACCACAACCCTAATCTTAACCATAACCATAACCATAACCCTAAGTGTAATCCTAATCCTAACTGTAACCCTTACTCTAACTATAACCTTATTCTAAAAGCTAACCATAACCTTGATCCTAACCATAATCCTATCTCTAACCTAATCCTATGCCTAAATTTAGTCTTAACCCTAACCATAATCATATTTTAATCTAACCCTAATTCTATCTTTAACACTAGCCCTAATCGTGATCCTAACCCCAACCTCAAATTTAACCCTAACTCTAATTCAAACCCTAATTCTATCTCTAATTATAATCCTCATCCTAATTCTAACCTTAACCCTAACTCTAAGCCTAATCTTAACGATAAACTTAACCCTAATTATAGTCGTAACATTAAATCTAATCCTAACCATAACTTTAATCCTAATTGAAATAGGTAATCCTAACATTTACCATAATCCTAACCCTATTTTTTTTGTAACTTTACCTTAATTAACCTTAACCTTAACCCTTACTATAACTTGACCCTAAACCTAACCATAATCATAACTTTAAACCTAACCATAACCCTACTTCTATCAATATTTTTAACCCTACCCTAATCCTCACCCTATCCTTAACTATAACCCTTACCCTAATTCTAAGCCTAAGCCTAACCATAACCCTATCCTTAACCCTATTGCAATAGAAACCTCGAAAAAGATATCTCTCGACTTTATATATATATGCTAGTTATTCAATTTGTTATATACATTAAATCGATCATGAAGAAAGATATCTCTTGACCACAATTTTTTTAAAGAAATATATTATTTTATTTTATTTTGTTTATTTGGAGAATTATTTTTTAAAGAAATATAAATTTATTTTATTCTATTTATTTCAAGAGTTATATTTTGTTGTTTTAAAATGTCTGGAGTCTTTAATAATTTTTATTAGGCTTCCTTATTGCAACTATAATTACAACTATAGACATAATTATGAATTAATTAATTGTTCTTTTAAATAAATGATACTTTTATTTATTTATCCTCGACTAATAAATGAGACTAAGGTATGCTTATAAAAATGGACATAAAATATGTAAGAACAAAAAAATAGTTCAAATAAACAAAAGACTTCATCTCCATTTACATATGAAGAAAACAAATTTTAAGTTATATATAAATATAATATTATTATATTATATTTCTACATAATGTGTAAATACAGTTAAAATAAAAATATAATATTATGAAATGCTAACAAAATATAAAATAATACCCAAAAAATAATTAAAAATATATAAAGAAAGACAGTAAGAAAAAAAGGCAAATATGACTGTTGGAGCTATAAGAGTAAATAAAAAAGCATGAAAACAAATTGTATTTTCGAATTTCAATTTTTCTGGTTTGCAGTCGGCTAGTTTTGTCCTCCGAAAATCCGTTGAAACATTGAATTTGGAGAGTAGTTACTGATGTGGGTGCTCCTTATTTTTCTTGGGTGCTCAAGATTTTTAGGGTACTTGTTTTCGATTAATTTCCCCTGAACTCGTATTCGGTGTTACCGATTTTCTTGGAAATCATTGTTTGAGATTTTCATTAGAGGGTTTGGGGTTTGAATTGCATGTTGGAAATATTTGCTGAAGCGATATATATTTGAATTGGGCGCTGGAGGTTTTCATTGAAGGTGCTTGTATTTTCATTGAACTGGGTTTTGATCAGATGGATATATCGGAAAACTCTGCTTCTTCATCTTCATCAATAGCAGCTAGAAAACAACAGAGTGAAGATGGATGTCCCCAATGCAGAGTGTCATGCCATTTATACGTGGTGGCGATCGCCCTGGGTCTGAGCAAGTTTTTATAAAACGTTTTGTGGTTATGCACTGGGTCTAAGCAAGTTTTTATTCTTGTTATTTTCTGAAAACAGAGGGGTGGATGGCGTCTGTAATGGGTCCTGAGCATTGGTGCTACTGGGGAAGAGATTCTCGTGCCTGAGGTGTATAGAGGATTTCATTGAGGTGATGTTGGATCGAACCCCACCAACTCCAAGGTTGTTTGGTCTCTTCAGCAATGACGGAGGCAGTGTAGGAAGCAGCAGGCCGTGGCGTAGATTCTACTTCACCATGATGGAGCTCCACCTCCATCGATGACGACGAGGATCACCTGGAACAGGGACCAGAGTCAATGTGTAGGCTGGTGCTTATGAGTATATGGTGAAGTATGCCCAAACTACTAAACAAGTATGTATGCCATTCGTGCATTCATTTCTCTTCCTTTTCTTTGTAATATGTGTGTTGCCCATTGTTGCAGAAATAACTATGGTTCCATGGATTGGTTTTTTCTTGTTTTTTTTCCCTCTGTTTTTAAGAGTAATTAGAGGTTTGCTGGAATTGATATAGAGTGTGATAGTATGGTAATGTGATGTATAAAAGTATGTATCTGAAAATATATTAAGCTGCAACAACTTATGTGAGTACCTTTTTTTTTTCATCTCCAAAAAATTCAGATTAGGATAGTGAAGGTTCAGATACACAGGTCATCCATAGGTAGGTAGCAATAACATGTTCAAACATAGCATCTAGCATTACATGTTGGTATCCAAATACATGGTATTCTTTTATCCATGAGTAAACTCGTTAGCTAAAAAAGAAATCCAGAAAATGTTTTATATTCAAGGGAAAGTTAGTTGAGCACTTACTATTGTGACTAGACAGAATACTCTTACAATCTGAATAACAATTTCCCTATGAAATGGACATGATATCATCACTGAAATTTTCAATTTCAGGAGGAAGAATTTCAAGGCAATCGAAAGCACTAGAATATAGTCTTTTCAAAATTTTCTTCTTGAACCAATAAATGAGCAACATCCGAAAACACTTCCTTTGTTTGCTACTAAAAGAGTTGTAATTATCTTTTAAAATCTTTTGCAATATCTCATATGGCAGCAGCTTGTGGAGGTTGTTCAATTGCTTGTCCATCTAAAACTTTCAATGCTTAAGGGAAGGCACCATAAATATTTCTCAACTCTTCCACTAAAACTTAAAAAAAATTTATGTGGGTTGAACTGAAGGAAAGCATGCAAATATAAAAGCTTTCAGAAATATTCTTCATCCAACCATTTGATATCATACATTAGTTTTACATGAGAGCGCACAGCTAAATTCTTATCACAAAATGTGACAAAAATCAAACTGTCATAAGCTGCAACATAATTCACCAATTAAAGACTCTATTTGCCAACTAGTACTCATTAAAGCCCTTGGAAATGATTTCTAAGTGATCTCTTTTCTTCACTGGTACTTTCAATACACAAACCATATAACTAGGCAAATCATAAAGCAATCTTCACTGCAAAGATACTAAATCATTTTCACATGGCCTGAGATAAAAAGCAAGACCTATTGAACTGGGAATGATTCAAGTTCTAGAGATGTTTACCTTGATTCCCTTAGTCCCTAAATTTCCAGTCATAGTAACACTTAATTGTGCCAATTTTAACATTTCATGTTGGAAATCTCCTACCATCAGCTGGAGTGCTATGGAGTTAGGGCTACATCCAATGGTCCAACACAATTCCAACAATTGATCCACAAACTCACCAAGGTCGCTAAAAGAAAAGAAAAAAGCGGTGTTATAAATATTGCCAGATATACACCTAATAGAATAATTCAAATTAATATTTATGGCATATGTTAGTCAATTTATAATTTTAAAAAAGAAAAACTTTATCCTGTATCCTTGTTGAACTCCAGATTAGAAACTTGGAGGTTTCAGAGGTAGCAATAATATGCTCAAACATAACATCTAGTATTAGGACATGATCAAACAACTGCTTATAGAAAATGATTGTGTTCTAATATGTTTCAGGTGTGCAACAACAAATTTTATCCATGTGTTTACAAAAGTGAGTGTAGATCTAAACATATACCTTAAGAACAAACTAACTAAACTCTAATTATTGAAAATAGTTTTGATTAATCTTTTGATGCTTGAATCATAATTATAAATTGACATTGTTCATAAATACATTTAAAGAATCTGTTCAATCATGAAAATCATATTCTTCTAAATCAAAACAACGAGAATCACTCTTATTTTAACTCCTTATCTATAAAATTTCCCTACCCAATATACTGATCCAATTTACTATTGAAGTTGTATTCTAGCTGATAGTCCTCAAAAGACAATCATATGTGTGAACTTAGAAGGCAGAAGAATGAAAATTCTTCATTATTTTTTATGAAAGATCATTGTAGAGACACAACCAAGAAGTAACCAAGAACACCCAATGATCGTAAGACTGGAGAAACTTTCATTTAATACAAAAGTAGCTGGCAAAGGATCCTATAACTTTTTTTTGCATGTATTAAATTACATAATTAAGTCTGATTATAATCTAATCATAAACCTCTTTTAGATTTGTAGATAATGTTTGATTATAATCTGCACTTGTATCTGCTACGAGTAGGAAAGATACATTAATTGGATGCATTTTTGACTCCCACCTCTTCTCCTTTTATACCATTTAACATGCATTTACCTAAGGGAGGTGACTATCCATAATGGGGGTCGGTCACATTAGAATTATTTAAATTAAATTAAATTTATTTTAATTTCACCAAAGTAGGAGCCAATCTAAGAAGGCCAACCAACATTAAGTCTCAAGATAAATACTAAATATTTCTTATATCGTTCTCATTGGTCGGTCCAAAATTAAGGAACGACAATTTCACCAATATGAGTGTCAGACGTGAATGGGGTCGACCAAGCCATTAAGACCACAAAATTAATATTAAAACACAATCAATATTTTCCTTTAACAAAAATAAAATGATAGTAGATGACAACATAAATTTTTACTTCTTCCCTTTGACATCAATGATCAATGACAACAATGCTTCCAACAAGTTTCAGATGTGGTTTCCATTATCATATGCACAATGCATGATGGGAATAAAAGGTGAAATGTTATCGCACATAATGGCTTACTTGTTAATGTACATGGCATGATGCTATGATATTATTGGGCCACATATTAATCACCCCAACAAATACAATGCTCCTATTGGTTGATGTGTACAACATGTCTCTTCATTGTCACCAAGTGTAAAGATAGGAGCATAAATTTGGCACTTGGCAAGTTTTTTTCATAGCCAAGGCTCTTTACATTCGAGTTTTAAAGAAATGTATTATACATGAAATTGTGATGCCTAATAGCCATTGGTCTTCCTCACTTAAAGAAATCAGCGATCAACATTCAAGAAAAAATGAGGGAGTTAAAGGTCACACTATTAATTTTTGAAGTGTAGAAAATTGTGCCAAAGGAACATTTAACCTATTGCACTACTCCTAGATGACCTAAAGCACCATTAACATTTTTTTGAGGCTAACAATTTCAATTGCTATGTATTAATGGTTGCAAGGGTCATTTCCCTTTTTAACCATTAACATTGATAGGGATACCCAATAGGTATTGCAAAGCCTAAAGTATAGGAGGGATTTGAACATCTCTTGTTTTTTGCGACTCTCTTCACTAATGGTTGAAGAATTACTTCCTATTTTACATATGTTTGGCATATATTTGCAAAAATAGGAGGAGAACTTGTATGAGGTGCAAGAGTTTTTAGGTATTTTATTTTTCCCTCATACGCTATCTTTAAAAAATGAACACATTATTATATTAGGCTCATTGATGAAGAAAACCCTATTATGGATGGATTTGTATTGAGGGATGGGTATTAAAATAAGAAAGACACAATGTATTGTCCTTTGTTAGATTATCCTTATTTTGCCTTAAATAAGTAACTCTAACTCACAATAATAATTTCCAGTTGATTATAAATATTAATTTATCCTAAAATTTATAATTTTGTTTGTATATACTTTAGATTTAAAGCTTATAACATAGTTTAAAAAATATAAAACTTATTCTCGAGTCTCTACTATAATATTTATTTTAATTTGTAGTTCTCTTTGTATAAATATCTTGAAACGTGTCCAAATTTTTCCAAGTTAGGGGTTGTGTTCTCAAGTTAAATGTAATGTCCCTTCCTTAGGCAACTCAGACTATAGTGGAGGTTGGCCTACTATTAGGGTTCTCGTAGGTCAGCAAAATGGTTAGGGGACCCAACCAGGGGTTGTGGAGTTTTGTTGGGAGCCTTATGAATCTTTCAATTTGGAGTTCAATTGATGAATCCATGGATAAAGTGAAAAAAATTAAAGTTTGCTTTATGGGAATAGTAAAAAGTGAATAGTAACTGAAAATCATAAGGTGAATAGTGAAAAGTGCCCCCATCCTAACAACTCAAATTGTTTTTAAAAAGTGGCCCTTTTATTTGGATGAGGAAAGACCCTCAAGAAAATTGTTTTATTGACTTTTATTAAGAAAGTCCATGAGAGGTTATAAAGCAAAGTGTTGGGCTCTTTTTTGAGCATTCTACTTTCATTTTTACAAAACACTTTGCAGGTTTGAGCTCTGGAGAAGGGTTTCAACATTGCTTCAGCCTTCTGGGAACGAAAACTCTCAAAGGCTATCATGGATTGGACGAGAACCCAATTCATCTTTGGGGAGGGCCTACCTTGGGTCTTCATTTGGGCTTATTTGGACAAGTTTCAGATATATATTTTGTAGATTTTGATAGTTTGTGGCAGCTAAGGCACATGGGTATTTGATTTTATTGCATATTCTTCCACGACAACAATTTATCTTCGATTTGGTACCTTATTCGTGGAGTTTTGATCAAGGCTGCTTGTTGGGTATTTTGGGAGGCACCTAGGGTTTGGAAAAAGGTTGATGTTCCTGATTTTTATCATTATTTCCAACATATTGGTGATCCTCTACAACACTTATTTCGTCATCATACTCAGCTATACCGTTTGAAGTTGTAACAACGAAGTGATTCATGATTTGACTTCAATAATCAAGCTACAATTAGAGTTATACGTCCGAGTATGTGTTTATCATTTTGGGTAGTCAAATATTGCATATTATAAGGGTTTTAGACTATTGTTACAGACTGATATAATGTATATCAAACCCTTGCAACTTGTAATCAGATCTGATATAGTTGAATAAAAGGGATTCTATTGAGTTGCAATTGTTGTCTTTCACTTATGCAAAAGTTCTCTTTCATTTCTATGCTTTCCTCTATGATTTTGCAATGAAAAACAAGCAATGAAACTCAAACAAACAATCAGCAAAACCAAATCAGACCATGCAAGACAACTATTTGACATTATGGCAAGAGGGTAAAACTGAAATATTCAGGGTAGAACTGGTAAGGGATCTTTCATTAAATGAATTGTTGTTCCATGCTCTCTAGGAGTAATTATCAAATAATAAAAGATGTATTCTTTATATGATGCCCCTTCTTGTTTGGTGTCTCTTATATACCCTTTTTGCTTCAATAGTCACGATTCTTCACATGTACCTTGGCTTTTGATTAAATTGAACTATAATTTTAAATTTTATAATTATATTATATTACATGTATATTTACATAGTTTTATATATTATTATTAGAATCTCATTTTAAAAAGGGGACATTAGAGTCCACCCTTCCCAAGATTTCTTGTCCTCAAGCAATCATAAACTAGGATATGTTAGAATTTCTACACTTGATTGAGTTTTTTTGAAGATACTGACATCCCAAATCAATCTTGGAAAAACAATAAATATTTTTAATGATGTAGTGTATTTCATTAATTGACTATTTGTTGCTAAATCTCGTTGAACAAATTTGTCTTTCTTTTCTTCAAAATTTTTGCTTGATGATTCATTTTGTTTTGTAAAATTCTTGAGTTGTACCCAACTCTACTAATTGCTCTATCCCTACAACTTCTAATTTCCTAGGGGGTTGTTCTTTATGAAGAACCATTTCACCATTCATCTTTTGCTATGTTATTCTAATATCATCACAAGTTGTGAAACTTGAACCAAGATATGTCTTTGCCTTTATTTCAAAAAGTGAGTTATCCCAATGTATAAACGTCTTGCATCCATTTCAAAAAGAAAATTGTTTACAGTAACCTAGTGAAACAATGGAAAATTATTTCTATTATCAAGTTGGAAATTAGTTTCTTGTTTAGACCATTCATATTGGCCTTAATTCTAAACAATTGTCCTCTCAATCCTTCATTTTTGATTCTCACTTAGTGTCAACATTCCCAGATTTCTTACTATTCATTGTTGACCTAACAATTCATGTATATTCAAAATTAACAATTTAGTAACTATTGAAACCTTCTTTAGCATGTGACTCTAATGTGTGTACTTCCTCATTTTCTTAAAATTTTTTTGTTGAGATCCTCAACACTTTCATTTTTGTGACCCAAAACTTCCAAATCTAGGCTAATTGAAATGTCCTTCTCAAATGCATATTCATCTTCAATGCTCATGTAAAAATCAATCAATGACTCATCTTGTGGATGTTTGAAAGATAGTGCATGATCTAGTGCATCTTCAACTTGAAATCTTCTTGTTCAACAAGAGGAACCCTTCTTGTCTTCCCTTCATTGATATTTTGGTGACACATGCCATCATTAGAAACTAATAAAACATCTCCTCCCAAAGACTCTTTAACTTCCACTTGCTTTTTAGGTTCCTCTTGTTCTTGCTCATTGGTCGGCTCATTTTCTTCTAGCTCTAGTTATTTATTTTAAACTTTATTATTTTGCTTTCTTTTTTCTTATTTTATTTCTATTATTTTCCTCCTTTTATTTTTTCTCTCTCTTTTAATTTCACTATTTTCAATCATTTTTGTTTTTATTTTCTTGATTTATTTCTCTTTCTTTTTCTCCATTTTCCATTCTTTATTACTCTCTTTTCTTTTTTGTCTATATCTAGATCTACTTTTCCATTTTCTATATATCTCTTTTTCCTAGTTTCTTTCTTTTTATTTTTCCGCTCTCTTTCTTTGCATGTATTTAGTCTTGTCTATTTTATCTCTTTTTTATTGTTATATTTATGTGTGTTCCACCTCTCTATTGAACACTCAGATTTATAATTTATGTTTCTTTTTTCTATATCTCTTTTTCCTAGTTTCTTTCTTTTTAGTTTTCTCTCTCTTTCTTTGCATGCATTTAGTCTTGTCCATTTTTATATCTTTTTGTGTCTTTATCTTTATGCGTGTTCCCCCTCTCTATAGAACACTCAGATTTATAATTTATGTTTATATTTTCTTATTTGAAAGTTTGCATTGTGTCTTTTTTCATTTATTTTTCTCATTCTCCTACTCTTTATTTTTTTCCTTTTCTTTATTTTTATGTTTTTTATTTATCAAGTAGGCCTCAAAGTTGGATTTGGGTAGGATTGGAGGCTCCAATCAACATAGTACTATTCATATAAAAAAAAATTTCTTGCAAGAAGCACGATCCAACTTGAAGATCTATGTAGAAGACTTTTCTTTACTAGTAATTATGGGATGCAACTTAGTAGAAGTACCAAGCTTGACATCAAACTTATTTTTTGTCCCTAACATAGGACATTTACCATCAACACTATGTGAGGCCAAAGTCATAACAATACCACCACTTTGGGAACTCAACAAAGTATTCAAATATTTAACATTCAAAGGGGTTGACCTTGAACAGTAGGGTGATGTTTATGAGCAGGTTCATAATGAAGTTCTTGCACCTAAGACCTAAGATTGGATCATAGATTCACACTTTTGGGCAACACAGAGCCAAACTTAACCCAAAAACCAAATCTTGCAAAGAGAAAGTTGGATCTATTTTTAGTGACCTTATCTAACGTAATAAAATGATCAACAACATTAGAAATATCTCGAAAAATATCTCCATCCCAAATTTCCAATGGGAGCTTAGGAAGATAAATCCAAATAGGTTGTAAGTCAAGCTTAGTAACATCAAAGTCAGTAGATCAACTCTAAAGATGAAGAAAATCCTTACAAAAAAACCATGGGCCATTGTGATAAATGTGATTGCAATCATCCAAGGAACGAAAGGAAAAAAGAAAAAAAACACATTCATCAAGGCCATAATACGAAGACTAGGATTAACCCAATGCTTAAAAGCCCACTTGCAAATAACAACAATGTTTGGTCAAGCCAAAAAATCTCCCAATTAGGGCAGCTTGCACAACACCCATAGATCTATCAATCCACAAATTAGGATGGTGATGAGAGGAGCAAGATGAGCCTTGATAACACCGTTCATGTATAGACTAGAAGAAGCCTCAGGAGAGGTACCACCAACAACAAAAAATCCACAAGGAGGAGGAGACTAAGACACAGTTTCGAAAAATTGAGGAACCCCCATAGCAAGAACATGTAACTTAGAAACCCCAACCAAAACATAAGCAACAGGGGAAGATAAAGTCTTGGGAGCGGGTAGTAGTAAGCCCCTCTTAAGAGAAAGAAGTCAACCATCCCTAGAGGATTAGTCTCACCTTAATGTGACACCCCTTCCCAACCCCAACTTGGCAAAATGTAAGACCAAGGTAAGACGGGTTGGACGTTGGGCTAGGTCACCCTCTTTTTGTCTCTTTCTCCATGTATCTATTTTTGTGTTTTTTGCCTCATTTTCCTTTTACTTCTCCCCTTTTTATTTTCTCTCTTTTTCTTTGTGTCGCCCTAACATGACACCCCTTCCTGACCCTAACTTGGTAGAATGTAAGACTAAGGTAAGATGGGTTGGGCATTGGGTTGGGTCACCCTCTTTATGTCTCCTTTCTTCATCTATCCATTTTTGTGTTTTTTGTCTCACTTTCTTTTTTCTCTTTCTTTGTGTTGTCCTAGCATGACACCCCTTTTCAACCCAAACTTGGCAGAATGTAAGACCAATGTAAGGTGGGTTGGGCTTTAGGCTGGGTCACCCTCTTTATGTTTCTTTTTCTCCATTATCTATTTTTGTGTTTTTTTGTCTTACTTTCCTTTTACCTCTCTACTCTTTCTTTTCTATCATTTTTTGTGTTGTCCTAGCATGACACCCCTTCTCGACTCCAACTTGGCAAAATGTAAGACCAAGGTAAGGCAGGTAGGGCATTGGGTTGGATCACCCTCTTTATATCTCTTTCTCTATCTATCTATTTTTTGTGCTTTTTGTCTCACTTTTCTTTTACCTCACCCCTATTTATTTTATCTCTTTCTTTGTGCCACCTCAACATGGCACCCCTTGTCGACCCCAACTTGGCAAAATGTAAGACCAAGGTAAGTTAGATTGGGCATTGAGTTGGGTCACTCTCTTCATGTTTTTGTTTCTCCATCTATCTATCTTTGTCTTTTTATGTCTCACTTTCGTTTTACCTCTTTTTTTTTTTTGTGTTACCCCAACCTGACACCCCTTCCTAACCCCAACTTGGCAAAATGTAAGACCAAGGTAAGGCAAGTTGGGTGTTAATTTGGGTTGTCTTTTTTACCTTTTTCTCCATCTATCTATCTTTGTGCTTTTTGTCTCACTTTCATTTTACCTCTCCCCTCTTTTTCTTTTCTTTCTCTATTTATTATGTATTTTTTGTTATTCTATCTTTTTTTTTTTTTGATCGAGGTCATCCACAAATTATTTTTTTCTACTCGATACAGGAGCACAAGCCTTCTTGGGCTGCACCTCTTTGGTTAAGAGCCAAGGACTGAGGGGTATCCATTCCGCCAAATTTGCCCGGGGCACAATCCTGACCTCATCCCTTTTTCGGTGTCGGAGCCTTTGCACTCAGCAAGACTTGATCCCTGGTGGGCTTATTTAGCACCTTTCAACTTCACCAGTAGACCAAGGGCCCATTGACATTTCTATCATTCTATCATTTTTGACCTCTCTATTTATTTATATTTTTAATTCCTTTCTTTGTCGCTTCCATTTTATCATTTTATTTTTTAAATTACTTTTTTTCTTTGTTTCTTATTTCTAATTTTCAGTTACTTTTGGTATTATATTTATTTATCTCATTCTATTACTTTATTTTCACTTTGTTTTGATTTTTAATATTGTCTCTTTTTTTCTTTATGTTATTTTTTATGCATATATTTTATATCTCATTTGTTTCTCTTTTTATTATTTTTCTCTATTTTTTATTTGTATTTTTTTTGGTGTGTCTCTTACCTTGTCCATGCACATATCACTTTAATTTTTTATTACTTTTATTTATGTTTACTTTCAATCCATATTTTTATCAATTTTTATTTGTTTTCTTTAATTTTTTTTACCATTTTTTTCTCTTCAACTCCTTTTTAAAATTATTTTCACCATGTAATTCATCATTACATGATTGTTGTCTCTCTCTCAATATTTTATTTGACATTCTATGTATTTCTTTCACTGTGTATAATGACCTAATCAAAGTTCCCTATGATTCTATGACACTCAAGATACATACAGTTATAGTCCTTAAAATGATTATTATTGTTATTCATTATCTTTGATGTTGTATTATGTGATTGGTCCTAACTAAATCTAGACCTAGAAGTATAAATTTCTATAGATATAAGAATAATATGGTATTTAGATAAAATCATATTAGTTGAGAGAGAAATATGGAATTCTATTTAATTATTTGATTAAAATTACAAACAATAGCATTTCAAAGGTCATTCACTATATGAGAGAGTAGATGGAATTAAGAGACGATATGGACGAGAATTACACAAACTATCATTAAATAATTCATGTCTTTTATGTTTTGATATGATGTAGATTTATGCTATTTTTAAACCAAACTTCATATAATGCATAAAAATAAAAATACAAGAGCATTATGTCTTCTCTTTTATATTAATATTATTATTGAACTATCCCTAGCATAAGTGTTAATGAAAATGGTTAATAACACATTGTAAATGAGGTTTTATTATAACTGAATTTGTCATCAAAGTGTGTATTAGAACAAATAAACTAAGATTGATTTCAGGACATTAATTGAACCCTAGTGATTAGGAGTTCCTTTTAAAATAATTATATTGTTGTTGTGTTGTATTTTTATAGTGTGGAGTAGTGTTATTAGGTTTTGATCGAAGTTTATGTTAAGCCACCTTTTTAACCTAGTGATTATAATCTTTCATTATCCAACCATGTGGGAGATGGTTGATGTCTAATTGTTGAACTACAATGCCTTTGTGAAATATATACGTAAGGAAGGTCGTTTGAGACGAGTCCTCGAGGATTAGGTCTGGCCCCTAGGATTTATTCTCTTATTATTATACTTGGGAATTACCATTGATACGTATTCTATTGGTTATCATGTGTCTCATATTATGTTTGTGATTGTTCTAGAATTAGATGAACTATCTAAGTCTACCTCAATGATGTGGACTCAATGTCTCCCTTTGATCCCCCACCATTGATTGTCTAAGCAATTGAGTTATCAAACTAAAATATTATAGTTTATAATTCGTTGAAAGTTGTACACTTTCATGTATTACATGCTTATGAAAGCATACATGCTTTGGTAGAAAACTTTGAGAGTTTTGCAGGTGTATGTGAATGAAATTTGAAATTTATGTTTTGTCCTTAACAATATTTTAGTATAAAATTTTGGGCATTACATTTGGTATCAAAGCCCAGTTGTAGCATTGAGATCTCTAGCTAGTATGGTTGCCCATGTGACATTAGTTGTGTGAATTTCCCCCTTGTGCTTATATTCTTGTTGTGATTGATTGTTGAATAGACCTTATGAGGTTATGAGTTTCTCTCATCATTCCTTGACAATTATGGTTGTGAAGGAGTCAATTAAAAAGGGAATAACTAGGCTATTAACATTGATCAAACATTATGTACCCTTATGTGAATAACGTTTTTGAGCATGAAGGAGTTTAAATAGCTAGGTTTATAGATGTTGTTTGGTTAGAATTTAAATTTAAAGTGCACCTGTGTAACCTCCTTAGGAATCATAAATGTTTAGGATGATCAAAGTTTTAAACAAATTAAATGTGTCAATTGGATGTTCCATTCATGTTGGTGAGCATGTTATGGTGAACTATCTTTGTGAAAACCAATTCAATTTGCAATAAAAGTGCAAATGAAAACAAAGTGAACGGCTAGAAAATATTAACTCAATTAATGGATATTGTTATTATAATATTCACCCTTGTTCTTGTTACCTATTTTTAGCTACAACTCAAAATAGGTAGAGTTGAATTGCATTCATCATTAAAGGTAGAGTTGTTACAAAATTTTCTACTAAGTATTCATTGTTGAAACATATCTGATTACTTTTGAATTCTCAATATTATTATGCAAGTAATTGTAACAGAAAGATAATAAAATTGCATAATGTTTGTTGTTTTATTCATATTGTACAAACCAAAGTTCCACCCAAGTCGTGGGAGTAGCTTAATTTGATTTTTATAATAAAATAATGAATACAAAAAATAAATGTGCACAACACAACTAAAGATAATATAGGTATAAGAGAGAAGGTGATTCATCATTACCTGGAATGATGAATCGTTGTCACATTCAAAGTCTTCAGTTGTCGTGTCTCCAAGTTGCAACAACTTTGAGCTTCAAATGCATCTGCAAGATTGTAAAAAGGTGGTGTTAGAGAAATGATGAATCATGTCCTACCTCATGCCTACATTACCAATAGAGATGTAATACACATTCAATTAGGCATGCATTAGATGATAAAAAATAAGTCATCAAAGAGGCAAGTATTCAAAGAATACAAAGTTCAATGGAAGCTTTCAACTTCAATTATTTTGCTAACTTGTTTGTTAACTATGTAGGTACAGGGTTATCATTTTAGGATTCATCATATGTGGCATTTCAATATGTGGAGGGGAATGGGCTCCCACAAGGGTTGAGCCCAACATACTGCCCTCTTAGTTCTTGAGAGGGATTAAGATAATTTCCATCAATAAAAGTCTCATTTGACAGTCGTAAGAAGCCATTGATGTTGATAGGAAACATTTCATAAACTTAATGCAGTCCATGGGACAAAGAAATCACAGTCATCATGATTTATATTATAATGTACCTTTAAAACACCAATAATTTTCCGAATCAAGAAGGATAGAAATTGACAAGTGAAGAGTCCTTGAGATAATCAAATGATAGTGGAGATCAAAGAAGGGGAGCACATGGGAAAATTCACCCTCACAGAGTATAAAGGCATAGATCATAATACAAGTATTGAGGCAGTTATTAAGGGACAACGATGTTGTCATTCTCTTAAGAATACAGTGATACATTCACTATTCCAAAACAAGTATATGGTGGTATTTTCACCATCTAAATAAGGATTATGAAAGGTACAATCAAGTTCACATTTAAAACCTTAAAGAGCTTTTTAATTATAGCATGAGTTTCCATACTTTGTAACAAATTCAAGGGGACAACAAACTATGAGAGAACATCAAATCCATTGACAAGGAAGCACATTCCAATTCAAGGGTTTGCATGACAATCCTAGTTAGGGGAAAACACATCAAATGTAAGGACAATGATAAAGGTAAATGGACTATCCTAAACACAATGAGAAGCAATCAAAGGCACTGTGAAACAAGGAAAAGTCATTACAAAGAGGGCTTAGAGTCAACCATTGCACATATTTTGGTATTTGGGGATCCAATGCATAACAACCATAGTGATAAGGAGTGATCAAATAATGGAAAACCTGAACCATTGAAATAAATCTTTGATAATGACCAACAATACAAAGTTATGGAGCAACAACCTGGTTTTTCATTACTTGACAAACATTGACTATGCAATGGAGCATCCTAGGAGCAACAAGTAATTCATTAAAATAATTACAACACAAGTACTCAAAACAACAATGAAATATTAATGAAGTCATTCAAATCATGAATCAACTATCTCAAGGTTATCATTATCAAAGGATAGAATTTGCATTGATCTTGAAGATACAATTCATATAGACATGCACAACAATATCCAATGATTAATGAGAAAAACAAAGAAATCAGTCCATTTTGAGGATCATGATGTCTTATAAGACAACACAAATAATGAAAGGATGTACAATCACATTTAGACTAGCTCAATGGAGTTACAATTATGATATAAAATGAAACATATGCTCTAATTTGAAGAGTCTTTGATCTTTTCAATTGATAAGAAACTGTGCATGAAGGTGAATGACTGACAAAAAAGACGATATTATGAAGGTGCAATAATTAAAGTTAGCTTTATATTCTTTATATGAATAGTTATGCAGGCAGTCCACATATAGGCAATCATAACTGCTTGACAAGGGAGCAACCAATCACAGTGAAGGACTAGGGTTTTGAATTTATTCAAGCATTGTTCATTTGCATATACAGTAGAGCCTTTGAAAGTTTATTATTGTGCTTTTAGTCACCACGTATAAGATTTAAGTTGCCCTATCAATAAGGTGCAAATGGACAGTAATTGATGCCACTCTCAAATTTTAAAAATTTGAGATGCCTATTTCAAAATTTTGCTTCTGCACTTTCAAAAGCGCACCTGAAGAATCAGTCCTAATTGATCCACTTTGGAGGCTTGTAATTTGAAACCTGTTGATTTTCGTGCAAAACCCATTTGCAGACATACTCAACTGACCTATGTGAGTAGGCATGTCAAATTTTAGCCTCCCATGATAAGTTTTGATAGGGTTTCGAAAAGTGGAGTTGGAGGGTTTTGACACTATTTTGCTGTTTGCAAACTGTTTGTTCTGCGAAACAACTTCCTATTTGAGCTTGGTTTTCACAACCAGTTCACTGTCATGTCAAAATGAATGCTGTTCCGTATTCCCCTTATCAAGATGATCTCACATGTCAGTTTTTAGAGCCTCATGATCTGATTTACTATTTTTAGTAGATCAAAACCAAATGTAGATTGTTCTGTTTTATATCTGCATTCTTGACAACATTTCAGAGAGGCTAACTTTGACCGTCAGTATTTTTTGACTGGTGATGATTCAAGATAATTCATTTTGCACACGTGCTCAGGGTACCTAAATGATTTACTATGTCTGATGGCAGCTCACTAGGAGTTGGTTCACTATTTTTACAAATTGGCAGTTGAATGAGTTTTAATTGGTGTAGAACAACTGTTGTTTCATAAAAGTTCAACTGAGTAAATTGGAGGATTAATATCTTTCACCTCGTGATTGATTTCTCTGAGCCGTCTTTTGCACTGTATTCTTGGATCAAATTTCCAATTGCTTGCAAGTTTTGATGTCTCCCAGAGGTCGTTTGACTAGTTTCCCAGATTGATTCCTGAGGCAACTTGACCTGTTTTGACCATTCTCCAAAATTGTCAAAAAATTAATTTTAAGGATAACCCAGTTCATTTTTCAACTTCAAAAGCAATGTTGAGTCAATTTGAGCATAGAACTTGTTTGAAAACGAACTTTTTTTTAGTCAGGCTCAGTGAGGGACCCGAGATCTATCACACAGCTTGAGGAAAGTCGTATATCAAAAGGAATCTCATTGCAAAGAAATCTTTATCATTTTAAATAAAATGATTAAAGAGCTCACTGCATTGTACAAGTCAAAGATGGTTGTCAATGTTGAAAATGATAACTTTGAAGCAATGCTCTGCAATATGTGAATATGACTGACTTTTGTTAGTTTGACCAAAGTTCATGATAAGGCACACTGGCCTTTGTAGCAGTTGGTATGGTGGAAGACTTATGAATCTTTTTAAAGAGGTCTTGAATCCTTGCAAAGCTCGACATGATGATCGTATAATTACTTTGGTGAAGGAACATACCCTTACATCAATAAGGGTTGAAATATAGAGAACTATTATGTTTTATTTACAAGAATGTTTTGTAGGATCTGATGGAAGCAAGAATTTGATTGCATGCATTAAATATATGATAGGAAGAGGAAATTGCTTTGCAGATTCAAAGCTTTACAAAAAATATATGCTTATCTATCAAAGCATCCAAGATGGGGTGAGCTTTATTGTGCAAATCGGAGAGCATGCAACCATGCACCATCTAACAGGGAGAAAGATAATCACTATGCTAGTTTATTTTCTTTTCAATTCACATGGTGGTGAAGATACATATATATGAGAAAGATGTTCTCCAGGCCAATGTAGATGAGGAAGCTAATTAACAGTGCCTCAATTAAAATCTATTGTGGAGAACATGACAACCATCGAGCTCGGTAGAATTACATGAATTGCATTATGTACAGTAAATCTGAGGGGTCTGTTTCCATCAAAGGGAACAATCCAAATATCGAAGGCAAGTGAACTATTTAGCCGATTTCTCAGGCAAGGTATGGTTTCATGGTGCATTCACAAAATGCAGTCACCATACTTTAGGCGCGACCAACATATGGAAGAGAGGGTTTCATGCATCGACAGGGGATGCCATGACTGTCGGATATGCACAATGAATTTGATGAAAGGGCTTCAAAAATGTATAAGTGGAATGAAGAGATTAGCCCCCGCCGGATGAGAGAGTCATGGAGCAAGGGGCCTGCACCATTTCAGGGAGGTCTGCACACCAAGCGGGGAAGATCATGTGAGGAAACCTGCAGTGATGGAGAGGAGAGACCCATGCCTAGTGAAGCAAAGGCAGTATGCAGGAGCGCGTGTATTAGAGAGGAACAAATACAAGTCTATAGAGGCTATGCGCATCCATCAAAATGCAAGGAGAAGGCTCGATGGAGAGGTGTGAATGGCGGGCTGTGAGAACAGGGTATACACATCCATTAGAGCATAGAGAGGCCCGTGTGCTGTTTGAAGGGGCACGACCAAATGATGGAGCGATGGCAACCAAGGTTGTAGAGCTCGAGTGAATGCAAAAGGGGATTAGGGAAAAACTTTGATCAAGGACATACATTGCATATGGTGTACGAACGCATCCTCACCCTTGCTCGCAAGCCTCGCAGGAGGTATGGTTATATCATGAGATAGGTTGTGAGGTCGGCGAGATAGGGCCACGTGGGAGTGGGTCCACGAGAAAGAAAGGCTGGGGAAAATAGAACATGGCCAGATAATTTTAATAAGAAATGGGCCCCTATCTTATATGATGCATGAAGTAAAAATAAAGGTGTGGGTATAATTTATTTGCCCGTAAAATTTTAAAATCCTTTGCATTTTTTAAAAGGGGCAAGCCTAAAATATATGGAATTGTAAAATGGAGACAAGGGTGAATGTTAAATGCCAAAATGACAACTAAAGTGAAGTATTGGAGGCAGAATATTTCAAATTAAATATTTGAAATAATGTTGGCAATTATTCCAGTGGTGAGTATAATGGGGTGATTTAAATTTTTGACTCCAAATAAATTCAAATGTAAGTAAGTGAATTTTCTTCATGAAAGCAATTTTCTTTGTTGGAAATAATCACGAGCTGCAGCAAGGTAAGTGCCCAAGAATAAATTATTTTCAACTACAAGTAAATGGTAAATGCATGAAGGAGGTGAAGTGTTTTTATCCACGGGGGAAAATATTTCAATAAATGGTGGGTGCCCGTGAAACTTTTCAGAGTTTGGCATAGAACAAATAAATTTGTTGGAGAGTAAAGTGAAGTTGGTGCCAAAGTATTAAAGAAACTTTAATACTTGCTGGGAAATAAAATACAACAAAATTTCTAAATGAAGAGCATAAAAGGCTGAAACAAAATTTGCACGGGAAGAGATATTTTCCAGCTGGGTGAATTTGAAGATTCTCCACATGGGCTGATTTTTTGTTGTTGGGCAATGCCGAGCAAATGTTGTTGGAGGGAATATTTTTGTTGCTGCACAGGAAGGAAGAGGTATTCTTTTCAGTTGATGATCAACGGTGAATGAAGCTTCCAGATGGCAATTCCATATCAGTTTTGGGGTTGCTCTTGGTTTCTTCTAGTTTCTATATCTTCTCTTCTTTTCTCATTGTAATGGTTCCAATTTCTGAAAGCTCTACAAGTCAGGCAAAAGCTATGGGTAGATTGTAAAGCTAGGGGGAAATATGACTGTTAGTAATTTTTAATCTAAAAGTGTGTGTTCTGAATTGTTTTGTTATGTTTATTTTGCTGATAATTGTCTCCATGGCTGAACTGTAATGCTATTTTGGATTCAATAATAAAATTGTCTGAATCTGTTCAGGCACATTTGCTGCATTTGAGTTACATAAGTTGTTGCCTTCTATTTTATGAATGGTGTAATTGTTTTAATAATGCACAAGCTGCTTTTATTATTGCCTATTCTTAGGGATAGTGTAATTGCTTTGAAAAATGTGATAGGAGTGTTATGTTTCAGGTGGATTTATAAGCAGAGTTATCAGAGAAAGCTTCAACGGTTTGGTTGTCATAATGTGAGAAAATTTGCAAGACCTTCAGAGCATGTTCAACACTGAAAGATGAATGCTAGTTATATGACTCCATAGCCCATTTTTATGGCACTGGTCCATTATCATGTTTCTGCTGTTTTCAGTTTGGCCCCAACTCTGTAAATCAAAAACCATTTCCAATATATTTTGTTGAGTTGTGTTTGTCATGTTCTCCATGTTGATTGATGAAATTCATTCAACATCTTGCCAATGTTAAGTGATATTTTAAGTTTCTTAGCAATTATGTGAGAGCATGATCCTGTTACTTGTGTGTCTAGATTGTTTGATGTTGCTAAAGGGTTACCCCCCTAGGTCTTATAGAGCCTGAAGTGCAGGGAAAATGTGTATCCATTCCATTTCCTATTAGTTGGCCACTAGCCTTTGTGGTTCTTTAATATAGAGGTTGGCTACCTCTTAGAGAATTACAAATCCTTGCTGGGTTGTATTTTTAAACACCAACAGTAACAATCGTGAATGTTGAGGGAATCTCTCATAATTATTGCTACAAAAAATGGCTAGACAAAGTGGAGATGGTCAAAAACATTATTTTCAAAGAGAAACCCTCAGCCAAGATAGTGCATCCCCATGTTTCAGCTATTGAGAACATGGGTGTAGAGTGTAAATTTGTTATGAGGCCAAGAAATAGATCTTTGGAGTAGACACAAAACTTGAAGAGATAAGGAAGCCAAGTTATTGAAACCCATCACAACCTACAAATAAATTTATTGAATGAAGAGAGTTTGGCTTACAATCTCATAACATAAAATACCCCGATGTAGAAAAAGCATGGCCATGACTTGTTACAAAGAAGACCTTCATGACAAACATAATATTGCAGAATGCTTAGAGGGTTGCAAATTTATTTTACAAAAGAGGCAAATTCCTAAACATGCAAATACCCAGAAGAAACCCTCATGTTCTTTCACAAACTTGGCATATTTACAAAGCATTATTTTAGAGAACATGACTAGAAATAAGTGCTCAAATGGTGTTAATGAACTTACCTCATTTTATCATGGAGAAAACTTTCAAAGCCTGTGGAAGGAGATTCATAGTCTTCATGAGTCGACCAAAAAATGGAAAAATTGACATACAAAAGATAAAGGCAAAGAGAGATACATCAGGAGATCATGACCATAACCGCAACCCAAAACCTAGAAAATTGTTGTTCAAGTCTCTTTTCTGTTTAGTAATATTGTGAAAAATCTGGTGTTTTTATCACCCCCTTCTAACCAGAGTTCTCTAGATTTTTGCCTCTAGAAAGTTTCTTCCTTGGCTAAGATACCCTCATATTCCTGCATCAAAAGCTTCTCTTCCAGAAACAAGTCATCATTCATACCATTTCTAATTACTATCTCATTTAAAGCTGTCAGGGCCGCCTCCACTCTAGATTTGGACTCAAAAATATTCTTGAAGGATTCCTTATTCCATTCTAGAATTTCCCGCTTAATTTTTTTTAGTTTTGCCATGAAGCAGAAAAGCTTTGATCCTACAAATTCTTCTTCCTTCCACCAATGCTCTACTAGGGGCAAGAAATTTTCACCTTTGAACCACATGGATTCAAATTTGAATGGAGAACCTCTAGGTTTGGTGTCCAATTACAGTTTCAATTGGATGGGGAAATGATCCGATCCAAAACAAGGTAAAATAGATCCTTCTAGGGAGGCCAAAAATGAAGATAGGTCCCCATAGAAGAGGAACACGTCTAATTTTTTTTGCTATGTTGCAGAAACATAATCTTTTGTTATTCCATGTGTAATTTTTTTTTTTAAGCTCGATCTCCAGAAGTTGGTTCCTGTAAACCAACTCTTCAAAATCCTTTTGAGATTGGCTTGGCCTTGCTAGACCCCCCATTTTATCCTAACTATGCAGAATTGTGTTGAAATCCCCTCCGATAACTAAATGCTTTTCATGCAATGTGCCAATATGAGCATCCCCTTCACTCCATAAAGCTCTTCTTTCCAAACAAGATACAGGGCCATAGACATTGATGATCCCGAACTGAAGGTTGAGTTCTAAATTTTGAACCTTGCCACTTAGCCATGATTTTCCATTGGCTAGGGCCTCAAAACATATTTTGGTAGAATTCCAACAAATCGTCAAACCCTCAGATGCTTTTGCAGTAGGGATAGCTTCAACTTTCTAGTTTTTGAAATTTTTGAAGACTAACTTCACTTCTTCAATTGATTGTTTGGTTTCTTGGATCATAATTATATCTGCTCTAGTCAAGCCAATCCTCTGCTTGACTAGATGCCTCTTGTTAGGGGTGTTTAGGCCCCTAACGTTCCATGATATGAGCATCATGGCTCCTAGGGAAGGGTACTTCCCTTCCCTGAATCCAGTAGAGAGGTGATCTTGATCTGCCCTAGAACTTTCCTATCTAGAGATCTTAATTCTGCTAGAGAAAAAATAATAATAATAAAAAATTAATATATTTTTATATAGAACAAATTAAATTAATATATAAAAAATTTGTTAGTTTAATTGATCTTTGAAGAGATTAGGAAAAAAAAGAGATAGAGGAGGAGACAATTCTATATAGAGAGAGGTATATATACTAGCACTTGCATCAAAAGGAGGTTCAAGGATCACATCGATAGAAAACTATATGTATGTTAATATGTTAGAGAGTATGTATTTGTGCATGGATGCATTGCAAATTCTAGTTACATGTAGCTAGATTAAACAATTAGTATAAGTGCTAAATAATGGAATGAAATAAATTTAGACAAATATAGATTTTTTATTTAAAGAAATTAAGTAATATTTGATTATGAAATACTTGCATAAAAATTTAAAACATAAAGAAATGCAAATGAAAAAAGAAGTTGCCTTCAAATTGACAAAAAATACTGCAAATGGAAATAAAATGTTCCCATCCAATTGTCCAATCAATGTTTATCTAGATTTTATGTGATAAGTGAGATTTTGGAGGCTTTTACCTAGTATTTTAGAATATTTTACCATTAAACGACAATTGGTTTACCATTAAATGGCAACTGAAACTTGTTTTCCAATGACTCAATGGTGGTTTGCAAGTGTGAGACTTGTTTTAGGCTTAAATCTTACACTATATGTAGCCTATTGGCTAATAAAGAGAGAAACTAAAAAGATAGAGAATGAAAGAGACAGATTTAGATAGATAGATAGATAGATATATAGATAGAGAGAGTGGGGGGGGGGGGGAATAGAAAAAGAGAGATAGAGCATGAGGGAGAGAAATAAAAGAGATACAAAGGAAAATAGAAACTAATTTTTGATTGGTTGTTTCATGTGAACAATCCAAGGATGGCATGTGTCTTTTGGGATTTATGCTCAAGGTAGCATGTCATTTGATTGAGGATATGATAATTCACCTTTAAGACCTCTTCAATGTACCCATTGCACACTTAAGGAGACAAATATATAGAGAGAGAAAGAGAGAAAGAGAAAAGAAGTGAAAAGGGAGATAGAGATAAAATATAGTTAGGTGGAGAGAGAAAAAAGAGAAAGAGAGCAAGAGAGAGGGAGCAACATGAGATAAAGGGGGAGAAAGAGATGAAGATAGATAAAGAGTGAGGAACACATATAGAAATAAATTGAAAAAAAGAGGGATAGGGAGAAAAATGAGAAGAGAGAAACAAAGCTAGAGATAGAGATAGAGATAGAGAGAGGAAGGGAGAGAAACAAAAAATGAGAGATAAAGAGGGAGACACAAAGATATAGAGAGATGGGTAGAGATATAGAAGAATAAAGAGGGGTAGAGAAAGAGGTAGAGATAGTGAGGGAGATAGAGAAAAATAGATAAAGGAAAAGAGAAAGAGAAGAGGAGAGACATAGATAGAGATAAAGTCACATAAAGAGATAGGGAGATAAAGATAAATTGAGGGAAGAAAAGATATATAGAGAGAGAGGGAGATAATGAGAAACATACAAATAGAGAGGGAGACAAAGAGATAGTGAGAGGTAAATAGATAGAGAGATAAAGATGAATAGATATAGATATAGGAAGGGTGATTGATATATCTCTCCCTATCACTCTTTATCTCTTTATATCTCCCACTATTTATGTCACTCCCTCTCCCCCTCTATTTATTGAGCTATCTCTCCCTCTCCACTCTCTCTATATTGAGCTATCTCTCCCAATCTCCCCCATCTTCTTCTCTCTCTCCCTCTCTATGGATTTCTCTCCCTCTCTCCCCCTCTTCTCTATATCTCTCCATTTCTCTCCAAACCTCTCTCTATCTCCTCCCTCTCTATCTCTCCCCATCTCTCCCTCCCTCCCTCCCTATCCCCCTATCTATATCTCTATCTCTACCTCTCTATCCCTTTCTCTTCTCATATATCTCTATCTATCTCATTCTCTCCCTATATCTCTCTCTTCCCATATATCTCCATCCCCCCTACTTCTTTCTCCCTTTCTCTATCTCACCCTATTTGTCTCTCCCTCTCTCCCTCTCTATTTATCTATCTCTAATTCTCTTTATTTGTCTAGCTCTCTCCTCCTTTCTCTATATATCCTTATATATATATATATATATATATCACTCTATCTCACGATCTATATCTCACTATCTCTCCCTCTCCCTCTTCCTCTATTTATCTTTATATTGTCCTCTCTATCTCCCTATCTCTCTTTATATTTCTCTTCGATCTATTTGTCTCCATCTTCCTCTCTCGCTCTATCTTCATCTCTACCTCTATTTTCCTCTCTCCCTCTTTATCTCTAGACATGTCTCCCTCTCTATTTTTTTTTTTATCTCTTCCATCTCTCTCTCTCTCTCTCTCTCTCCACCCTACCTCTCCCTCTTTCTATCCCTCTCTTCCTCTCTCTCCCTCCCTCTCTCTATATTGCAAGCATAACATGAGCTTGTTGGGAATGGAGCTTGATTATCTTCCTGATTCAAAGGTTTCACTAAATGGCCTACCAATTGAACTCATGTATTGCATAAATGTATGAAAAAAATAGACCAAAATGTATCCTAATTGACCTTCCACACGTCTTCAACATACCCATTGCACACTAAGGTGCAATTGCTAGTTAATAATATTGTGGAGATTTTGTTATTGCTAGTAGTAAAGGTTTTAACTGTATTGTCTATTTTTTAGGAGTTTTGTTTGTTGTATTAGTTAAAAAGAATCATAGCTTATAAAGCCCTCAAAAAGGGGCCATTCTTTTCCGTGGTAGTTTTATTATTTTGTGAGGACTTTTTTTTGGGGGGTGCAAAAAGATAAAGTATTATTAAATAAGAAATTAATACAAAAAATTGCAAAAATATTTTTAGATAGGTATAGTTATCAATAAAGTTAGAAGAAGGAAAATTCAAGGATGTTTTCCACTATTCCACCAACCAAGAGAAACAAAAGATGTGATCCAATCAAAACACACAATCCCTAAGGGCTATAAGCAAGATGAGTTAAGCTTTATCATTAAGAATAAGTTATAGGATTTGTGCCACACCTCCCATCATAAAAAAATAAAATAGCAACCTAAGACAAATCACCAAAAAAGAGAGCAAGTAATAATGGATAAGACCAACCCTTGAAGAAATATTAACAATAAATAACAATCAGGAAGAGGTAACATATGCAATTAGAAAGACACCGATTGGTTTTGAAAATAAATGATTAATTAAAGAGTGACACATCAATTGGAGGAGTTGTATCCCTTGTTAAAAGTTGCAAGTTTGTGACTCTTCAACCCATTTTGGGGATTATAAATAGGACTGGCCTACTCCTGGAAAAGGCATCGAATAAGAATTCTGATTAAAAGGAGCAACTATCTATAATATTTTGAAAAGTGATTGGTATGGCATATGGTTGGATTTATTATTTGTTTGTTTATAAATCTATTAAGAAGCTTTAATTTATTTATTGATTTAAATTCTCAATTCATCAAGAAATATTAGTAATTCTTTATTTGATTCCAACAAGCAATCATTACTGGAATTAATGTGAAACGTGTGATAGGGAGATGCAATAGTATAGGTTCCCTCATTAAGTATGCCAAGCCCAAGATGGATGTGTCATGCTTGTGGGCCAAGGGGTTGAATGACTTGGAGGTTAATTTCATGCCATTGGGCTTGATTGATGAGGATAGGCTCCCGACATCCTATCATGCTTTCCCATCGAATTCATAATATGGTCAATTGTTGGAAATAAGCTATGAAATGGATCCCAAATGTATTTGGGATATTATATATGACCATAATACTTGATGTTAATTAATTATTATTTTCTCTAAGTTCTATTGTAATTGTGTAATTTATTTATAGAATACTTGGTAGATAAATTGTATTGCTGGAATTCTTATTTTTGGGAAAAACTTAGGTATATCCCTAAAATGGGACATTACAATTGGTATTAGAGATTTTATCCTACCATCTTAAGGATCAAGACTTGGGTAGTTTATGCAATTAAGCCAAAGGACTCAAAGGAAATTAGTTAGAGAAAGAAGGAAACTTGCAACAAGAAACAACCCTACTCAAAGCAAGAAAATGAGTGAACTAGGAAACAAATTGAGGGCCTTCATGAAATAGAATGAGAGGACAACCTAGGCCTTCATGGAACAAAATGAAAGGACAAATCAAGTACTCCAAACCCTGTAAAACATGAATAATACAATGAATGCTCTTAGACCCAACCAAACCAATGGGAGGGATGTCAACTCTAATCATTCAGAAAATAATGATAGATCACCACTAGGGTAAACACCTAGGGAAGGGCCAACAAGAGAAGAAGAAGAAACCAATCCAAAAATTAATGAATTTGACAAATATGTTGGGGCCTACTCAATGCTAGACCTTGAAATTAGGAGAAATGTCCCATTTGAGGCATATTATGATGCAAGATCACAAAATACTTGTAGAAAGGACAAGAGACGACCAAATAAAGAACTATGCAAAAGGGTGAGTAAAATGACTCCCCAAATTTGATGGATTGGGAAAGGTCACTGCACATTCATGGGTCTAAAAATTGGATACCTATTGTTCCCTTAGTCCCATGACGGAAGAAGATGCTATCAAATTTTCCATTTTACATTTAGAAGTGGTTCCACATGATTGGTGGCATCATGGTATTGTTACTCAAGGGCATCAAAACATAACAAACTACGATGAATTCTCATGACACACGATTTGATCAAAAGCATCCCGAGAGGTACTTCAAAGAACTAACACAATTAAAGCAAGGGTTCGTAGAGGATTATGTAACAATTTTTTTTTTTTAAATCATTCATGGTACCAAGGTTTATTGAAGGTAGACATACATACCTATTTATTGAAGGATTAAAAGAATCAATCCACAATTTGGTGAGTGCTCTTGACTGTACATCACTTCAAGATGCAATTCAAAAGGAATTAAGGTTGGAGATCACATCACCAAAGGACAAAACCTATACAAAAATTCCATCCTCAAGCATGCATACCCAACCCTTCTATAAGAAAGATGGGCATAAAAAATAATTGACTCCTCGACCCTTAAATCTAGGTGATGAAAGAGATAAGCTTCGAAAGAGGGGATTATGTTTTCGGTGTAAAGAAAAATAGGTGCATGGACACACTTTTGGAAAAAGGGATAAAACCCACAACTTAGAAGCAATATTGAATGAAGAAGAAGAATATGAAAGACAAAGGAAGAAAAGGAAACACAAAGATGAAGAAAATGAAAATGGTACATTAACCACCCTTTCAGGATCACCTAGATATCACCCTTTTAGAATTTTTAGTGTTCTAAAAGGAAAAAAAGTGATAGTCCTAGTGGACAGCGACACCACTCACAACTTCATCGATGAAGGTCTAGTAACAATAATGATTTTTTATTTTTTTTGTGAAGGTTTCAAGGTGGTCATGGTAGACGGGTGACTACTTCATGCACACAAAACATTCAACAACTAAGTACTACCTTAGGAAGATATCAAATCAAGGAGGAATTCTATGTGGTGAACATGGGTGATACCAAAGTAGTATTAGGCATCCAATGGTTGCACTCCTTGGGGAGATATTACCAAGAATTCCAAAAGATGGAGATTTGTTTTCAACAAGAAGGAAAAGAGGTGATCTTACAAGGTTTATCAGATGGGACACCAAGGGTAGTGTCATCCAAAAGAATGAAGAGAGAGCCTTTGGACATGGTCAAATAGAATGGCTTGCCCAATGTATGATACTTGAAAAGTCTACAACAAAAGGAAAAAATATACATGTAGACATCCAACCTATCTTGAACAAACATAAGAATTTTTTTGGAGACATTCCTCCAAGACCTCCACGAAAAAGGGGTTTTGAACACACTATTGAACTTGAAGAAGGGGAAAATCCCATTATCATTACATCCTATCAAAATTCAATAAAACATAAAGAATAAATTGAGAAAACTATAAAATAATTATTGGAAATGGGACATATCCAACCTAGTTCTAGCCCTTTTGCCTCCTCCATAGTATTAGTGAAAAAGAAAGATGGTACCATGAAAATGCGCATTGATTATAGGAACCTTAATAAAAAGACCACTAAGAACTGCTACCCCATTCCTCAAGTAGATGAACTCATTGATGAGCTTCATGGGGAAACATACTTCTCAAAAATAGAATTACGTTTGAGATACCACCAAATTAGGGTAAAGAAGAAGGATGTCGACAAAATAAATTTTAGGTGTCATTTTTGACACTTTGAGTTTCTTGTCTTGCCATTCAAACCAACCAATGCACCTACTACCTTCTAATCTTGCATGAATCACATTTTTAGCAAACAACTAAGAAAATTCCTCTTGGTATTCTTTGATGATATTTTAATATATAGCAAAAATTGGGAAGTGTTGAGGGTGGTTTTGATCACTTACAATGTGCTAGGAAATAAGGGTTTATTGCCCCTCTTGAAAAGTAGCAAGACTACTCCAAGGTTCCTATATAACTAGTTCTTAGTCATGTTGGGACAACACAAGGTCGTTGTCAACATGTTTCACAAGGGTTCTGGTGTTTAAAGCTAGTTGAAAAATAACGTGCAATCAAAAATAATGATTTCAACAATTCATAAAAGTGGATTGCATTTCATATTTTAGAAAAATTATATTTACTTTAATTCTCTTTAGTATTTTAGATTGAGTTTCAAAGAAAGATCAAAAGATATGGAGTAACAAGAAGTAATAAAAGAAATTTAACCTAGATGGACAATGATAACAAATATAATTCCATTAACCATTTTTGTACGTTTAGGCAAGATCTCCAAACCAATATTACAAATAATATTTCATACATTCACTAGTAACAACAATGCAATCTTCAAAGGAAACAAATAATCACATGAGATTTTCAAATTTTATGCAATAAAAAATTCATCAAGCACACACAAATATGAGATGAAATATTAAGTTCACAATTACCAACGAGATCTCATTATTTTGACAATTTAGATTGAAACAAAGTATTCATACCATCACCATGATGCCAAATTTCAATGAATGCAACACATACATAACCCTTTGATTAAATCAATAATCCACAAAGTCGGTAGAAAAAATCCATGGTGGGATTGTATTGTTTGATTGAAGAAAATTACATTCAAATTAGATCCTTTGAAATGATCTAAAAGAAAAAATATATAGAAAATAGGTTCCTAAAATTATGGATCTAAATAAAAAACTAACTGGAACTATCTCTAGTGCTTGAGTCTTAACTGAAAACTAACTGAAATTAAAATAAAAGCATAATTGGGCACCCCAATTAGAGTTTAGTTCAACTTGCTAAAACTTAAGAAAAACAAAAGTAACTGAAAATAAAACTAAAATCTAACTAAGAGCCAACTGTCATTCCTTAAAATTCCCACACCTCTCCCATCCTTTTATCTAGGCATAGATTCTCATGTCATCATTTATTACAACTTTCCAATGCCAAATTTTCTCTCTTAGGTTTGGACGTGGATCTGGAACTGAACGTACTTTCTTGAAGCATTGATTTCTCATAAAAAACATTTGGAAACATAAATAACAATAAAATTATTTTATTCTCAGCTATTTCGAGAGGGTGTTAGTGAATGTAGATACTACTTCATTCATCCTTTCAATCGATGGCCCTTCATGAAACTAAAATTTTAACCTTCTGGTCAAAAGTTGTTTTCTCCATTTGTTGTTATATTTTTGTGAACATTTATAGCTCCTCTTGCAATGATTGAATTTTGACCTTTTTATTGACCATTTTATCAATACCCTCTCGTGTTACTTTCCCTTGCATGTGGCTTTGCAATTCTTCAACCATTTTACTATTCTCTCTGACCAACACATGATTATCCCAGAATGTGCATCCCAAGTCTTCTATTGCCTACTAAATATTGTTCATTGCTTGTTCAACTTGGCTTCTATCATTGTTTAACTTGTTCTTGCACTTATTCAAAACTTGGACGTAGAACTTTGCAAATCTAACCCAAACTGGAAGCAAGTCTTGCTCTTCTTCTCCTATCACTACATTCTTCAGTAGCTCCTCCATCTTACTTTCATTTATTTGGTGAAGGATTGGGATATATTCCTCCCAAACCAACAACTCTTCATCAATGCTTAACTCAATTTATTGAGAATTACTGTCTTCGTCACTTATGGAGTGATAGGACTTTATTAAATCTTTCAAAACTTGATCTGTCAATTCCAAAAATTTCTCTTTCGACTATTGAGTAGTAGGAATCCATATGCCTGCGTTAGAATGTTTGACCTCACCCTTAAATGTAGCCTGCAATACAGACTCAGGAGATCTTGAGCATCAACATGTTCGATTAGATTGTTTATGCATGTAGTAAGCTATGCAACTTGGGCCTTCAATTCTTCCTTCATCTTCTCATCTTTCTGCATTCTCTTCAAAATTACAAAGACAAAAATTTGAAGGGATTTCTATTCTCCTTCCCTAGTTCGCATACCTAGATCCACTTGCTTGATCTAGTAATCATCAGTAGTCATTTATGATTCTAGTTTATCTGCCAAAGGGATATCTATTTATACTATCTGATTGCCTTGTTCATCAATGGAAATTGTAGATATCCTTCATGCTCTTTTCCTTCTTCTCCTTGGATATTGGAAATATTCTGATAAAACACTTAGAATATACTCAGGAGTCTACATAAGTTTGCTGCCTCTTTTGAATTGTTTGATTTAACCATATAATTATGGTTGCAAAAATTTCTCTTAGAGGGGAAGAGATGGCTTCAACATCACGAGATTGTTCGGTACTATTCTCAGGTCCCTTCTAACTAGACTCTTGGGAAACCTTTTTATTCTTCATGAGCTCTTTCTTGATGCACCTCTTCTTTTGTATGAGGCATCTCCCCCACAAATTTCTTTTCTTGATTAATTTCTTGATCGAATTCTCATTCTCCAAGCATATTTTCTTGAACAATATGCTCCTTTGCATGAATCTCCTCTTTGTCCACTTCTTTTGCAAGTAATTCTTCAGAATGTACCTCAACATGAACATTTTCAATGAATACATCCTCCATTTCTCTTTGGATTTAATCTTCTCTTGGAGGCTCCTTCTCTATCTCTCCTTCCTCAAGTGTTGTTTCAACAAGAATTTCCTCTTCACTAGGTAGTTCATCTTTTGGAGGAGGAGTAGATGGTGGTGATTGAGATGGTGGAGTAGGCACTTTATCCTTGGGTGATGGAGGAGGAGAAGGAAAAGGTGACTCATGATGGGGAGTTGAGAAGTATGTTTCTTGGGTTTCTCATTAAGCTTCCCTCTATCTAATGGCTTCCCTGGTTCTTTTCCTTTGAACCAGTCCACTTCCATCCTCACCTGAGGCAATATCAATGGGAATTCTTTCTTTTCCTTTCCTTCCTACTTTTTTAGTAGGTTATCCTTTTTCCTTCTTCTTAGATGGGAAAAAACTTGAATATGGTTTCTCTTTAGTAGCATGTGAATGTTCTTCCTTGGTGGGTATTTTAGTTATTCCCTCTCCTTTCTTCTTCTTCTTAGCTCTTGTTGCAGGCTCTGACAATTTCTCAATTGGAAAAGGTCTTCTAAACCAGTAGAGAGAGCAATCCACCACACCTTGTGTTCTAATCTTGATATCATCATTTTCTTGAATTAAACAGTCCACATTGAAAATTGTTTGATAAAAAAATCTTTTACTCGAATAAGAAAGATCAACAACCTTTCCATCTTCCTTTTGTTCTTTAGGGATCTGAGCCTTTGTACAATGCCTCATCAAAAAACTTGTCAATCGACAATAATATTTCACTCTAACTTCAAATTCATCCTCACAATTGGCCCGATGATCTTCAAGTTTGGGTTCATGAATGAAATACACACCCATAACTTTGCTAATATTACCAATGGGATCAAATCTCCCCCAAGCATCATTGTATAGAGAAAATTGTATTTGGCCATCTCAATCTCTACACCCTTAGTATTTTGTGTGTTGGCATAGGAGTATTCTCCTATTTTTATGGGAAATACATAGCCATGTTTATGCTTCCCAACAATGATCTATTGCACTTCTATTACTTGTCTACAAACCTTCAACAAAAGCATCTTATCAAAAGGATATCTAGGGAGTTTATAAGGAATTTTATGGAGACCTACTACTTTGATGTAAGTAAAGGTTTTATACTAGATATACCAATATCCAATTTATTTTATCATTTCCATTTCTTCATTGGGGATTCTCTTGGAGAAATCTCCCTCCAACCCTCTAACCTCTGAATAGATGAAATTATCATTAACAACACATAAATTGTGAAAACTTGCCTCCAATTCTAGCTGAGGATAGTGTTGATATATTGCTACTTCTCCAAGCTCAAAGGAATAGTACATCCCAAAAATGAAGCTTGTGTCAGACAACAAGTAGACCATATCAGATGTCATATTGAACTTGTGAGTTGCGAAGACATTGCTCAAGTTCTCATGAATGGTATCACTTATAAGAAAAGCCCAATCAATTTTCTTCTTGTTGGTGGAATTGATAATATTAATGAACCTCACCATCCATGGCTAGAAGAACCTTACATGTTGGTACTCAAACACCTGGCTTAATAGCACAATTATGTACTTGACATCTTTAAACTCACTTCTATGTTGCACCTTTGCTAGTTTAGCAACCACCTTTCTAGGTTTTTCCAACATATAGTTATTTATGTAGTTTGAGTTATTGGTCAGATGGTCATAAAAATGCTTGAATACCTTCTTCATGTCCACCACCTCATACTTGAAATGGGTGAGGATTCTGAAAATCATCTGTATCATCTTTAGGGTTACATCTAACATAGTTTCCCCATTTTCTCCCTTGACCTTCCAAGTCTTATGGTTGTAATGATGAGAACAAGTTAGCACTAACTCTGGGGACTAAATTGTAACTAGGAAAGCAACAAATTCCACTAACCCTAATTTTACAAGAGCCCTAGCCATTGGAGTCCTAGCCCCACTATCACTTATTCTTTGCTTGAATTCCTCCATGTTGACATGGCCCAAGTTTGTATCTCCAATATCGACGTAGGGAGAGAACATCTTCGAAGGTGTATGCTAATATTTGTATTGGTATTTCATCTCTTTTGAATCCTTTGGTGGCATATCTCCTACAAGCACATACACCATATATCAAAATTTTCATGTATTAAGAGGAGGGGCCCTATAAAACAAGCCATGTTAGACAATATCCATCCTTCATTTTAAGTCATAAATTTTCATAAAGAAGTTATACCGAGTTTTGGGGATCATCCTTTGGGCTTACCCCTTACCTTATACCATTAAGACCTACACTTAGGAGTTCAGTTTTCACTTTACTTGATTCTTCGGGCATTGGGGTTCAAAGATCCCTCATACCTTTTTCTTGCAATATGAATTCATTAGGTTATAACTATGTTTCATTGGGTATCAAGGATTGGAGATCCCTTCTACCTCTTAAATTATTGACAATGCTCCTTCCTTAAGGGGTATCCTTGACATGTGAAGCTTGAAAGGTGTTTCGGGGTTCGGAGTTCAGAAGTAAACCATACCTCTTGTAGTTTCCTTTAGACTTAAGAGGTATACTTGATCTGCAAAGTTCAAAGAATGTTTTGGAGGTAAGGGATCAAAGGTCGCCTTTAAGGGTTACTATAAATTTTTAAGCATTGATTAAGTCAAACCTTTGCAAGGTTTGAAAAGCTAATTTACATTTTCGAACTCGACTTGTATTTTTGGAGAGATTTGTCAGAGGCATACTTACCAAAATCATCACTTGAATGAAATGAACTTAATCTCATGGTTTCAGACATTAGAAGTCCAGGTTTCATTGTACTTCCTACCTCAAATAAGGAAGCATGTAAAGAGTACGTTCAACACTCAAAGTCCAAAAGGTGGTGCATATCATCGGTGGTTGGAAATCGAGGATACCTCTTACGCTTTCACCTCTATAAGAAAGGTGGCAAGAGGTATCTTTGATGATCAAAACTCAAAAGTCTCAACCAAATTTTGCTAAGTATTGGAGGGATTGGGAGTCAGGGGTTAGAGTTTCACTATACATCGTTTTGGTTTCTTTTGTGTAATGAGTAAGTGGAACTCGTGATGCCCGAAGTTCAATGTGCTTGAAATTTCAAAAAATTCTAAGGAACATAGTAAGGAAACCTTAATAAGCCTAAGGCCTGAGGCCCAATGATGACATAAAAAACATCTTTGAACAACGTGCCAAAAAATCATATGATGTAGCAAGGAAAAAAATCCAAAAAATGGCAAGAACAAAAGGAGAAAAATGCACATGATAAAATAAACAGAGGAAATCCTAAAACCAGATTGAGGAAACAAAACAAAACAAAGACAAGAAAAAACACACAAAAATGAAGAGACCCAAACAACAATATTACATGTTGAACAAGGAAGTAACTAAAATAATCAAAAGGAAGGTACAAATTTCAACCAACCTGTTACAACACATGAGAGAATTGAGAGGGTGAACATGAACATAAGAAAAAAGTGCACCATAAGAAAACACCCACGAACACGACACAAGCAACAAAATGAACACACCAACTCACAACCTCAAACATGAACCGGTTGAAATAATTCCACATGCAAATAAACATAAGGCCACGAAGGATTCATAGTGGTAATGGTGTTTTGAGTGGCAAGAAGGAGGCTCAAGAAAGTTGCAGAGGTTTTAAATGCAAATTACCGAGTGAGTAATTATAAAATGACATATAACTTTACCTAATAACCCTTCATACCATTAAAAAATATTTTAAATGTAAATTACTGTGTGAGTAATTATAAAATGACACATAAATTTACCTAATAACCCTTCATACATTGCATTAATGGTGCATTAAACTCAAGCGTTAATGCATTAAATTCTGGCATAGTGCATTAAATTTTAGTGTCAATACACTTGAGTGAAGGGACTTGACATGAAGTGCACATGGAACGAGGTGCTACCATTGGGAGTTGGGGTCAGGCAAGTGAAAAGATAAAACCCTAATTCGTGAAGGCTGACAAAAAACAAAACAAATGAGTAGCGAAGACCAAAGAGAAGGGATTGAAGATTAGGCTTGACAAGGAAGGTATTCCCTTCCTTGGAAGTTCGATATCTCAAACCTTGAAAGAAAAGCACAAGAAAGAAGAAAAAAAAGAAAGGAAAATGAAAGAAGGAAAGGAAAGAAGAGAAATGAAGACATGTAAAAAAAAAAAGAGGGGGTCCCCATAAGGGAAAAATGGGGTGTGAATGCAAAGGCACAATAGAACTACAAAAGCATATCTGAATTTTCCCTACTGACCGTTACACCTTGTTTTTATGGTTACCAATTACTTTTACCTTTATGAGTAAATATGATTTTAAATGCAATATTATGACTTTAATATGTTCAATAGATGAATGAGATGTAGGGATATGCATTATGATGAATTACTCTTTAAATTTTTCAATGATGCAAATGATATATGATATATATGATTTATATGTATCAACTGACTATGAAATTGTTGCACTAAGTTGGATGAAAGAAAGGTTTGAACCCTCCAAAGGTGGAGGGAGAGTATCACCCATGAGAGGAGTTTGGTATGGAAATCATTGGTATGTCTATCTAAGTTGATGCACACACACTCACTACCTAGGTTAGACAAGCCTTGTCAGTTCAGTTGAGCTATGTATTGGTAAGTGTTAAACCAAGTGATGATAGCTTTTCGAGTTAATAGGAATTTTTGGGTGGTTGTATTTGATTCTTGGATTGTTTAGTCTATATGAGTCATAGTTATAAAATCCTTTTACTGAACACGAGATATATTTTGTGTATTGAAATATATATATAAATGGATATGTATATATGTATATATATGGTAACTCATATATATGAGCATATGAGCATGCCTAAATAGAAATGTCTACGTATACCCATACGTAGATACACCATACATATGCATAGACACATGGATATATATAGTTTATGGATATAAAAATATAATTGTATGAACATATACATATATATTGATATATATATACATATTATAATACAAAATTATAATATGTATACATGTAGACACACATATATATATGGATACACACATATATCTATATATATATGTGAAATTTTATGTATTGAAATGCTATATGCATATTATAATGCGATGGAAATAGATATAATATAACATGTTATGAGCATTAACTGTTGTTATAAAGTATGCACAAGGAAGCCATGTAAGGGTGAGTAACCACACATAGAGTGGAAGGCAAAGTGACACACCAATAGGCAAGATGGTGATGGAAACTAATAGTTGTTTGGAAGCATTTAAAAGTAATAGTTATAAAACCATAAGCCACCTACAAAGGGCGCATAAGTTTCAAGTTAAAAGGCATAAAAAGACATGATAGAGTAAGTATTCAAACATGAGTATAGAAAGCTCACAAACAACTTTTAAAAGAAAGCTTTGACTTGGTAAAATAACATGTGATGTGCTTGAAAAAGCCACGACTTAGGAAAAAGAATAACTGACTATGTTTTGGACTCCATACGTGCTATTTTATTGAGTTATTGAACAAAAAATCATAGGTAGAAATAGTCAATTGGGGTTGTGATATTTGAAGGAGGAATTTGAGAGTTTTTAAGAAATAAAATTGCAACTATTCTGACTAGCAAAGCCCATGACTAGAAAAGGGAAGAGAGGTGGTGTGAAACTTAGATTTCTTTTAGCTAGAAACTACTTTCCAATTCTGTATAAATAGAAGATAATATCTTGGTGTTTGGTTGTTCATTTTATATGTTCATTATTGAGTGAGTTCATGTTGTTCATTCCGTATCCATTTTGTAAGTTTGAGAGTAGATTATTGGTGTGTTTGAGTGCAACATATTTGTGAGATTTGAGAGAGCATATAATCCTTGTTTTTGTGTGAGGATAGTGAGATTAGAGGAGATAGCAAGCTAAGCCATTTACATTGAGTAAGGAGTCTCAAAATATTCATTGGGAGCTACTTTATACAAGGCATGCTTAAGATAGTTGTATCTATATCTCTTATTAATTCTAAAACTAAGTATACTTACTATTTGGAAGTGTTTGAGCTATTATTTGTGTGCATATTGTTTCTATTGGAAAATATATGTGTGCAAGTTAATTCAACTGGATTATTTATGTAGTTAGCTAGACTAATTACAAGCTGGAATGGATATGATAATTTGTTATCATAATTATATTGTTTGATTATTATAGCAAAGATAAGCTAGAATAGGGTATTATCATAATATCCAAAATACAGTATGGTATTTGTATTGTTTGAATAAGTTATGTTGCTTAGCAATGAAAGGGATGAAATCCTAATATAGGTATTATGATATTACTATTTAGAGTATGATGTTATTTTATGAATACCTATGTATGGTGGTTTAACCATGGGTGAATAGCTTATGTTTTCATTTGCTTATAACCCTTGAAAGTAGGAGATTAGTTTATTCCCTAGGGTTAGGGTATACACTTGAATGTGATTATATTTATATTCAACAATAGGGTTGAAAAACATATTAGAGATGTATACGTTCTAATTACCTTTTAAAATTATATTATCTTATACTTGAGGGTGAACCCACATAAGCGGTGAACACTTTTGTGGAGGAAGGGAAAAGTCATTTTTTCCTTCTACACAAAGTGAAGGGGTTCGGCCGTACCAAATTGTTCGACCGAACATTTAACATGGTTTGGTCGAACCACAGGGTTCGACCAAACCCTATGTTCGCTCGAACCCCATTGACATGTGAGTAGAAATATTAAAATAAAGGGGTTCGAGCGAACTAGGGTTCGATCGAACCCCCTTAATAGGGATTTAAAAAAAAAAACCTGTCATTTTCCCGGACCCCCTAAATTTCCCTCATTATTTTAAAGGGGTTTGAGCGAACTAGGTTCAGCCGAACCCCTTTAAGAGGTTCGACCGAACATATGTTCGACCGAACACCCTTTTCCCCTATCTCCTCAAAAAATTGATTTTTTTTGTAAAAAATTATCGTTCGAAGCTCAATTTGAAAATGAAAAGGCAGAAAAATTAAGAAACCCAACTAGGTAATGATAGTTCTCAGAATGAGCTATCCGTCGAATATAATTTTAATATGATTTGGTTTTATTATGTATTTTATTTTTTAGTTTTATTAAACATAGGTTTTTCACTGAAAATCAAAATCTTTGGTCTGCACATGTGAAAAAATAGAAGATTATCAAAATAATTTTTTTTAAAATATGCTAAGGCTGGGTATTGATGTCCTTGATCCATTAAAAAAAGAAAAAATGAATTTTGATTCATACAGAAAAAGTTATGTTGTATACAGTCAGCATATGTTTGAATTGCAATTGGTTTGACTTTGAAACTTGATTAAGGAAAAAATATTCAATAAAAAACTATGAGACCAAATGCAAGTGCTAGATATCATAGTTACAAATTTAAATTCGAAAAAATCAGAATTTTTTCCATCAAACAAAAAAAGTTGTGTTGTATATGGTGAGCGTCACTTTTTAAAAATGTTGTTTTGTGAAAAAAACCAGTTTTCGTGGGAGATGAAAAAAAAGTGCAAACTGATTCCAAAATTTTTGAAAAAAATATTTTTAGAATCTATAGACAAAATGTGATGAGACTCTAGTTTGCATCATTATCAAATTCCTCACGGTTTAGCCGCTACAAGAGCCTGAAAGTGAAGATTTAGTTAAAAATAATAATTGCAGTGTCCAGTTTGCCCAAAAATTGTAAACCACTATTGTAGGATCACCCTTGACCAAGATTCTATATCTATTCATGATATTCTAATATTAAAGAAGGTCAATTTATGTCTCAACAAACCAAAGCTGTAATGCGAGGAGTTTTTAAGGTGTAGAAGCACAAACTCCTCTCAAGTAGATAGTGATCTTCAAATTGGATATTGAATTATCATAAATTTTAACATGTGAATATATATGTTTCATATTGAAGGAAATGATATATGATTGTTTATGAACACACAAACATAGGTACGGTCTTATATAAATGATACAAGAGATAACTTGGAAAGTGTTCGGGTTCAAATAGATTGGAGCAATAAACATTAACAATTATATGCAAATTAAATAACCCAAATACAGTAAATAATAACACGAAAGAGATTGACACAAAATTTAAACATGGTTCACCCAATATGGGCTACATCGACAAAAACTCAACCATCCAATGATTTTATTATCTAGTGCAAAAAAGATTATAATCTCGTAAATACCATACCACAATAAACATCCCAACCACTTATAACAAGATTTTTGGAAGATTCTAGAATTAGGGTTTTACAAAGTCATTTTTTATTTGTTGGTTAACCAAAAAATTAACTACTAACCCCTTGACGTGTAAAAAAGGGAAAAAAAAGTGGGGGGTTGTGCCCCCGAACCCCTACTTAGGACCCAACCTGACCCTGAACCCCGACAAGGATATGTTTACAGTATTTATCAGTTGCAACATACCAACATGAAAGAACCATGAGGAAGTTGGTGATTAGTCGAAAGGTTCTTAGTTGAATTTATTAGAAGTTAAATAGTTTATTATGCTAAATTACTAATATTGGATATTACTATGAGCATAATATTTTATATAAATATTTAATGTCATGAATTACCAGATTGGTTATGACATCCTAGAAGGATGGAGCCATACTAGGTATGACAACAAAGAGTTTGAAACCCAATACAAAGAAGTAATTTTCAAATCAAGTTTAATTCTGAATTATTATACATATTGACATATTGACAGTGCTTTAGATTGAGACCAAATGTGTCTATTCGGTGACATGGTTTCATCAGTATTAACTAATTATACATGAACTAGGAGAGTCATTACTCCCATGATTAAAAGAAAGAAATTGAATAAGAGGCAGTTTCCAATCCCAAGATTGTTACAAATGTGTAACAGGGTATTCAAGGGCTTGGGTTAAACACAATTGGCCAGTTAGATCAATATAAGTGTGTTATCACTTTTGTATGGAATCTTGTTTATGTTATTTAAATCTTGAGGTCAAACCAAGACAAGATTTTTCATAGGTCAATAGAATTTCCAAGTTGAGCAAGGGGGTGGGTGAACATACAACACTGCTTGATAGGAAATTGATTATATATATACATATACATGTCTATATATATACATATACATACATATATACATATACATACATATATATATATATATATATATATATATATATATATATATATATATATACATATCTATATGTACATATATACATATATAAATATATATACATATATATATGTACATATACACATATATACATATATATACACACATATATATACACATATACAAATACAAATACATATACATACACATACATATACATATACATATACAAATACAAATACATATACATACACATACATATACATATACATATACATATACATACACATACACATACACATACACATACATACACATACACACACATACACATACACATAAACTTTGTCTAAAGTAAACATAAAAGTTATTGCATACACTTTGTTGGTTCACTGTGCACTAGGATTGCATAGCTAGTTGAGAGTGTCATGCATAGTTGGCGGGTATCCATAGTATGCTAGTAACTAGTTGTGTAGGAAACACCACCATGCTCAGGTAGGAATTTCTAAATGGTTTCCATACCAAACCCTTCATTAAAGGGTAGGGCCACCTACCGGTTAGGAGATGCACGGGGACCACTTAAGTCCGTGGTTGGAGGAAAAACACTTAGGTGATGCTCCACCTCTTGTAGTTGGTAGCCAAGGTTTGTGAAATAGAAGAAGATGAAGATGTATGATCCATAGGTGGACATATTGGCATTAAACTCGTGTAAGTTATAAATTTGTATATGAACATGATCATGGATCAATTGTAATATATATTTGAAAAGATGAGTTTCATATACTTAGAATTATGTAATATTATTTTATTCATGCAATGAAATGTGGAAAAATATTTATGCAATGTGCAATTATGTTATTGAAAAGGAAAAAATATTTTCATGTGTTGAGAACTCAAGTTATTCACATTATGAGAAAAAAATCGATAAAAACAGTAGGGTAAACTTTGGGTACGTTACATGTGGTATCAGAGCTACCAGATTCAACACTTGGACCTATGAGATCATTATGTAAGTTTTTCCTTAAAAAATTATTAGTAGTAGATGTTTGAAAATTTCTTATGCCAGGATAGCAGGGAAGAGAAGAACAAGGAAAACAGTAAGAAAGTCAATTTCTTGAAACTTGTCTAACTTTGGCACTAGGAAAGAATCATCCCTGGAGGTTAAAAATTCTAAACCAACAACTCTTAGAGAGATTCCCTTGGATTTTTGAAGGAATTCCCCTAGGATAAGAAAGAAGGATTTTTGAAGGAATTCCCCTAGGATAAGAAAGAAGGATATGTCTATTGATACAAATGCTTAATTGGAGAAACTAATTATTTTCATAAACATAAAACTTCAAAAGTAAAAAAATTAACATATTGCAAATCAGAACCAACCAAGGAGGTATCTAGGAGGTAGGATAACCTTCAGACAATCCCAATTTAAAACTAGAATAAAATCTAGAAATAATAAATAAAATCAAGAATGAGATTTGGTACCTTAGAGTTAAGGTCAAAGACCAAAATGGGTTAGAAAAGAAAGCAACTCACAAATGTAAAGATGAAAACCGACATGATCCCACCAACCAAAATGGCATGGTCAATTTGGAGTCAAGACTTGAAAATGAGAAAAGAAAACAACTAACCCTTGAAGTGTCTAAGGTTACGAGAAAGATGAAATCATCAAAAACTATGGACAAAAATTTCTTAGAAAAGTTGATTGCAAGACAAAAAATTGGACAATCAAGCAGGCTAACCAAACAAGAGCTTAGTTAGAGCAATGTTTGGTTGAAGTTCATATTGAGTTCCTAAGTTAGAAAAATGAAAGAAAATATATGTTAGTCCCTTTATGATCATTTGAAGATGTTCTATAGATAAATTGGATATGGAAGGAAACTATGTTTCCCAATTGAAAGAATAATTAGATAACCTTGGGAACAAAAGGTATTTGCAAGATATAACAAGGAGGGTGAGATAAGGCAAGCAATAGTTTTTGAATTGTAGAAATAAATCAAGAAGAATGTTAAATCATTTTGATAAATTTGGAGAAAATAGATGAATACCAAGAATTTAACTTTTAAGATGATTCAATGTTTTAATGTAAAGGAAACACCAAGGAGGGGAAAAAAATGAGTATATGGATCGAGAAAAGATCAGATACATATATGTATCCTATTCATCAAAATTTGAAGATGTATTCTCAGTTTGAGATTATTATTTTTACTTCACCATAGACATGGTTCTCAAATCAAAAACCTTATACCGAATTTTTCTTATAACCACAACAAAGTTGGAGTTGAAGGCTTAGAAATATAAGCTATTAGGAAAATATTTGAATGGTCAAGAAAAATTCAGAGGCCTTTAACCAAATGAGAGAGAATTAATTACAACACCAAATCTATGAGTTCTTGATTTGGAAGGTCAAATTATGGTTATCATTGATGTCTTGAAAAAAAGACTAGTATTCTTATTTAAAGAAAGGCAAGTTAACACCTAAGAATTGAACTAGCACCAATTGTTCATGCTTGGTAATTACATGAGCATTAATTATTTGGATAAGTTTTGGAGATAAAAATCAAACCAACATGGTCTATGATATTGATTACCCACCTAAATCTAAATGCTCGTTATAGGAGATGACTTGAGCCAATGTTAGATTATGAATCTTAAAATAACTATACAAAGGGAAAAGAAAACCAATGTCGAAGGAGACATACCTCCTCAACAATATCTATTCATTATATGTTAAAGAATCAAGTGTGGAAAGAGTCTAAGGTAGATGTTTTATTAAATTCAAATAACTACTAAGAATCAAAGGAAGAACCTAAGTACTATACTCTGAGGAGTTAAGGAATAAGGTGTAGGAAATTGATGTCATATTTAGGACAATTTGGAATGACACAATTATTGTTTGATGTGAAACCACTATATTCTAGAAGGAAATAGAGAGAGATGTGATGAGAGCCATTCACACTCCATTTTATACCATATTTTATACTTTTTCCTATATCATTTAACCCATTTCCATAATTATCATACCATTTTACCACCTTTTGCTATTTATGGAAATAGTTAAATATAAATAAGTAATATTTAATTTAGTTTTTAGATAAAATAAGTGAATAATAACATGTCAATTTTATTTGAGTATGAAAATGATTATGTTTTAGTAAATTATAATTGATAATTACATGGTTTTTAAGAATTTGATGCTTGTTTTTTATATGCAAGATTGTGTTATTGGTATGTTGATGGAAATATGCTAGATAAATGTTGGAAACATTGTGATATTGAAAATTATTTAGATGTACTTGCAAGATTGAAATAAATGGAAACAAAGGAAGAAAAGGTGATCTTGGATCTGAACAAGCATGAAAATATGAAGTCCATACCTAATTTGCAAATATTTTCTTGTTATTTCCATGAGATACTAGTTTAGTAATAAGGTGTATAATGATAATGGTTGGTCATGAGTGAAACATGAAGTGGCAGATTAGGAAATGAAGGTTTTGATGATGAAAACAACTATACTAAAAATAATTATTAATTCTTATGCTTGAAATAAGAGAACTAGGTAGAGAAATGCAGATGCGAAGGAGTTCTTTGAGTTGCATATATATTTCCAAACAAACTTTATTACCTTGAAAATTAAATAATTTCACTCTTAGCATTGAAGAGGATATTTACACATGAATATTGGTGTTGAGAAAGTAAAATTTTCTTGAGAAAAAAACTTGTCATAACCGATTAATGTCATGAAGATATGTGGACTTGTAGAAATGAGTCTTTTTGCAAAAATAGAAAACTTGTTACCAAAATTACATGTGGAGATGAAGTTGAAATTTTTTATATTTTTACTAAGAAGCTTGGTGAGGAAACTAAAACAAGGAGGGGGATAAACTACCTTATACATTATGTCTACCACCAAGATTAACTCCAATTTGGAGGATTAAATCTAAGCCTTTAGATGTAAAAGTGAAAAACTAGTATCTTTTAGAGGATTTATATAAATGGATAGTTGAAACACAATGTGAAGGTTGGTAAAAAAACATTGGAAACTTACTATGTACTTCAAATTGAGATAAATAAAGCATATTTTCATAATCTTTTATTTTCTCACGTTTTTAGCCAAACTACAATTAAATTTTCTTACATTTCTAGCACTAATTGATGGATATTGATAACTTTTTTCATGTTTATTATCAATAGTTATTTTTTGATTGTAAACATCTTTATGTGACCAACTTCAATACAAACAAACCAATTGTTTGAGCTTTCTTCATTCTATGCTAATATTTAAGTGTTTATTATAATAGCTTGCATGGATGGTACCCTTTGTATATTGCATCTTCTTGAAGATATATTGTTGATTTTCATGGTCAAATTAAGAATGGTTAAGTTTAAAAACCTATCTATTCATTGTTGATGCTAAAATATGGGTTAAAACTTAGATTTTCTAGTTTGTTCTCCTTTTAACCCTCTTTTTTCCCTTTTCTTTTACATTTTATTTTTAGATATGAATATTTTAGGGTTAGATTAGGATTTCTAACTTGAATAATGTTGTTAAATGTTAGATGGTTAAAGTTTAATGAATGCAAGTATATATATTTCTAGCTATGAGATACAAAGTTATAATTTATGGAAATATATGTTTAGAATAGTTTTCTCATACATTGCTAAATATCAAAAATAAATTATTTATGTGAAAATTATCTCTTGAATGTTAATTTTTTTTTTCAAATATTATAGATCACTTGATTGGAATAAAATTTAAATAAGTCATTAGGTTATCATGCAAATAGTTATGGCCTAGTTATAAATATCTTGGGGATAATCAATTTCTATTTGGGAGTTGATGCCTTTTAGGAGAGGTGGGGGTTCATCCTAGATTTTCACCTAATTTAATAAGTGTATAAATAAAACCATTAAAAAAATTCAATCTAAAGAAGTGTATATTTGAGTTGTAACCTTTCGATAAACTACTAGGATATATTGTCTCTTGACAAGGTATCAAGGTTGATTCTAAAGAAGTTAAAGCTATTATGGAAATTGTCCATCTTGCAATGTTCAACAACTTATAAGTTTATAGGGAAATCTAAAATATATAAGATAGTTTAGTGCTTAAATAATGAATGAATGATAGCCATATACTCATCTTTTGAAGAAACACATAGAGTTCCATTGAGATTAGGCATGCTAGTAGGTATTTTATCAAATCTAGAAATATTTGGCTAATCCACTAGTTCTCATGACACTCATTCCAAATTAGTCCATGTTGTTGCATATCTCAACTAATCAACACACCTTGGATGTACCCTATTAGTACAATACAATGATAAAGGTTTAGAAAGATAAATCTATTAATCGAGTGGAAGATTGGTTGGATATGAAGCTAATTACATATGCAAAGAAAAATATAGCTATATATGTCATTTTCCTCCCAAAATTTAAGACACAACATGCTCATGTACAAAATAAAAATCGTGGCCAAGATTGATCCATTGAAATACATTCTCTCTAAAACCACTTTAATATTAAGAATGGCCAAATGAATTACGCTCATTAGAAAATTCAACATTTAATATATGATTGACATATTAGTATGGGCTGACTGCACTTGATCCATGAGGATTTGAAGCACATTCAAGCCACTAAACATTAGTCCAATAAGATCATCCAATTCAAAACTAAACTAAGAAATCACTAAAACTAACATATTAAATCATGAGAGCTTTAAAAACACCTATTCTAATTCATTGAAACTTATCCTATTAGGGGAGTGGTGTCGCATTGATATGGGATGACGACTCTTTCCCAATCTCGTAGAGAAATGAGTTTGTTTCGATCAATTTTATTGAAGAGAATCAACAAAACTGTTGATAGATGTGTATGAAAACATGATTTAAAGATAAATTAACATGATGCAAGCTATTTTATCATGATCTATGTTGAGATGATTGATATGGGTATGTGTAAAGATAATCTAAATTAAGTTTAAGCTAAAAAGATTAAAACCCTAATTACACAATATGCTAAATAGATGCATTTATGTTACCAAGAAGCCATTAATGGAAGCTAAGCTAATGATGAAAGTAAATTAAGTTAAAATGATGCTAAATAAGTGCTAAATATGAGTGCAAGTGAAAGTGATTTTAAAAATATAAGTTTTCTCTTAAAAGATGGATCCATTTGTCTTCGAATAGTGACCTATTTATAGAAGGACAAATGAGAAATGAAGGGATCAGATTGAAAAAGTTAATCAATGGTCAAAAAGAGAGGAAGATGGAGGCATGGATCATGGATTCTCATCAATGAATGATAATCAATGATCACATGGATCAAGGAAAGAATCAAGGGCTCATATTCTTTCAAACAAACACTCTCAAAACTTGCACAAGAGTCTTGTTGAGAGTTTGTTGCAGAAAAAAATATTCCCCTTTTCAAATGAGTGAAGAAAGAGAATATTCTCAAAAAATATTCTCATGGGTGAAGGAAATTAGATATTTAGTTAATTAAAACCAAATTAAATTATGTAAAGGAATATTCCATTAGGATATTCCCTTTTTGGAGGAATGTACAAAAGAGGAATATTCCCTTGCAAATGGGGGGATTAGATTTAATTAGTAATTTGATAATTAAATAAAGTTTCAATTATTCAAATTAGGGGAATTAGGGTATTCATTAAATAATTTATTTATTTAATGAAAAGGGCAAGGGATGTGATATTTAATTAAATAACTTAGGGTTATTTAATTAAATAAGAGGACTTAAGGGATTAAATTAAATAATTTGATTTATTTTATTTAATAGGACGAAGTGTTAGCATGAAAAATGATGAATTAACCTGATTAGATTAATTAGGTTAATAGATGAAAATGATGCAATTAGGAAAATTTAATCAATTAAGTAAAAAAAAGGATGGGCTTTAGGAAGAAATGATGTTAGTATACCTAATTCGAATACATGATATCATTTAGGACATTTTTAAGTGTCTACATAATATATTAATAATTTTTTTATCAATGGATAAGTAATCACATATTAGTTAGTACAGGAACCTTTGGGGGGACACACACCCTCTCACTATATATATTCCTAATGATTCTATCCTCACTTTTGCAATAGTAAAATAATTGAAGATTTACTTTTATGGTTCTTGCACCTTTTATAGCTTGGGGTAGGAATCTTATTCCTTACACCACATGAAGGCCTTATCCTAAAGGCCTTCAAGATTGGCTTCATATGCGCCAACAACATAACAAAATATGAGACATTGATATGAGTGTTGGAATATTACAACATTAGATAGGCATATAGGTTAGTATAGATTAAATAAGAATAAATAAATTGGCATGTGAATAGTAATTTATAAATAGTTGTTAGGTGATAGTAAATAAATTAATAATTAGTTTCTTGGTAGTTATTCCCATAAGTAAGTTTTGGTAGTTGATACAGGATATGTAGGGCTTTATAACCCAAAATAGTGTAATACAAAATTATTCCGATGAAATCAAATATATCATTTTATGTTTTTTGTACAATCATGGTGTAGTTCACAATTTTAATTTTATTTCTTTGTACCATTTTTTAACAATCATGGCTAGAGTAATAGTTCAATAGAATATCTAACATTTTTCAATGTTTGGTGGCTCCCAACTTGTCATCAAATAAGTCAATGATGAATGCCATACAAAAGATGGAAATATTATTTCATATAAAAAGGATGATAAACAACTTCAAACACTACCTCAATGCATATCATTTGAAAAAATTCTATGAGTTAATAATAGGGCTATAGATGTTAAGCAACTATTCATCTCGACATATGATGTCCTCAAACTTGAAATGCTTGGTGACATTTTTGGTCCTAATTATCCCCACTACCATGAAATCCATGTTTATCTTACCCACCAAACCCTTCCATTTAACCTCAAATCCAACCAAAAATATTCATTTATTACATTATAATTAATCACAAATGTCATAGTATCCATTAAATTATTAAAAAAATCATATAATCATCCACAATCATATCACATCCATAATAAGCCAATAGTAAATCAAAGAATAATGTATATACACAAAAATATATACATCATAATATAAAAAAAATATTATGCATGCCCATCAAAATCAAATATACATTTTACATATATACATCTCAAAAAATAGATTATTCACCAAAAAAAATTGCTTTTCTAATCCACTGAGCTAAAAAAATCCAATCATCTCAAATTTTCTCTAGTACTACCCCCTACTAATCATGATGGTGGAGGAGGTGGTCCTATCATGAGGTCCATAGCCACTAAATTAAATCAAGAAACCAACCCACTTACCTAAAAACTAGTATGCTCTATAAAGGAGAGATCCCTCTATCTTATTGGCACAACCTGCTCATTTAATGACCTATAATATTGAGCCTTATATCTATCTTGTTGCACCTCACTCAAGGTCTTGGAAATATATAATAAGGCCTATGATTACCCATGTGATTTCAAACGTCCTCTAGCTCCACCTCTCTCCTCCTCTAGCCTATGACTCTATTCTTGAGCCTAATCATAACTTATTTATGCTACATCCAACTAAGACTATAACCTATCTCTCTACCTCAATAGCCTCTATCATCTCACTACCCTCACCTACCCCACATACACCTTGTAATGCATCTAGTTGCACTTATAATGTATCTCATTCCACCTATGCTAAAGCTAGATCACTCTGCATTATAGTCAATTGTAACTTCAAATTATTTCCCTCAATCTCTAGTCATGCATACTCTTTGTCATGGTCTAATATCTCTTAGTTGTACTTTACTACATATTTCTCCCTGCTTCCCTCTCCTATATTTGAGGTTACTACAACTATACCCTCCTATACACTTGTAGTCCCTATATTTCTACCTACCTTAGTGGTCCCTATTTCTTCTCCTATATCCTCCCCCACTCACCCCCCATCCACCTCCATAGCCTCTACACAATCTCCTTTATCTCCTCCATCTCACCTTCCTCTATTACCACATCCTTTAGGATTTGTTATTTATCTCTATCCTCCAACTCTCCCTCTCCTCCACTATTGAGCTACCATCAATATAACCCACACTGTTTCTCCTATCTCCTAGGTTGGTCTTGTAAGCCACACTAGTCTTTATTGTCCCCACAAATTAGCATGTCATAGTTGTCTAAAATACTAAAATGCACTATCCCAAATCAAAAGTCCCAACCCACATTAGTCATCATCTACCAATTATCCATAGCCACCATGTGGTTCACCAATGGTCCCCACTGTCCTATCTCCCGTTCTACCTAAGATAAAAGTATATACCTTTCTTAATACTAAATCGATACAACATATAGTTTATCATTTATCACTCTATAATATACCATCACTGCCCATGTTATAATAAGTTGAATATACAAAACTAAATTAGTAGATATCCTCTCACCCCCTCCACATGTATACACAGGGACACTAGACTATGTCCCCTTCCCAGAGATCATCCAAAATATGTTTGTAGACACTCATAATTTGTCTTCACAATCGTCCTACTTTTAATCTATTAATTAAATGGATATTACTATATGTTTAATTAATTCATTTAAAGACTCTCTTCTATTCATCCATCAATGTATTTATAAGCATTTATCTATCCACATAGTCAATCACTTATCCATTTATCCACCTGCATAGTCAATCACTTATCCATTTCATATTACTCCATTAATCATCAAAATATTCATATATGAACCTTTATCCACTTACATATTTCATTAAATAATTTAAATACATAAAATCATTTGATCCATTCAAACCATTTAATTCATCCATTAATTCATGAATACATATTTATTCTAAGCTTCCAAACCCACATTATATCATAAATCCACTCATTTATTTCTGTCATTTCAATCAATTTCAATATGCATTTCTCCACTTCGATCTTTTATCCCACATCTCTCCTCTTCAATCTTTTATCCCACATCTCTCCTCTAACTAGGGTGAATTCATCTATAAAATCCCTTTCTTCTCACCAAAAAATATACATTCGATTTCGATCAATCCTCTTTTCCATTCATCATAGTTTCTTATTGCACTTGTGCTCATAAAAATCTGAGACCATCAAATGCATAAACCAAGATCATGGTGAATAGGAAAGCAATCAAACTGATTTTCTCTTTGAATGCATTTGTTTTAATTTTACATTTGTATTCATTTGAAAAGACTTTATTGATGCAATTTTGGAAATGTCTTGAATCTAATTATAATTTCAATTAATTTTTAATTTTTAATTTTTAGCATGCACATAATAGTGAACCCGATGTGAATGACAGTTAAAGAGAATTTTTTGCATTAAATGCTGACATGAATTGGTTTTATTTTGCAATAATTTGGAAAATAATGTGAATTGGAAGCTAACATTTTGTCAAATTTTCCATCTTTTCCATGCATTATTCTGCTGCTGTCATACGAAATCTGAATGAGTATTTTTTTAGTTTCTTCTGTAATAGACGTTTTTGATGCTCGATCTTCGCTTTCAATAATGTGTCTTTTGGACATAATCTTAACTCGATCTACATCAGAAATATAGTCATCATTTTTTTCTATTTTCCATACCTTAAATAACACTAATAATCTTCCATTATCCTCTGATGCATGCCTATATCTTGATCGACAACTCCCATTTCGACACAGGCATACAGGATGGTAGCATAGATTGCAGAATTTAGCTTCAACCTTCCAATTGCACTGCTTAGAAGTTTCTAAAGCCTGTAAACATTTCAGTTTTGTGAATACTCTCTGATCATTGCACTCCATGAGACCGAATTTCTTTTGAGGAATTTTGTTAAATAGTTAGATCAAATTTCCTTGAGGAATGCTACCAAACATTTCATGCGCCCTACTCTATGGCTCTATTTATTTGAGGATTTCTATCAAACAATTTGCTTGCGCTGCTCTTGAGCATTTCCAACTGTAATATCTGACACAAATCTGTTTTTCATAACGCACTGATGAATGTCTATACCTTGATCAGAACTCCTATTTTTGTATAGGTGCAAAGGATACAGGCGAAGGTTATGAATTTGGCTTCATATTTTCCATTTGCATTCATCAAAGCAGGCTCAGGATTGCTGGTAAAGATTGCAGCATTTGAGATTTACATTTGTTTAAACGTTTCTAAAGACTTTTCCACACATCTTTTTGTTTATATCTACAAATTTGATGTTTCAACTTTCGTAAGGTTCGGAGTTTGAAGGAATTCTGACCACGGAGAAAAAAATGCATTTTGTATGTGCAATACAAACTGGATTTCAGCCATGAAGCGATACCTATGAATTGATCTGTCACATTAATCTAGCAACTCTTTATGCCTTTGGCCACACAATTCTCTTTAATTTGTCTGCAAATCTCTTCTAAAAATTAGAACTGCAAATTGGAATTAACAATTGTTCTGGCACTTTTACTTTCTTTGGCTACGATTAGTCCTCAGATTGCTTTCATTTTGAAAGAACTTTGATCAAGAACACTGAATCTGACGGTGAACTTTTGTAGGCTTTTAAGTGAAAATACTAAATACAGAGACAAAAATTTGTTTTACACCTATTGATTGTAATTGCCTGAAATTTCTACTGATCTTAACAGCTGAAATCATTATGAACGTATCCTGCAATTATGGCATTTCATTGTGAAACATATCCTGCAATCAGTCATTTCATGACATATCCATTTGGAATTCACAAAATTGCAACTTCTTCTAGCCTTTAATGGCTTTGTTGCTCCTTATGTTCATTTAGATTTTAGTTTTAATATTGAATTTTTTTTGCTTTAGTTTTTATTTTTGCTAATTTAGATTAACTTTAAATAGATTTAGATTTTAGATTAATTTAGTTTAAATTTAATTTAGATTTAACTTTTTAGATTTAATTTTTTAGATTTAAATTTTAATTTAGATTTAAATTTAAATTTTTAGTTTAGCTTTTAACTTTTAATTTTAATTTAGTTTTAACTTTTAAATTAGATTTAGTTTTATTTTTAATTTAATTTTTAGTTTTTAATTTAGATTTAGTTTTTAATTTTTAAATTTATCTTTTAGTTTTTAATTTAGATCTAATTTCTAATTTAGATTTAGTTTTTAATTTAGATTTGATTTCTAATTTGGATTTAATTTAATTTAGTTTAAAATTGATTTAGTTTAGAAGTAATTCTAATTTAGTTTAGATTTAAATTTAGATTAATTGGATTCTAGATTAATGTTAGTTTTCTTCTTAGTTTAGTTTATTTTGGGTTTAATTTTGTTGACTGACTTTTTATGCAAGTTTGCACATGTCAGAGACTTGAAAAGGGAAAACATAAACACATGATTGTCGAAGACTAGAGGCTTAAAAATACTAATGACATTTGGTGCGAGACGTTTTTTGAAGACTTGATTTTTTAAAAATCAATTATCTTTTAGTAAAGCAGACACTTCAATTGGTGCTTAAAAATAATTTTGCTTGTCATGTTTGGTGCGCTTGCACATTTTGTATTACCCGAGTTAGTGTGTACACATCATCTCCCCTTCCGCACTTGTGTGATCCTAGGTGACGAGAAATACACATTGGCCTCCTTTTCATTTTTAGGAAAGGCTTGCCCGGGGATTTCATAACCTCAAGGTTTGACCTCGATCACATTTTATGGTGGGCTATATCAAATGAGGGAGAATGAAATTTGTGCCCCAAGGAGTGGCTAGCATCATTTGAAGCCAAGCCGCGAGACCCTCGGTCCACCGAGACTTGTTGGTGATGAGAGTGGTAGTGGGCCTCCTAGTTCTCAGGCTATTACAAACAGACTCTTTGTTCATGATAATCCCTTACTAGACACTTAATGTTTTTAGAAGCCAAAATCCTTCTATTTGCTGATGCAGGAGGTTAGACCTTTGAAGCTGTCCCACATTTTCATAGTTTAAAGTAGAGATAGCAAATTCATTGAGATCTTTGGGTCTTTGAGAATTCAAAGTTTGGTGCACCTGAGAAGTGAGTGTCGTGGAGGGGAGTCAGTGCCACCAAACTTCTAAGCTATTCACTCTGAATAGGTGTGGCTAGAGAAATCCAAGTGGGAACCCAAAAAATATTATCTCTTCCATCTTAGGATTTGTGCTTGTGTTACAATAATCAAACAACATTCACAATAAAAATTAAAAAAAACATTGTGTTTTATGTGTGTGTCTTTCAAACAAACAAGCAAACAAACCTTACACCTAAAAATTGCAACTCTTCGTAGCTTTAGACTAAGCAAGATTTTCAAACAAAATAATCAAAATCAGGTCAAACTCTTGAGATCCATTTTCAGACCAACTTCTTGCTATGTTTCTTGTTTAAAACCAGAAACTTGCTCCATTCACCTTGCATATCATCATTTCATTATTAGGTCACCATTTTAGGTACCTTAGCATCCTCATTACTTGCACATCCCACCATTATATTAGGCTACCTTTTTCAAAATTTTAAGCTTGACACCTTGTGGATTTTAGGATAGAAGAACTCTCTATACCTTGGTACGAATCATTGCTTCAACAAAAGATTTTTATTTGACCAAGTCACTTTTTAACTTAGTCATTTACAATTTTGGTGATAATTTCCTACTCACAAGTCTAGTTGCGAAACAACTAGACTTTTCACTTACATCCTAGAAAATTCCATTTGACAATCCTAGTTGAAACATTGGTTTACCCTTGGATGGTTAGTGATCCTATTCTTACATCTTTCAAAAGTGATTAGGTCCTCAAGTTCACTATAGCTATCCATCACCTCTTAGTCATTTGCATCCTTCATACCACAACATTTTAGACCTAAAAGAGCATTTTCATACATTTTAGACTTCATAACATTACCATTTTAGTCTTGTTACATGCATTAGACATACATTATCCTCGAAATACCAAAAAAAAAATAGCTGCATTATCTTTAGGCTACCTTATTTCAAAAATACCAAAAACATAGTCTTAGTCTCATACTTTCCACCTTCATTTTGAGAAAGTCTTATATGGTTGAAACTAGATTGTAAAAGAACCATCAATAAATGGATCATTTTAATGACGATGATGACCTTTACAATTACACTAGCACCCTCAACTTTGACAATACCACTAATCATCCTCACAATAATACTCATCTTGAGAGTCATGATCATGCCAAACAACTAGAGACACAAAATCCTTTTGAACAATTCCTTATTAGAGACAAGGATGGAAATGTGTTTATAGAAGAAGTATAGGTTGTTGCACAAAATCCTGATGTTGCATCCCTTGTGGAAAAAATTTTCATGTTGGACCCCCAACGATATTTAGCCAAGATTTTACATGAAGGAGTTAAACTACCTCAAGGATTTGACGTTAATACCTTACGAGCAACAATGCCACCCAAGAAAAACACACAAACAAGCCAAGGACAATCTACACCACAACCTAACACTTCCATATCCATTAGAACAACAACCCAAAGTAGCACAACTACCAACACTTCATCCATCTTTGCGACACAATGTATGACACAAACCACATCACAAACATTATTCACAACACAACCCTTTGGCTCGACATTTACTCCTTTTGGGTCATCATCTCAAGCCATAGGGGCATCCACATCTAACATCCTTGGTAGACCTAAGGCAAGAAGGGTTCTCATCCAAGGACCTCAATCAAACACAAACACCATTTCACAAGGTCATCATGTTAATACAAACACCTTGCAAGGAAAAAACATTAACACCCCACATAATCAAAATACAAACACTTCACATGGTTATAATCCTTTTCAACAAGGAAAAGGATCACAAATGACACAACCTCTTAATATATCATATGGCTACACACATGGATCCTTTTTTGGCAACCAAAATATACATGGACAACACACCCAACAAATGCAACATAGCTCAACCACTTCTCACATCCCAACTTACACATCACACATTCATACTCATGGACACAATCAAAATCCACAACATACACACAACGTTCCAAACCAAAACATGTCATCTTAGTAAAACATGGGACCACACAACACAAATATGGGACCTCATAAAAATGTTTTCAACAATCTCATAATAGACGCCTTGACTGACCAATCGGCTACCCTACAAAAGCAAGTAGAAGGGATGCAAGTGTCAAACAAGAAGAAGTAATCATCGCATAATTTACATCCTTACAAATATGAAACTAGCATATACATGCCTCCTTTCCCTCCTGGGTATATTATCCCTACCTTCACTAAGTATAAGGGAAAGATAAATCCTCTCGAGAACATACGAGAATTCACCATTGTTTGTGTGGATGTCACATAAAATCATAGTTCCTACCTTTTGAGACTCTTCCCTAGAAGTCTTATGGGGCTGGCACTTGAATGGTTTGCACCAATACCTAAAGGGTCTATAAAGTCATGGGACGATATCACCAATAAATTTGTGGAGAATTATGCTTATAAAATTGAAAATGATGTCACAATTTCTACCTTATGCTACTTGACACAAGATAAAGGATATCCCTTTATTACTTTCTTCCAAAGATGGTGTAGTATGGCGATTCGATGTCTTGTTGAGATTCCTAAAAAAAAAAGTGGACATGTTCATAGAAAACCTCATGCCAAAGTTGAAACACCCTCTACGAGTACATTGTTGTGCCACATTTATAGACTTAGTTGAGAAAGGCATGAAACTCAAAAAAGTCCTAATCACCCATGGTGAACTTACATATGGCAACAAACACACACACAACCAACAAACCTCTAATGACAAAAGCAAGTTTTGGTCCCGTAATAAGAATGTAACAAATGATGGAGTCGTAGATGCAAAAATTGTGAACAAAAAAGGTCTCACATTGAATCTCAAAGCACCAAACATGAACAACAACACATCATATGTTTCCAGCCAAGCAACTAATATGGTCCAAAATAATCAAGAATGGGGACCCCCAAGATAACCAAGGGAATACACACAAATAAAATACCCTCCTTTACCAGAACCAATTGAATCTATCTTGAAGAAGCTAGTACAATCAAACGTTATACAACTCTAAGAGCCCAAACCATATGATCTAGGAAAATTCAAACCCTCTTGGTGGGATGAAAATTCCTTTTGTGACTACCACATCATCAAAGAGCATAAGACCTCGTCCTATCATTAGTTGAAGAAAATGATTCAAGACCTAATTGAAAACAATACCATAAAGGTTGAGGGACAACAACAAACTTCCAATAAAGACCATATGATTTTCAAGAATCCAGTGCAAGACCATGGAAAACCCTCCAATTTAGGTCAAAAGATAGAAAACCATGCCAATTATACCAATTCCTCTTTGGAATACACAATTATTAACCACATCCAAGCTGTTGATGATAATGTTAACAAAATCACCATTAAGAAGCAACCTAAAATTGTTGTTACTACTTGCAGAGCTACGGTTGCCATATCTAGTCCTCCTCCAAACCAACCACAATCCAAAGCCCAATACAATATGTTTGACCAATTGGGAAAGACACCCACACAAATTTCCATCCTTGAGCTTCTAAGTATATCACCTGAACACAAAGCTATCCTTGACAAGGATCTGAAAGAAACCTTTGTCCTACTAATCTGGACATCAATCGATTTGAAGCCATGGTTGGATATCTGACCAACTCCCACCATGCCTCTTTTTTTGACAAAGATTACTCTACACCCAAGTCAAACCATAACAACCCATTACACCTTGAGGTCTTCATCAACAAACACAAGGTCAAGTAGATGGCAGAGCTAGATTAAACATTTTCACTTTAAAACTGGTGAAGGCATTGGGCCTCTCTGAAGAATGTGTGGATATAACTAAGAGAATTTTCATCAAAGCCTATGATGAAGAAGAATTTTCTTCTGAGGGTGTTATCACACTACCTATCAAGGTTGGAACTATAGTACTCGATACCACATTCCAAGTCCTGAATCTTGAACTACCATACAACCTACTCCTCGGTTGACTACGGATCCATACCATGAAATTCGTTCCATACACATATCATCAATGTCTGAAGTTTCCTCACAAAGGCACTGAAATTATAGTCGTAGGAGATCTTGACCCCTTTCAATATTGCAACAATCTGAGATGGACTACTCAATTCCAAGTGCCTGTCAACCAAGAGGCCTCATCATCTCGCTACATTGATCCATCTTCATTAAAAAATTCATCTACTTCATTTATTGTGCCATCAAACCCCAAGGTCCAAGTCCATGACATGGGATGTGGAGAACATCGTATGGATAATCTACCAATGAATGAAAATGTTAATGTCACTGAGAAGGTTCATAATTCTAATGCTAATGTCAAGATAGCTATAAAAGGAACGTAAAAAGATGGTCATGCTTGGATTGAAACCTTTTGGGACCTTGATGATACATCATCCTTTTCGATATCCACTTTTGTTCAAACTTTTCATATCTATGATAACCCCCTATTTGACCAAGACATCTACAAAAACTCACTCTTTGATCATGACACCACTAAGGATATCCAATCATCATCCTTCTATCCCACCTACCCTGTTCTATGATATGCATCTTCTACTATCACCTCTACTAAGCCACCTTTCTAAGTCATTAAGGATGTGCAAGCTTCCTTTGACATTAGTAGTACCAAAAAGGATAGTCCCAAAGACTGTATTGATGACATCACCACTCTCATTCATCCACTAAACATTCATGTCACTTCACCTAATTCCTCCATCTCACTCACACCCATCCAAATCATATACATGGATCAACAAGACATACATCAAGAAAAGAATAAAGGAAAATCTCCAATGAAGGAGCTATCTTTAAAAGAAGATCAAGCATCAAGACACATAATGAAAATAATAGAAGATCAAGACAAGTCCTCTAGCCAAAATAAAAAGCTATAGGACAAATCAAAAATAAAATTCAAAAGTGAAAGTAAGCAAAAGTTGATCTCCAAGTATGCCTCTCCATCAAAAATCATTGGGGGAATCTATCAAGGAAAAAACTAATTTTATTTTTTTTGATCCAAGGTCTCTATCCACATTACTCTCACTCATACCATATACTCCATTCCACCCATCCATGTTCACATATATATCATATCACACCATTGGTGATGTCTTTCAATGCATCTTTGACAACAACCCCTTCATGTACTCTAGCTCGTTGGTCACCCAAGCTCCTTTTTGACTAAAGCTTGATGGACCATGTAGTGTGCACATTAGAGATCCTATCATAGCCTCTTTTGTCTGCCACATCTACCACCCTTCATAATTGTCGCTTGCACTAATCATTCAGATCGGGTCCTTTTATCCAACACAATCATCCAAACAAGATCAGGGCATCATCAAGGTAGTCTATGGATCTAGCATTTATCAATTCTATACCTAGCTTCAAAGAGCTAGGAAAAACTCTTGAATTTTTTTAAAAAATGAGAAAAAATCTTGAAAAAATACAAAAAAATGAGAAAAAGTCCTAAAAAAAAGAAAAAAAGTCTTGAAAAAAAAAATTAAAAAAGAAGAAAAAAAGTAAAGAGGAAAATTTTCGTCCAATAGTGAAAACCACGTCAATGACACTTTAGATAAGTACCATGGTGAAAAACTGACAAATAGGAGCCATGTGTAGTTAGTCTTTGCTCCATCATCTACTATCACTCTATCTAGTCTTCCAACCTAATTCATACTAACACCTTTACCTTCAATCATCTACCATTTGACATCCATCATCAGGTCTTATCATCGTTATCATGCCTTGAAGTTGGTTGATGTCTTGTGTCCTTTCTCCTCTGTCTTCCATCCATAATACATCCCTATCCCATCCCTTCCTTATTGGTTAGTCTTATACCCGACAAAGCAATTTCCTAACACTGGCTTCATTGGATTCTACACTTGTCATTGGAGATCAAAAAATTTCAAAAACAAAAAAATGAAAACATTCCAAAATCCAAAAAAATCATAAAACTTCAAAAAGACAAAAAAATGAAAACATGCGAAAAAACACAAAAAATTCAAATAACTTTCAAAAATCCTAAAAACAAAGTCAGAGTCACTCATGTTAGTCTTTGACATTATCAAACTATGTTGCCTCTGTGACTAGACGTAGGCAGGACCATCCGTCGATGTGCCCCAGAGGCATTAGGTTAGTTATTTAGGTGTTATCAAATAAAATCATGATTCAGTCCTTTGTAATTGAAACAAAGTCAAGAGTCATGTCAAACTACGAGGTCTCTGTGCATTGCTATGTAGGCAAGGCCATTTGTCGATGATCTCTCGAGGCCCCCTAGGTCAGTCTTTTAGGGTTTATCGGGTTAGTTAAAGTAAATACGACACTCTCAACTTAGACGCGACATCATCATTTGAACTTCAAACACAAAGCTTGAATCAACAAGACACACAAGCCAACACGTCTCCAAGTTAAATCAATTATTTGTCAAATCAATCAAACCAGTCAAATTGATCAAAACTAATGGTCTTATATAGGATGCGTCCTTCCTAAAACTAGACCTTGTCACTATCACCCTTTGTCATTTTCCTTATACAAGTAGTTGCATGATCAAAACTAGACTTGACATCTTATATGACATGTTTCTTCTCCTAAAAACAAGCCTTGTTAAAGAATTGCACCTGTCGCTCACTTCATCACTTAACACACTGGCAAACACTTATTGGAAAACAATCTGAATGACTATTGACCTTGCTGGTCTATTTTGTCTTATCTTTTGGATTTTATTTGGTCATGTTACTAGTCACCTTGAGGATTTCCCATGAAGGATTTAGATGAGTGATGATGTCTCATGACTCGTCTTTTATTTGATTGTTGTCTACAGTTTGTATTCACAAAAAGACTGGGGCAAAATGACCCTTAGTATGAGTTAGGAAATCCGTGGTATGTGACTGTCTATTTTATTGATGGATGACCTTGCACACCTTGGTCTACGTCATACCATGGTGTGTTTTTTCCATTTGTCATATTTTATTGATCTATGATGATAAAATACTTTGTAAAGCACAAGAGGCTTCCTCACCTTCATTTCCTTCATATCTATTTTTTCATCTATCATTTCTTCCATCATCCATTTCCTTCATGATTTCATTTTTTCTTCATCATCCTTATCTATTTTCCTCCATCATTTTTGTCCTTTATCTTCTAGTCCTCTCATCCATTTCGATATCACACTCATGTTCTTTGAACCCACCTATCCTCTCGAGGGGGCATACCTCTATCTCCTCGTCATTATTATTTACATTGGGGCATATCTTTTTCTTTGAAACACACAACATGTTGCATTGTCTCAAAGAGGGGCAAAATGTACACTCAAATTTTTTCCTCACTATCATCCTACTTTTCATCTATTAATTAAATGGATTTTACTATTTGTTTAATTAATTCATTTAAATACTTTATTCTATTCATCCGTCAATGTATTTATAAGCATTTATCTATCCACATAGTCAATCATTTATCCATTTATCCACCTGCATAATCAGTCACTTATCCATTTCATATTACTCCATTAATCATCAAAATATTCATACATGAACCTTTATCCATTTACATATTTCATTAAATAATTTAACTACATAAAATCATTTGATCCATTTAATTTTTCTAGTAATTCACAAATACATCTTTATTCTAAGCTTCCAAACCCACATTATATCGTAAACCCACTCATTTATTTCTTCTCATTTCAATCAATTTCAATTAATTTCAATATGCATTTCTCCACTTCAATCTTTTATCCCACATCTCTCCCATAACTTGAATTCACCTCGCGAATTCATCTATAAAATCCCTTTCTTCTCACCAAAAAAATATACATTCGATTTCGATCAATCCTCTCTTTCATTCATTGTAGCTTCTTGTTGCACTTGTGCTCATAAAACTCCAAGAGCATCAAATGCATAAACCAAGATCATGGTGAATAGGAAAACAATGGAGCTGATTTTCTCTTTGAATGCATTTGTTTTAGTTTATGCATAGTTTACATTTTTCATTTGTAATCATTTGGAAAGGCTTTATTGATGCAATGTTGGAAATGTCTTGAATCTGGTTATAGTTTTAATTAATTTTCAATTTTCAGCATGCACAATGCTAAAAGTAGTTTGCATCCCAGATAGTGATACCTAAACCCTCTTTCCCCAAATTGAACACATAAGGCTCCCCATATTCTTCGAACACTTGAGTACATGTTGTTCAAAACACTACAATATGATTCCATACCAAAATCTACAATAGTGTTGTCAAGGTAATTACCTACCCTCCTATGTATGCCACCAAGTGTAAAATATGGTATAGTTGAGCCAATACACCAGGGAACTAGGAAAATATCCTCTCATCCTAAATCATTTGAGTGATATAATTTTCTATCCCAATCAAAACATACCACTCAATCTTGTCAATTAGTATGATGTCATTGGAAAGTGCCATCATAACCAAGGGAAACTCCTCCACTAGCCCCTAAAATCCATTCAAATCTAATGATAGACCTTAAAATAGTAGTTCAATACTACCAAAAACCTCCAAAGTGACTACTAGGGGTACTTATCCAAAAAATATACTTCCCAGTTCTAAAATTAGAATCCTCCATATATCTCTTAAAGGCAATTATCATATCCTCAGTTAGTGAACAAAAAGTACTTGTCTCATACTTCTACCACTCTACTAAATCCATCAACATTGCTTAATTGATGGCCCTAGATCACCAACATCATTGCAAAATGCCACATTCCAACCACTAGAAACACTACCCATTCATGCTACATTCAAAACTCTATTAGATATTATATTATTGAACACCTCTCCTAGGTCATCAAAGATAGCAATTGTGCCTACATCTAACCCAAGTACATATCAAATCCTTTAACCTTACCCTAAGCTAGTGTAAATTTTGTTCCTTGCTACACATGTGTTGACCACCCAATGTATCAACATGTGCTTATCCTTAGATGGATGTGCTATAATAACACAACCATACTTAATTAGAACACGTGTACCATGCTCTCTTATGCATGCACTCTTTTCACACACACATGCACTTTAGCATTGAATGCATGCATAAGTGGAGGTGAGGTATGTGCTCTAAGGTGATTTTCTTCCTATGGTGCATGCATCATGGTGTGAAATAAACCTACATCTAGGGTAATTTAATGTACTCATAAATGGGAAAGTGTAATAATTACTAGTTTCCCTCACCTTGTTTCCTACCTATAAACCATCACATGCTTGTTGTGATTCTCATGGACTAGTAAAAGAAATTCGAGTGCATGGAAGGTGATTTCTACACCAATCTAAGTAGGACAAAGTTACAAAAATTTCTTAAAAACCTTTAAATTGTTACATTAGATGCAATACATATCAAAAATAGATAAAAAAATGGAAAATATAACACATAATTAATGTGGGGAAAATAATTCCAAGAGAAAACCCCCACACCCTAAAACACAACTCAATTATATTATTCAGAAACAACAAATAATCATAATATAATTGCAGAACCATGCTCTTGTAGGAGTCTCAACACTTCTATCAATTTTAGAGTAATTTGGGCAACATAATGATACCTCAACAAAACACAATCTACAACTCCAAAATACAAGTGTTCAATATATAGGAGCTTATAATGAATTAATTAAAAAAATTATAAAATTGAATGCCAAAGGTTGAAGATGCAACATGGAAACTTCCAAAACCACTACATGTGTATAACAATAAGTTTCCACATGTCACCACATACAATATTGCGATTGCTAATTGTCACTAAACCTATACTTGCAAAAATTGCACCTGTCAAAATATGGATACACCTCTAAATCTCACATTCCATGCAAACTCAACATGAAATGAAAATTACCTTCCTGCACAAATCCACCTATAAATGGTAGCTTCCAACTTGAATCCTCCTCAAAAATAGAAACTACAGGTTTTAACTCACAAAGCAACATGAGATAATTATCAAATATAATTTCAAAAGTAAATTAAACATGCTAATAATAATCAAAAGTTGAGACACCTTCTTTTTCCTAAAATTCTCCCACTTGTCGAACACCTTTTAAGAGCCAACAAAAAACAAGATTTAACTACTAGATTTTATGAGACCCATAGAATTTGAACACCATATGAAATTATCAGTTCTCACTAGCTTTGTCAATGCATCTACAACATTCATTAAAGTATCAACCTTCTCCAACTTCACCCTTCCATCTACCATATCATGAATAAAATGAAATTGAACATCGATTTGCTTTGTTCTGGCATAGAAAGTAGGATTCTTTGCTAAGAAAATGAAACTTTGATTGTCACAACAAATAGCAATATGTCCTACATCAAAACCAATATAAAAAAATAATCTATTGAGCCAAATGGATTCCTTGCAAGCATGAGTAGGTACCATGTACTTTTTTGTGTGTAGTGAATAAAGAGACTACAACCCATCACTTACCCATCCAACTAATAGCACCGCCAAACATCATGAACACATAGCCACTGGTGGATGTTTTGCTATCAATATCACCTACCCAAATTGAATCCACATATCCATAAATACTCATTGAGTGTTGATTTCCAATAGGATAACCATCAAAACATAGGGAATACTCAAGAGTAACCCATAAATATCTATACACTCTCTTCACTACATCCCAATGTATCCATCTAGGATTATCCATAAATCGCCTAAGGACTCCCACTACTTGGGAAATATTTGGCCTCTTACAAAACATAGCATACATAACCAACAAAACTCACATATGGTACTCTAGACATGTCATCCATCTTAGTATGAGATTTTGGAAAATTCTCCACAGAAATATTTGTCCCCTACATTATAGTAACAACTAATTGTTTACAATTTGTCATGTTGAATCTCCCCAACAATGAATTCACATACCTGTTTTGGCTTAACCAAATATTTCTATTAGCTTTCTCTCTTTTGATCTCCTTCCCTAAAATATAACTCATTGCACCTATATCCTTCATCTCAAACTACGCTGACAATTAGGACTTCAAATCTAAAGTCAAAACTTTTATAATTCTCAATAACAACATATCATCTACATACAATGCAATTATGAGGATATGACCATTATCAAAATTTCAATAAAAACAGTTTTCAGATTTAGATCTCAGAAATCCTAAAGACAACACATAGGTGTCAAATTTTTTATAGCACATCCTAGGAGATTGCTTAAGCCCATACAAAGAATTTTTCAACTTGCATACTAGATGTTCTTTACATTTACCCAAGAAATGCTCTAGGTGTGACATATAAATTTCTTCCACATGAAGGAACATTGCCTTTGTCTATTTGTTCCACTTCTAGATCATATGATGGTTCTAGTTATAAGAGAGGCTGAATGGATGCCAATTTTGCAACAAGAGAGAATATCTCACCATAGTCAATTCCCTCCACCTAATAATACCCCTTAGTGACCAATTGTGCCTTATGCTTCTCAAATCTACCATCAAAACAAAATTTCTTGTTGAACACAGTCTATTTACAACCAATAGTTTTACGTCCATCAAGAAAGGGTACTAGATCCCAAGTATCAATTTTATTTAAAGAAATCATTTCTTCATTCACGAATTTCATCTAGGAATCTACATCACTCATACCCATAGCCTCTCTAATAGTCCTAGGTTCATCAATGTTAGCAATCAATGTAAAAATGAAACTAGAATCCAACAATGAATAACCAAATATTTTAGGTGAATATTCAAACCTATCAGGTTGTTGCCTATCTCTAGTAGTCATCCTAGATTGTTGAGGTTGAGGTTATTCTTCTTCTTCAAATTTTTTACTTCTCAAACTCTCATCGTCATCAAGTCTAATAGGAGTACAAAAGTTGAACTTGAGTTCACAATCATCAAGGCCTTAACAAGTCTCTTAGATTTTAGGGCTCTAAGACCCTTCTCACCAATGTGACCAAGTCGTTGGTTCTACAACATTGTCTTCTTTGTGGGAAGCTTCATTTTTAAGGGATAAGCACCTTTAGGTACCCAAAATGCATGACCATCAATTTTAGATGCTACAAACTTCTTCTTTGCTCAATTTGACAGTGAGGATGAAAAATCCAAAGGTCTCTTCTTTGGCTTGTTAGAAGAACTATTGCACTAAACCATGCATGCATAAAACTTGAAGAAGGTGTTGATCTAAACAACCTTATCCAACACCATAACTCCTCTCGTCATCTTACATCCTCCACTCTAGAAATCAACTTGAACACTCGAATCATTCAATTTAATCATAGAGAGTAGGTTTCATGCCAAACCTAGGATATGCAAACACCATCAATCCCCTTTACTCTACCATTAGATAGTTTTGTCTTGAATATACCACAACGAACAATATTCATATGAGACTCATCACCCAAATACACCTTCCCACCATCATGTTCTTCATACTTCAAGAACCAACCTCTCTATGAGGTCATCTGGAAAGAAGAACTCAATTCTATCAACCACACATATTTTGATGTATGGGTTGCCAAGGCTGCAGAAAAAACATCTGCATCATATTGAAATAATTTGTTAGAGTCGAGAGTTTGAGAAATTCTTTTTACCTTTCTTTTTCTTCTCCTCCTTGCACTCTTTGTGAATATGAACAGATTTTCCACAATTCCAACATATTTCCTTGGAATTTCTAGGAGACTTAAATCTCCCTAAATATTTGGATTTCAACTTCTTGTCCTTTTTCTTTCCTTTCTCTTTATATCTACCATGAACAACAATAGCCTCCTTAGCCAAATCAAAATTTTACCTTTGCATATATTTAGATAACGATAATGCAACCACCTCATTCATCTTGAAATTGGTGGTAGTTATACCAATGGCCATTACTAGGTGATCCCACAAGTCTAAAAAAGAACATAAAAAAATCATACAAAATCCTAGTCTTCAATTTTGTCACCAATAGAACCCAATTGTGTTATTAGAATGTTAAAGGCATTTAGGTGATCTACAACAAACCCTTCATCTTCCATATTCAAAGAATATAATTTCTTCTATAAGAATAACTTTTTATTAGGGATTCATCCAGATAAACATCTCCAAGTTTCTTCAAAAGGGATTTTGTAGTCTTCTCTTCATGGATGTTCAGGAGCACATAATCAACCAAAAAAAGTCTTATCAAACAGGCTTTTCTTTCTAATCCATTTGATCCCACTCTTCTTGGATTGTTCTTGTTGGTTTTTTTATTGGATATTGCAGCCCACAAATATCTATCCATGAACATATCCTCCATCTTGAACTTTCATAACTCAAATTTTATGCCATTAAAATTCTTCATTTTGATTCAATTAGATGTGCTTTCCATCTTTTTCTTGCAATAAGGTTACAAAATATTCTTCTACAAAACTCCCATTGAAACAAAGATTAGCTCCAAAAAACCCCTTCAAACCCAACAACAAAATCAATGTTGTCCAAGCTTTAGTACTAGAACTGAAAGCAATCCAAGTGTGTTGAAGATTCTTCCTACACCAATCTAAGCAAGAGAGAGTTGCAAAAATTTCTTAAACACCTTTGAACTATTACCATATTAGATGCACATACATATCAAAAATATATAAAAAAATTTGAAGAATATAACACATAATTTACATGGGGATGACACTTTTGGGAGAAAAACCCCACACTCCAAAAAACAACTCAATTATATTATTCAACAACAATAAACAAGTTACAATATAATTGTAGAGCTATGCTCTTGCCAGAGTCTTCACACCTCTCAATTTTAGACTAATTTCATAAGAATAATGATACTTCAACAAAAAAATAATCTACATATAGGAGCTTGCAATGCATTAATTAGAAATTTCTAAAATTGAATGCCAAAGGCTAAAGATGCAACATGGAAAACACCAAAACCACTACATGTGCATAACTATAAGTTTTCACATGTCACCACATGCAATATTGTAACTATCAATTGTAACTAAACCCACACCTACCAAAATATGTCTACACCTCTAAAGATCACATTTAATTCAAACTCAGCATGAAATATAAATTTCCTTCATGCACAACTCCACATGTAAACAATAACTTCCAACTTGACTCCTTGGAAATAGAAACTACAATTTGTAACTCACAAAGAAACATGGGATAATTATCAAATATAATTTCAACATTAAATAAGTAAACATGCTAAGAATAATCAAAGGTTGAGATACCTTATTTTTCCTAAAAACTAACATGCTCCATTATTCTCTCAAATTTTATTTGATTCAAATTTCCTATTTATTCACCCTTGCATCCCATTTTTCACCTTACTTCACTTAGTATTCATTATTTTTTACCTCCATTTATTATTTTCCTCATTTTTGTATAATTTATCATCATTTTGATCCCTTTTTCATCTTTTCTCATTATTTCTTCTTCTCCACCTCTCTTCACCTCTTTTTTGAGATACTACCTATCTCATTTTTCATTGTTTTCTCTCTCAAGGAGCATCATCTATCCACTTACTAATTCTATTCTTATTCAATAAACAAGGGAATCTTGCCACCTCGTTAGGTACTTTATTTTTTATTTTTTGAAATGATGCCACTTTTTCATTCATGACACCATATTAAATAGGGAAAGATTTAGACACCTAAAATCCATACTTAACCAATTCTTGACATCAATATTATGCCCTTGATTAATCAACAAATTATTTAGGTTTCTCCTATCACCTAATTAAATAAATAATGTTTAATCAAGCCATACTAACATTAGTTCATTTAATCAACCAAGACAACACCCTCTTCACTTAAAAAATAAATCATTTATTCTTTTAGCCAAAATCCACATCATCCAAATCATCAAATAAATTTTAACCATCCAACCCCAGCTACTAACCAATTTGAATCTAAATCATAAATCCAAAGTGAGGTCAACTCGAAATCCTAGCCATCAAATTAATCAAAAAAATCATAGCCATTCATTTCCAACTACCTTCTATCCAAGTCCAAACAATCTTTTAATCTCAACTATTCACTTAATCTAATCAATTTGAACTTTTCGTACACTAACTAAGAGCATTTAATTTCTCCCCTCTCTCAATTTTTTTTTTCTTTTTCTTTCATTCAACCCTAGTCATCCATTCTAAACCAATCTCAACCTTCTATTCATCTCTTCTCTCATATATAAATCAAATCTCATCCCTTAACTAAATTAATGAATGAATGATGCAAATGAGAATAATTCATTGAAGTAGGTACATGTTGTTAGAGTAATCATGCATTAGCTAATAATTAATTAATCTTTAATTGATTATTAGGCTAATTTCACTTCATACACTTAAGATAAAACTTAGGATTTCTTTTTAATTTTATTAGATGAGCTATTACTAGATCATTTTGTCTCATCACAGGTGATGTTGACACTTGTCAAGATCTAATCCATTTATCTTTTAGGGTTCGCTCTTATAATTAATCTCCTTCATTGTAACTCTAAGATAGATTTTTATTCTGTAAGTTCTTTCTTATTGAGGAAATAACAAATCTTTGTTCGCAACTCTCATTCATGGAAGGTGTTCTCGTTTGATGTTTGATCTTGTGTCTGGTCTTTTTCACAAATCTAACACATGTCGTCACATAAAGGACTCCCAAGAGAAACCCAACATCAAGCTTACCATGAGCACATCCACACACACTATTTTTATATTGGTTTGTAATTCTCCAATTCAAATTTATATTCTTAGAGTGCTTGATCCAAAGTAGTGGTAGAATTCGAAGTAGGATTTATTCTTACATTTGTTTCCTTCATTTTTCTCACCTACAAATATACTAATTTAATTAAATATTATCAAATAAATAAATGCATTCTTTTTTAAAATAATAATTTTTATTTTTTAGGTTTTAAATAGAGGTAGTAAAATGTAGCAAGAGTATAAAATTCAATATTTCTTTTTTTCAAAATTTTGAGGAAAGACACAATAAATATAGAAGTTTTAGTCAATTTTTTTAAGAACACACAAATACATCTTATTTTTTAAAGAAATATTATTTCTTTGAATATAACTAACAAAATATTTTGATTTGAAGCTTCTTTTATTTATTGAAATCTTGTTGTTGATTTAATTTTAAAATTTATTTTTTGAAGTAAACTAAAATCTGCTAAGAAAATTTCTAGTGTTCCCTTAGAGCTTACCTTTGAAACTTCTAAAATTGTTTCTAAGAAAACACAATAGAGAAGATCTCTTATGAGTTTATTTCTTCTTGTAATTTTTTAAAATTCTTCTATCTAGAAGATATGAAAACTTAAGTTTAATAATGAACTTCTAGGTAATAACATTAAGAAATATAAAGATAGTAAAAAAACCTTATACTTCTAACTTCTTTATCCTAACAAATTCTAAGCTAATACACTAAAATTATGTTAATTGAAATAATATTCCACATAACATCCTTTCTTAAACTATTAAAAGCTATTTTAAATATAATTAAATAAAAAATTACACACTTGGAGATAGGTTACATCATTTATATAACATATTTTGATGACAACAAAATCTTTAATGATTCCTTCTAGAAGGCTAGTCAACCTTCCAAGATAGAGGGGGTGTGAGGAAAGGTCAAAGAGGCAAAAAATCAATGATATTTGTAGGCAATGGTTAGATTACTAGTAAAGTGGGGCAAGTGCATGGAAATGGGTAGCAATTCCGTGGACACCCCCTAAAAAAATATTTGGAAAACCATAATCCGAGCACGTGTTATGGCTCGTTATGCCGAGCTTGAGGCTCGAAAACTAAAAACCAATAACGCAAGCGTGTTATAACATGCTCGCGTTATTGATTGTTAAAAACAAAAAAAGAAATGCAAATCTCTCATTAGGATTTCGACTGGTTTTTTTGCAGCCATGACCAAAACCACCACAATTTCCTGCTCACGTTCTAGGAGGATAATTTCAACAAATTTCTTCACCGAAAATCCCTGTTTCTTTGCAACAATGGCACCACAACGACGAAGAGTTGTGAGAGGTAAGGATTCTATGGTTTCTATTTTGAATTAGTTAGTTTTAAGTTGAATTTGATATCAATTTCTTTGAATTTTTAGGAGATGCAAATCAACCTGCAAACCCTCATAATCCTCAACAAGAAGACCAACCAAATATTCAAGATCAAAATCAACTACAACATCAACCTCCTCCACCAATGACTCAACCCCCTCTTGGCACTCAACAAAATTTAATGAGTGAAATTGAGAACAACAAAAATATAATTAAGGATTTGATCAGTAAGTTGAGTGATCCAAATGGTTCAACCGTAGAAAGAATGACCCTAGCAAATTCATTAAAATTATGTTAAAAAATGTAGATTCAATTAGCAAACAAATAATTGGATGACAAGATAGGAGGCAAGCAGCTATGGATTATTATGCCAATAAACTATCATACAAGGATGTGAAGGATTTAAAAATTACAAAAGGTGATTTGTGCTCATTATTCACCGACCCACGCACAAATCAAAATATTACCCTCAATGCGAAGAGGTTTCCCATCCATTGGTGCCACCACCAACAGATTAGGGACCAGTTTTATGATAGGTGGTACATGGTCTTCGATTACCCATCGTGCAACAATTGCGAGGTCCTGCAATATTTCCTTAGGAAACTATATAGTGAGTTCATATTGAACAAAATACCAAATTATTTCAATATGAGGGATTTCTAGGGGAGAGGTGGGGGTCAGCTCAAGATAGACCTGGTGCACAACCAAATCCTACGCGGCAAGGTAGACGAGCTCTCACTAGGCCACCTCGTGAGCATGTTGTTATGCCTTTTGTCACGAAGGAAACTGCTGACGTAGAGACATTGCAGGAAATCATCACTTTGACCTAGAGTGTCATCCATCATACTATCCCTATTCTACAACACCATCCAGGGGAGTCGTCGAGTGGTGTCCTTCGAACACATGTGTGTCAATCTTGCGGGGCTACTTGTTCATATGACCCCACTGACACTTAGGAGACTGGTACGCAAGATCCGTCTGCAACTATGGAGATGGAGAGGGCAACTGGCATTTTGCATTAGGCATATGGCATTGATAGTCAAGTAAAAGTTAGTCCATGTGTTCATTGAATTGAATTTATTAAATTTTGATTTTGAAATGCAAGATTAACTAAAAATGTTTTATGATTTTAATAAAATTGCAGGGTCATAAATTTACCTATCAAAAAAATGAAAATTGCAGGGTCACAGTGTTGAGACTGGATACATCGCCCCTCCACCAACCTATTTCTGCAGTACACCTATCACTAGGGTATGTAACTAGTAAACAATTATAAATTCATTGCATGTTAATAGCATTATTTTATGAATGGTAATTTAATATGTGATTTTGGATGTTGAACAGACTAATATTGGAGGTTTTGATTGAACACTTCCCAGTGGCAATGGATTTACTCAAACCTTCACATAGGTAATAGAATGAAGAGCTTAACTAATGAATCAAGCACTTAATAGATTTGTGTAGTTTATATGCACATCGTTGATTACATTGAATATTTTGTTGTTTTATTTTCAGTTGTTGCGAGACGATACACCTCTAAATACGATGAGGGAAATGGATATCGGTGTGACATCTGCTATACAATCCTTGATGGCTTTGATAGAAGAGGTATGAGGCAAATTAGTAAATTTCAATTGAAATTTGTTGTTATAGATGTTAGTTAGTGAAAAATAAAACCATTACTGATTCATGTAGTTTAATTTCTATTTGTATGGTTTATACAGGGCTTCAGCACGCCTGAGCATGGGCGTGATAATATTTCCCTCGTGGAGAGAGATTGTGAGATGGTTGTAAGTGATTATTTTGCAAAATATATCATTTTTATAATATAATTTCTATATATTCATGTCTTTACTTATTATTGTAACAGTTAAAACTTCACCATGAACTAAACCCTAGGAGGAGTAACAGGAGGACTCCATGAGCACAACAAAAATGAGTGATAGACCTATCACCATCCAAGCGAAAAGGAAAGGGAAATATTTTATTTCCAAGGCATGGAGAGCAATGACTTTTGATTCTAGAGTCCTTTGTTGTATGCCTACATGGCAATTTTGTACATATTTTTTATTGGACATATTTGACATTGTATGCCTATATAGCATTCTCGTAAGCCTATATGGCTATTTTGTGCATATACTTCATACTTATATCAACATTTATTGATGTATGCCTACATGGATATTTGGTTAATACAAATATCTTTTATCGATGCCTATCCATATTTTCATTCTAAATAGATGGTTCAATAGTTATGAGTTACGTGTATTCAAGGTAATTTCTATGTTAATACAAATATCTTTTATCGATGCTTATACTTATGTGATTGATGTATGTTTGTGTATGGGAAACTAGTAATTTCTATTTGATGATGTTATTGTGTCTTTTAGGTTTATTTATTAAAGGGTGCATGAAACAAGTTTTAAATCCTTAAAAATCTTTGAATTTCTCAAGTTTTTCTATTTGTCGAGTCTGGGCTCCGAGCCCGAGTCCAAGTCAAAAATTGTCTTGTCAAGTCCGAGGAAATTCCAAGTCTTTTAACACTAGTGTGAACACATTGAGGAATAATGTATATGCCGATGAAGATAGAACCCATCCTTGTTTCAAAGCAAACCATGGTATAGATATGGGTGGTCAAGATAAAACATCACTCTTCTAGATAGTTCGAACCATAATCTTTCATGGCTGCAAACACACCTTCATTATGTGTGTTCTTGATCCTACTGAAGAAATGGTGGAACATGTTGTAGATAAAATATCGCAACCCTAAGTCCACAAGAAGGTTACTTGTCCGGATTTCCACAAATGTCTTAAAGATGTTAATCCTTCTTGAGTAATGCCAATCACTATCATCGGTTTCCATGCTTCTAATGGAAAGTCAATTTGTTGCAATACCTAAAGGCTAGTAGGTTCATTTGCTCTAATACCACTGTAATGACTCGAGCTTTGGATCAATATGTTTTTTATTTATTTCTTATTGGATTGACAAAGGTTTTCATCCAATATTATTAAGATAGATAATGGAGTCCCCAAATTATAAATGAAATAAATTCTGAATATGAAATCTACTTCAAATATTAATTTGATAATGGAAATTTGATAAATAAATATAATAGTTGTTTCTAATTAATCAATTAAAATCATGTGCTAGCTTTGAATATAAATCTGCCTATCTTTGATATATAGGCCTTGAGAATTTGGATGCCTTTCCCAATCGATACTTTGTACTCATGCATCTAACTTTGAGTCCTTTCCAAATTATATGCTTGAAACGTATACTCCCATATTATAATTTTTTTCTCATATAGACAAATCCCACACTAGGTAATTCAATAATAAAAATAAGTCAACAAATTGATTACCCTGATCTTCCCTTCTTATTCTCTTTTATACTCGAAAACTACACAATTGAATCCTAATAGCAATATCACAATTTGAAACATTGTAGAAAATACCTCCTACTTATCAATTGATGAGCTAAAGGGGCTCTATAATGAATGTTTCATAAGGCACAACACTTGTTGAACGTTTTGCAAATGGGATTCCAAGTTAAGTGGGCTTAACCTTGGGGAAAAAAATTTATGGTTAAGTGCTTGAGCTGGAGTAGTACTGGGATGGGTGACCTCTTGTGAAGGCCTAGTGCCTCACCTCTGTGAGCATCACCTACATGCAATGAGTGCTAAGTGGGCCATTCATTATCATGAGAGATGGGTTCTTGTGAACTCAACCCTCTTTCAATCCATGTCAGCCTTGGGACTGTACAGGAAGCTAGAGGTCGTACCAAGTACAAGATCAACAAGTTTGTATAAAAAATCTAAAAAATAGAGAACAGTGTGAATAATTCTTATCTTATCTTCTCCAAAATTTCATCAACAACCTCCATTCGAGCCTTTCAAGGCTTTACATAGTGTTTTACACCCTTTTCTAACTGATCATGCCCTCAAATAACTAAAAACCAACTTTCAAAACAAGTAACTGTTGCATTTCAAATTTGTTGCTTTAAGCAACTTACAAATTTGCAACTTTAGACTCCTCCAACCTAAAGGATCGATCCAGTGGAACATAGCTCAGAGCGATTCCACATGTTTCAGTGTGAAAGAGGACCATGCCTAGCATAAACACACCTATTTGGAAATGTTGGAATAGTCCACTTGGTCACACAAGTTGTAGAATGAAAATTGCACCACTTTGCAACTTTGCGTTGCTTGCATTTGATATTTTTTCCATCAAGTTAAAATCTGCCACCACGGGAAAATCACTCTAAGATAGCCAAAACCGAGAGTTATTTTGTAGAGGGGCTCACCGCAATCCTGTTGAATTAGATGAGAATTTTCCAAGCATCACAGTATCCAAGTAATAGCATGCTGAAGTTTGCAACCATTTTGCACATTGGACCCTTAAGGGATCGATCTGGTGGAACGTAGCTCAGAGTGATTCCACGTGTTTAGGTGTGAAAAAAGACCATTGCTAGCATAAAAAATACCTATTCGGATGCGTTGGAATAGTTAGTTTGGTCATACGAGCTGTAGAGCGAAAGTTGCACCACTTTGCAACTTTGCCCAACTTGAATTTGACACTTTTTCCATTAAGTGAAAATCTGCTGCCACGAGAAAACCACTCCAAGATAGCCAAAATCGAGAGAGGTTTTTCTATAGGGGCCCAACAAATTCTTGTAGGATCAGACTAGAAGTTTCTAAGTGTAACAGTATCCATGTAATAGCATGCTGAAGTTTGCAACTATTTTGCACTTTGGACCCTTCAGGGATCGATCCGGTGGAACACAACTCAGAGCGATTCCACATGTTTCAGTGCAAAAGAGGACCATGCCTAGCATAAAAGTACCTATTCTGATGTGTTGGAACACTCCACTTGGTCACACAAGTTTTATAATGAGAGTTGCACCACTTTGCAACTTTGCATTGCTTGCATTTGATGCTTTTTCCATCAAGTGAAAATCCGCCACCACGGGAAAATCACTCCGAGATAGCCAAAACCGAGAGAGGTTTTTCTAGAGGGGCTCAACGTAATTTTGTAGGATCAGACGAGAAGTTTCTAAGCATCACATTATCCAAGTAATAGCATGCTAAAGTTTGAAGCCATTTTGCGCTTTGGAGCCTTTCAGGGATCAATCCGGTGGAACGTAGCTCAGAGAGATTCCACATGTTTCGGTGTGAAACAAGACCATGAATAACATAAAAATACCTATTTAGATATGTTGGAACAATTAGTTTGGTCATACGAGTTGCAGAGCAAAAGTTGCACAACTTTGCAACTTTGCTCAACTTGAATTTGACACTTTTTCCATCAAGTGAAAATTCGCCACCACGAGAAAACCACTCCAAAATATCCAAAACCAAGAGAGGTTTTTCTAGAGGGGCCCAACAAATTCTTGTAGGATTAGATGAGAATTTTCTTAGTGTAACGCTATCCAAATAATAGCATGTTGAAGTTTGCAGCCATTTTGCACTTTGGACCCTTCAGGGATCAATCTGGTAGAACATAGCACAGAGCAATTCCACGTGTTTCAATGCGAAAGAAGACCATGCCTAGCATAAAAATACCTATTTAGACGTGTTGTAACAATCCACTTGGTCACACAAGTTACAGAATGAAAGTTACACCTCTTTGCAACTTTGCATTGCTTGCATTTGATGTTTTTTCTATCAAGTGAAAATCCGCCACCACGGGAAAATCACTCTGCGATAGCCAAAACCAATAGAGTTTTTTGTAGAGGGGATCAATGTGATCCTGTAGGATTAGACGAGAAGTTTCTAAGTGTCACATTATCCAAGTAATAGCATGCTAAAATTTGCAGCCATTTTGCACTTTGGACCCTTCAGGGATCGATCCGGTGGAACATAGCTCAGAATGATTCCACCTGTTTCAGTGTGAAACAAGACCATTCCTAGCACAAAAATAATTATTTGGATGCATTGGAATAGTCCTCTTGGTCACTCAAGTTGCATAACGAAAGTTGCACCACTTTGCAACTTTGCACTGCTTGCATTTGATGCTTTTTCCATCAAGTGAAAATCTGCCACCACGGGAAAACCACTCCGAGATAGTCAAAACTGAGAGAGGTTTTTGTAGAGGGGCTCAACACAATCCTATAGGATTAGATGAAAATTGTCTAAGAATAATGGTATCTGAGTAATAGCATACTAAAATTTGCAGCCATTTTGCACTTTAGACCCTTAAGGGATCGATCCGGTGGAACATAGCTCAGAGCGATTCCACGTGTTTCGGTGTGAAACAAGACCTTGCCTAGAATAAACATACCTATTCAAACACGTTGGAATAGTTAGTTTGGTCATACAAGTTGTAGAGTGAAATTTGCACCACTTTGCAACTTTGCACAATTTGAATTTGACACTTTTTCTATCAAGTGAAAATCCACCGCGACAAGAAAACCACTCCGAGATAGCCAAAACTGAGAGAGGTTTTTCTAGACGGGCTCAACATGATCTTGTAGGATCAGATGAGAAGTTTCTAAGCATCATGTTATCCAAGTAATAGCATGCTAAATTTTGCAGTCATTTTGCACTTTGGACCCTTCTGGGATTGATCCAGTGAAACGTAGCTCAGAGTGATTCCACGTATTTTGGTGTGAAGCAAGACCATGCCTAGCATAAACATACCTATTTGGACGCGTTGGAACAGTCTTCTTGGTCACACAAGTTGCAGAACGAAAGTTGCACCACTTTGCAACTTTGCACTGCTTGCATTTGATGCTTTTTCCATCAAGTGAAAATCTGCCACCACATGAAAACCACTCCAAGATAGCCAAAATCGAGAGAGTTTTTTGTAGAGGGTTCAACACGATCGTATATGATTAGACAAGAATTTTCTAAGCATCACGGTATCCGAGTAATAGCATGTTGTAGTTTGTAGCCATTTTGCACTTTGGACCCTTAAGGGATCGATCCGGTGGAACGTAGCTCAGAGCGATTCCATGTGTTTTGGTGTGAAACAAGACCATTCCTAGCATAAAAATACCTATTCAGATGCATTGGAGTAGTTAGTTTGGTCATACGAGTTGCAAAGCGAAAGTTGCACCACTTTGCAACTTTGTACAACTTGAATTTGACACTTTTTCTATCAAGTGAAAATCCGCTGCCACGAGAAAACCACTCCGAGATAGCCAAAACCGAGAGAGGTTTTTCTAGAGGGGTCCAACATGATCCGGTAGGATCATATGAGAATTTTCTAAGTGTCACGATATCCAAGTAATAACATGCTGAAGTTTGCAGCCATTTTGCACTTTAGACCCTTAAGGGATCGATCTGGTGGAACATAGTTTAGAGCAATTCTATGAGTTTCGGTGCGAAATAGGACCATGCCTAGCATAAAAATATCTATTCGAACGTGTTGGAACAATCCGCTTAGTCACACAAGTTGTAAAAAAAAAGTTGCAAATTGTTTACATGACCTTTAAATGACCTTTTTCACATTGTTTACATTTCAAAATTCAAAGTTTGCAAATATTCCTATTCAAGGCATTTACAAAACAAGGTGCTACTACACCAAACATGAACTCAAACCTTACAATATTTGAGTATATCTCATTATGTAATTAAATCTTATTACAATGCCTCAGGCACTTCATTCTCATAGATCTTTTACAATATCACTCATACATTCAAGATTCTCTTTAAATGTCTACATCATATGTGTTCATTATGAGGTTAACTTCAAATGAGTAACTTGAGATTCCCTCTCTAAGCTTCACACGCTCTTTTATAATGGTTTGAAATCAAAATTGAGATTTTTCAAGATCATCAAAATAAGGATGTTGCATTGCTTTTTTGGATGAGATTCTCTTTGATGGCTCTTAAATCAACATTTTCTGCAACAAAAGATCAATCAATTTTTAGTTGTTTACTTACAAATACGCAAAGTAAAAGAGAAAAAGAAAGAGCATCCAAAATGGAAATGAAATAAAAATAGATGGAAGGGACTTACAGATGTTGCATGTAGGCATCAAAATAAGGATGTTGCATTGCTTTTCTTGCTGACATTCTCTTGGATGGCTCATATATCTGCATTTTTTGCAAGGGGACACCAATCAATGTAAACGAAGATGATAGCATCAGCATCAAAAAAATTAATGTGCATACAAGTATAAATTAATAAGAACCAATGTGCATATACTTACAAATTAATCCAACGAACCATCCAGGTCAGCTCTACTCTTTATTGAGTCAAGTATTGCCTCATGGTCAAACTCACGGACCTTCCATAACGTCTTGTTCAAAGGTCTACCCCGATATTTGGTCAAATGAACATTGGATACCACGACAAGGTTCGAGTAATGACAAATCTTACGATGCATGTCAAAGTCCTGAAATAGCCAATGTTTAACACTTGAATGTGGGTACCTTGTAAGCCATGTTCCAATAACCACAACTGAGCCTGTAGGGTATTCGATGTTTTCTCCATCTATAACTGGGCCCTCCAATTTTGTTTGGTCTCAACACAATGACACAAGTAATAGTTTGTTCCCTCTTCATTGTCTTCATCTGCAATAACTGCATAAACATGCCCTGCATTGATATGTGCAAAAAACTTCTTGAAATTTGTCAACATTACGAATACAATACAAAGTAAGATAACGATATGGAATTTCAACAACTAAGAAAGTAGATATATCACCTGGTTGAACTAGATATGATACGTGGTCAAAGTCAACCGATGATTCCATCTATGTTAGTTCCAATACCGTTGGAGGGCGATACGTGTGAAGTGGGCTAAGATAACTTGTGAACCATTTGTCAACCCACTCCCCTGACTCATAATCATTCTAGGCTTGCATTGTACATGAAGAAAAAAAGCATGCCATCTTTCGTGTATCGATACTCTATGAACTTGCATTTGAGCTAAGGAAAGAGTGTACCTCACTCGATCTGTTAGTGTACAACAATCTTCATATGGTGCAATGTTATTATCATCCATCAACCAAAAAAATCTATGAACTGAAGATGTACCTTCATTACTCGGACCCATCAAAGCATTACACCACTCGACGACTGATTTTGCATCTATCAACTTTGCACTGTCTTTATAGTTTAACTCTTGTCGTGGTAATGCTCTTTTCATGCATGCTCCTGCACCATCATGCTCCCCTTTTCCATGTTTGGCCTCACAAAATTTCCACATATGTTGAACACCTGTAATGACATGCATCCTACACAACCAGTAGAAAATGTGTGAGTTCTTGAACAATGCTGCACAGTTATCATACCATATTATATGTTGATCCTATTCTATGCCCCTTTGAGCCAAACCACTATAGAACATTTGGAATCAACCTTGCACAAACTCTGGAGAATGTGTGTGATCATCACTAATGTAAAAGTGGTACTCCCTCAATACCTTCCTTTGCTCATATGTACTATCAGATGCATGAATGAATGCTATGTGCACAAATATCAAAACTTGTGTGGAGTTGTAATACTGTGACTGCACCTCATGTTGTGGCTATAGAGCGTAGTTCTCTGCAAACTCAACCACGAATACTATGCTTCCAACTGGAAAGGTGTCCTTGCATAGCTTGAACTGCATGTCCAACCATCGGGCTCTATGGGTATGCATTGCATACTCAGACAGTATATTGTCACGAAATGTGCTCATAAATTGGTACACTGGAATCTTCTCAATAACCAAATCACACCTTTTTTCTTGAGACCCATCTTTTGTAGCATATTCCATTATTTTATACTTCCCAAACTCTACTAGTTTTTGTCCCACCTCATCTGTGCTTTCCATATGTTGACATACTGACATGCCCTGAAAGCCACCACAATGCTCGCATGAACCATCCAATTATTTTGTCCTATAGAATATCTGGCCATCTTCTATTTCGCATAATCTTTTTGATAAGAACTCTCTTGAAAATTTTGGTGGGGCTTCTATGCCACAATCCTGCAAAACATCGTTAGTATGAAAATCTAAACATATAGAATGATAAACATCATAATGGTTAGAAAATTCAATATGTAGTCTAGAACAACAAGTAGTGCGTTTGTGATTTATCTTGACATAAAAAGGTTTAAGCAGTTCAAAAAATATTTCAGAAATACTAATTTGAGGATAATCATTTTCAAATTTCCAAAAAAAAATGGGTTTGAGTCATATCCAAAAAATGCTTTGGATGTGGCTCATGATTCCAACTACCGATTCTCCTTCTTACCACATCCCTTTGATTCGGATATGGCCTTGTGTTATTCTTCCAATGCTCTTCAATTAGTGTTCTCAAGGCTTCAACAACTTCTTTATCTTTTCATGACAGTCTCCCCAAGAACGCCCATAATTAATTTGTATCATTGCCCTCAATTCTTTGTCGCCTTTGAATGGCTCTTGATAAAGTTTTTCTACTAATTCTCGTTTGTTCACTAGTCTTTTTAATTAGACGAGCTCTCTTTGTTTGACAGCTTACCAAAGTTGATGTAATGACACGTCGAGTGACATTACTATCCTTTGAGCGTGACGTCTTACCCACACTCTCATAAGCATCCATTAGATTCTTCACAATAGTGTCTTCACTCGTTGCATTCGATGTTCTCAACCCAAGAGTCTTCATGATGTTCCTATACTTTACACCCCGCATCATTTCAACAAATAGTTGACATCTTGCAGTCTCACTTAGCCTTTCAAAGCATCATTCCCAAATCTTTTTAGCATATCTTCTACAAGTGCGTGTTAAAATATTACCTTCCATGTGCTGCAAAATATCATCATCAATATTAATCAAATACTTTGGCTTTCTATGCAAATTTTTTGGTGGTGTTCTCCTAGGTACATACATCTCAACTTTAGGAATTTCATCAATATTTAATTGGGGTGGGATAGATTGTGTACCATCAATTGAGGGTAGAGAAGAAGACATACCTTGAGTTTCACATGGGGATGATGGCATACCTTCTTCATCAATTTCGAGTGATGATGTACTCTCAACTTGAGATGTGTTGGATGGTGTCCAACAATATTCACTTGCAGTAAATGGTGTCCCTCCATATTCACTTGCAGTAGATGGTGTCCGTCCATATTCACTTGTGCTAGATGGTGTCCCTCCATATTCGCTTGTGCTTAATGGTGTCCCTTCATATTCACTTGTTGTAGAGGGTATGTCTCCAACTACGGTATCTGAATCTGTCTTTCGGCGATGCTTTCACATTCGTGCTTGTTGTGCTGCCAATTCCCATTCTCTTTTTGACAGTTGAGGTTCCTCTAAAATCAGGTTGTTTTCATCAATCATTTCCAATTTCTTCTTTTCACAATATTCCACCACTCAAACTCTCTCATTTTATTTCAAGGTTTCGTTCTCTTCGTCTGTTAGTTTCCTCTTTGACTTTTTCTTTGGCATGGCGGATAATTTTATCTGTACCATGGTAATGATACAAATATTAAATCCTAAAAAATGTATCCATTCAAGTTAATTGAAAAATATATGTCATTGAAGGCTTCATTTAAATAATACTTACAATCATCGTGTATAAAAGTTAACCTAGCATGTAGACAAATGTGTACAAACTATGGAAGCAGTAGGTTGGCCAGAACACATTTCTAACTAAAAGTGAATAACCATGATGGTGATTCTGAAAACTAATGAGTGAATGGAATTGTGATTGTTTGATAAGTTTGTGGTATAGGATCACCTTGACAATCTATGCTTCCATTTTGAAATTTGATTCAATTTTGGGTATCTTCATGTTGTAAGAGGGTCATTAAAGATTTTTTCCATGTACTAGTTATATGAGCTTTTAAAGGTGGTTTTTTGTTAGTTATAGGAATTGGGGGGAGTTTTTTGTCATTTAAAAAGGTTTAAACAACCTCCTATTTTCGAGAAATTCACTAGTTTTTTTGCACTTTCCGGCACTTGTAAGGATCTATAAAACCTCTCCTTGATAGAAAAATAATATAATATTTTAGGCACATGTCTTAGCTCTCTAATGCATCATTTATGAGGGCTTAACAGTATGTTTGAAGGGAGCAATTGACAATTTTCTGAAATTGCTCATTTCAAGCCAGTCAAGGGTTTGAGTAGGATTTATTTATGAAATGACCATCCCACCTACTATTTTGACTTCTTTATCAGTGGGATGGAATTCAAATTTTTATATTAGGGTATTTTATTGTTGAACATTCCTAGGAATGAAACTAATGACAATAGGATGGGGTTCTTAGGCTGAAACAAGCACTTTTCCATGAGAATTTGAGGAACCAAGGAGTGCTTTTAAAAAAGTGTTGAAGGAGTGGTCTATGTAATGGAATTTTGACCTTGTGAAGGGTATTTTGAAGATGTTTGATTCTTTGGAATAGTCTGGGAAGTCCCAGATATAAGAGTTTCTATAAACCCTCCCTCTTTGCATTGAAAAATGGGGGTTTTTGTATTGGAGGCCTAGTTGAGTGGGTAAGGTTCTAAAACGTAGAAAATATCTTGTTTTGAGACCTAATTAAATACTTTTTTTGGGTTTGGAAGTTTTGTGTGAGGATCTAAGGGTAGTTCCTTTGTAAAATTAGCCTACTTGGAGGCCTAAAATAGTGAAAAGGTTAGTTTTCTTAAAGTTGTCCCAAAGGAGTCATGTGATGGGTTAAGGTATGTCTTGAAACTCTGAAATGGGTGCTAGAATCATTCTTTTATTTTCATGGTGTTTTGGATATTTTTGGAGTTAAGGGCCCAAAACTGGTTTTGCATAGTAACTAGATTCCAAATGTGGGAAATAGTGTTTATGTTTGTTTTCCAACTTGGAGGAGTGTTGGGATTGGTCCATTATGCCTTTTTAATCTTATTAGATGCCTCTTGAAGGAAATTTGACATCTTCAATGGTTTTGGGTCCTATAACTCTGCATCAAAAATGAGTATCACAGTTTGAAGTGTGTGCATGGTTTGGGAGATACATGTGATAGTTTGCAGATGCTTGGCTACTAGTAATGTGGATAGTGAACAAAGGAAATAATTTTGTGTGTAAGGGCAGACTTCTGAAAGGTTTCATTTTTTTTGTACTAACTCAAACAAATATTTATTAAGCAAATAATGGTTTGGTTGTGCCTTAAGAATTATAGTTTGTGTTTGTAAACAATGGTGCCATTATGGAAGATTTAAAACAACTTGTGAATGACATAATCATTGGTTGATGTTTTGAGGAACCTAGCTGATTGTAATCAATTATTTTCAAGATTTTCAAGGTGTTTTAAAGGTCCTTAAAAGTAATTGAGAACTCTTAATGCTAATTTGAGTATATGAATCAAATGTTTTGTGAAGGGAAATATAGTTGAATAAGTGTGTCAAGAAAGGTGTTGATTTCTTCCTTTGTACTGCATTAGTTCGTGTAGAGGTATTGGAAGGTGTTTTGACCCTTCAGAGGAATGGGAGAGGCTTGGAGTTGTATTAAAGGATGAATTTTGGTGAATGGTTTTGAGTTTCTAATCAACTTTATGCTATGTTACAATCAATTTTATGATGGTTAAACTATTTTTTTGAGTCTGACAAAGAGTTGAAACCAAGTTCTAATGTTTTGATGAAAAGATGATTGAGTTTGTTTGTTGATCTTCTTCAATTTAATTTAGGGTCAGAAGTACCCTTGATTTTGCTACATGATTTCTGATTTTGATTGTGTAAGAGTTGTTTGCATCTATGAACGTTTCGGATCACACTCTATGATCCATCATCAGGATAGTTGAGAGCTCAAGGAGAAAAAATGATAGGTTGCAGATCTAGAACTAACTAAAAATACCAAAGGGAGGGATGAGGGAGAGAAGGGGGGCACAAAAATTGAAGACCAATAAGCTACCAAATAGACTCCTATGGACCTAAGGGACAAACATACACAAGAGAGACAAAAATTGAAGAAAACAAAAAGGAAATAAAATTGTTCAAATAATAGAATTTCTAAATTCCCTGAGAAAAAGACAAAAAAGAAAAAGAATTTTTTTTTTTAAAAGGGAACACTAAAGAGGAACAATTAAAAACCCAATAATTAAGACAAAACTTAAACTATAATATAATGACAATAATATATAAAAAATTACAAAATAATTACATAATATAATAACTAAAATATATATGTAAATAAACACAAGCATCAATAAATAATTAATGAGTACAAATTATTTATTTGTTTATTTATAAGAACCAACACCCACACACAAAAATACAAAATAAATATTAAAGACAAAGCTCTAATTAAGGTATAAGATATATAAAAAAAAAATCAAGAAATTAGAAATATATTAAAAACTAAAGATAAAACTCAAATATAATATATTAATAACTACTAAAAAGGAATTACTAATAATTAATTTACTCAAATTGATTAATATAATAAATATGACAAAATTTTATAATATAAATTATAAACTATAATATAATAACAATAATATATATCAAATTACAAAATAATAGTAAAATATAATATATATGGAAAAACACACACCAAGAAAGTAAAAATACAGAACACCCAAGCAAGGTTTAAAAGATACACTAGGGAGAAAATAATTAAAAGAATAAAAAGAACTAGAAAATTAAAATGAATAAGAAAAAAAGGCAAAAAGAAGAACGGGAACGGTTGGAAGATGAGTTAAATAGTCAAAAATTTAAGTTCCAAAAGGGAAATAAAAATAAAAGAAAAGGAAGGACAATAACAAACTCAAAGAATACAAAGGAGAACAATCCAACAAAAGGGGGGGGCAAGAAAACAACAAACCTCCCTATAAAAGAGGGAAGAGGAACATAAGAAAAAAAATGGGGGAAAGAGAATGGCGAGGGGGGTGGGGGCGGGGGAACAGAGAGGTAAGGGTGGAGCAAAGGAGAAATGATTAAAGAGGGGTGGGCAACTGACGAGTTTTAAGGTTGGCTAACATGGGGTGCCAAGAAGGACCCAACCTCCACCCTTCATCACAATTGAGGTTCAACGGGTGATTTTTGATTTCGATGGCTTCTTTGAGTTTTCTCTTGAAGAAGTTTTCCTCTTTGAACAAGATTTTGGTGCTTTCCAAACATATATGGTGTTTGGTGGCAGTGGAGTGGTCGGCTAGGGCAGATTTGACAAGATGCTCATGTCTGATGTCGACACTCCTTATATAGGGGAAACTGGTTGACACTATGCTCTTTGATTCTGGTGATAAATGAGCGACCAGTTTCCCCTGTATAAGGAGTGTTGACATCAAACATGAGCATGTCATCAAATTTTCCCTAGTCGACCACTCCACTGCCACCAAACACCATATATGTTTGGAAAGCACCAAAATCTTGTTCAAAGAGGAAAACTTCTTCAAAAGAAAACTCAAAGAAGCCATTGAAATCAACAATCACCCGTTGAACCTCAATTGTGATGAAGGGTGGAGGTTGAGTCCTTCTTGGCACCCCATGTTAGCCAACCTTAAAACCTGCCAGTTGCCCACCCCTCTTTAATCATTTCTCCTTTGCTCCACCCTTACCTCTCTATGCCCCCCCCTCGCCCTTCTCTTTCCCCCATTTTTTTCCTTATGTTCCTCTTCCCTCTTTTATAGGGAGGTTTGTTTTCTTGTCCCCCCGCTTTTGTTGGATTGTTCTCCTTTGTATTCTTTGAGTCTATTATTGTCCTTCCTTTTCTTTTATTTTTATTTCCTTTTTGGAACTTAAATTTTTGACTATTTAACCCATCTTCCAACCGTTCCCGTTCTTCTTTTTGCCTTTTTTTCTTCTTCATTTTAATTTTCTAGTTCTTTTGATTCTTTTAATTATTTTCTCCCTAGTGTATCTTTTAAACCTCACTTGGGTGTTTTGTATTTTTACTTTGATGGTGTGTGTTTTTCATATATATTATAGTTATTATATTTTACTATTATTTTGTAATTTGATATATATTATTGTTATTATATTATGGTTTATAATTTATATTATAAAATTTTGTCATATTTATTATACTAATCAATTTAAGTAAATTAATTATTAGTAATTCCTTTTTTTGTAGTTATTAATATATTATATTTGAGTTTTATCTTTAGTTTTTAATATATTTCTAATTTCTTGGTTTTTTTTTTTTATATATATCTTATAATATTTATTTTGTATTTTTGTGTGTGGGTAGTGGTTCTTATTAATAAACAAATAAATAATATGTATTCATTAATTATTTATTGATGCTTGTGTTTATTTACATATATATTATTTTGTAATTTGTTATATATTATTGTTATTATATTATAGTTTATAATATTATATTTTAAAATTTTGTCATATTTATTATATTAATTAATTTAAGTAAATTATATATAAGTAACATCCGTGTTTAGTATTTATTAATATTTTTTGAGTTTTGTCTTAATTATGGGGTTTTTTATTGTTCCTCTTTAGTGTTTCCTTTTAAATTTTCTCTTTCTTTTTCTTTTTTGTCTTTTTCTTAAGGAATTTAGAAATTCTATTATTTGAACAATTTTATTTCCTTTTTGTTTTCTTCAATTTTTGTCTCTCTTGTGTCTGTTTGTCCCTTAGGTCCATAGGAGTCTATTTGGTAGCCTCTTGGTCTTTGGTTTTTGTGCCCCTCTTCTCTCCCTCATCCCTCCCCTTGGTCTTTTTAGCTAGTTCTAGATCTACAACCTATCATTTCTTCTCCTTGAGCTCTCAACTATCTTGATGATGGATCATAGAGTGTGATCCGAAATGTTCATAGATGCAAAAAACCCTTACACAATCAAAACTAGAAATCATCTAGCAAAATTGATATGGATTGTGGAAATGTGACATCTTTAATTAGTACCCTTGATGATTTGTGGATCCTGGTAGATGTTTTGCATCAAGTGTAAAATAGTAATTGGCAAGTGTATATAATTGTGTATATAATGGTAATTTAAAATGTGCATTGACAACCTAAGATTATAATGACAAACAAAAATGAAAGCAAGCCATAATATAATGAAAGAAAATTTGTAAAGACTTCACATACCTAAAAAACCAGACTTTCAAATGGAGGAGTTCAACCCAATTATGTAGCCTTAGCTTATTATTTCTTCAAACTCCACAACAATTTGACTTGTTCAAAAGCTTGTTCCCCTCCAAACTTCAATTGTATATCAATTTTCAATGGAATTCAAACTTCAATTGATATTATATGTCTTTCAATGTGGAAACTCTGCTATTTCATGCAAAGGTGGTAGAAATATCATGGAAAAGGTGATGGAATGTGAAAAACATGCTTGCACACTTCACAACATCATAAAAGGCCACTTATTGTCGGAGCACACACAGAACCAGGGGAATATGTAGACCGTGGGCCTTGAAATCATGGGTATATAGAGTTTTTAACCATTTTAGTGGAGTACAACACGCAAGCGCGTTATGTGAAATATGGTTTTATTAGTATATTTATTTTCTCCCTCTTTTTCTTTACCCTCTATCCTAATTATATAGTTGTCCCCTACACCCTTATATTAGAGGAGATAGAGGTGAGTGTGTGTGAGAGAGAGAGAGGGAGAGGGAGAGGGAGAGAGGGAGAGGGAGGGGAAGGGGA